>CM053594.1:131082259-131097569 GCA_028646575.1 Pseudocheirus occidentalis | reverse complement strand
AGTCTCAAATGGGTATCTTGCCTTGCAGGAGAGGAGGGGGAAAAGGGATGAGAAGGGGGATGATGGAGGGGAGGTCATGTTGGGGGGAAAGGGATGTTAGAAACACACATTTCTGTAAAGGGACAGGGACAAAGTAGGGAATAGAACAAGGGTAGGGCAGGATAGGAAGAAGGGAAATATGGTCAGTGTTACACAATATGTCTATTGCGGAGATGTCCTGCGTAATTACACATGCACAGCCTGTATTGAATTGCTTGTCTTTCCAGTGGGGGTAGGTAACAAGGGAGGAAGGGAAAGAATCTAGAATCTAAAGTTCTAAAATCATATGTTAAATATATATACATATATTATTATTATTATTATTTACATGCAAATGGGAAATAAGATTATACAGGCACTGGGATAGGGAGATCCATCTTGCTCCACCAGAAAGTCAGAGGGGTATTGAGGAGGATATAGGAGAGAACAGATTTGGGGAGGAGGTATATAGTGGGATTGCTGTTTTGCGGGGGTGGGTAGGGGAAAGATGGGGAGAAAATTTGTAACTCAAAATCTTGTGGAAATCAATGATGTAAATTAAAAATAAACAAAAGTTAATTTTTTAAAAATAAACAAAAGTTAATTTTTAAAAAATAAACAAAAGTTAATTTTTAAAAAATAAATATATGTTTAGTAGGATCCATGGTTCATCTTGCTTATTCCTCATATTTTGTATATCTCTATATAGAAACCAAAGGACCAAGAGTTTTGTTTCTGTCTCCTTTCTTGGACTTGCTCTCCTGTGAATTTCATCTATTGCTGTCTTTCTTCCTATAATGGGAATTCTATTTGCTTGCATCTTCAAATTTTCACTATTGAGAATTTTCCATTTCTGTTCAGTTGAAGTCTCTTGTAGAATTTTAGGCCAAGGGATCCTGCTTATCTTTTTTCTGGGACTTTGAAATCTGTCTTCCAAGGTACACCCTCCTGGAGAGTACATCATTCTTTACCCAGCTTTCCTATCCTCGTATCACAAATTCTAAAATAGGGCAATCACTTCTCCTATAAAATTACCATCATTTATAGTTCAGGAACCAGTTTCTCATTGTTGATCAGAACTAGATTGAAAATAGTAATACTCCTTGTGGTTTGTTCCACCTTTTGAAGAATCAAATTGTGATTTTTTTTCACAGTTTTTAAAATACTTTTGTGTGATTAAATTTTTTATTTTCAGTTCTGAATTTTCTCCTTCCTCTTTCCCCTTCCCATACCCATTGAGATGGGGGAGGGGGGAAACTGTTACAAATATGTGTAACCATGCAAAACTAATTCTTGCATTATCAATGTCCATAAAATAAAGGAAGAAAGAAAAGAAAACATACTACAGTTTACACTCTGAGTTCATCAGCTCTCTATCTAGAGGTAGATAACAAGTTTCATTATGAATTCTTTAAAATTACAGTTTGCCACTGAGTTAGAGTTACTAAGTCTTTCAAGGCTGATTTTCTTTACAATGGTGGTTTATTGTATACATTGTTCACCTGGTTCTGCTTACTTCATTTTGCATTGATTCATAGCAGTCTTCCCAAATTAGAATGAAACTATCATTAAGGTAAGCCAGAAAATGATCAGATGTCCAGATAGTTGAGATCTTCTATTAGTTCAACATAATATCTCAATATCAGGTTTGTCATCTTTTTCTTGAACTGCTAATCTAATTCCTCCTTCTGTAGGTGGCTTTGGATATATTCCCATATAGTATATGATCTCTTTCTCTCTCCATTGATCTTATCCCAAAAGCCTTCCACCATGCTTTCTTTTTTAGGTTACTAGATTTACTAAAATCAGTATATCTTCTTAACATACCATTTAACTCTGCCCACATTTTCATCTAAGTCATAAGGCATACCATTGCATAGTTACAACCAGTTATGAGCACCATACTATCACATCTCAACAATAACCTACAAAGTAGAATATGTCTCCTTGTTTTGGGATCTATAGTTCACCTTGTTTATTATGCATAATGTATGCATTTGGGTATAGGTGTCTAAGACTATGTGTTATATTGTTGGGTCCCTCCTGGATTTTATCCCCTCTGAATTACTAGGACTCTCTACTGCTATTCTTCCTGTGTGATAGCTGCTACTCTCGATAGCATCTAACTTGACTGTTTCATTCCTCCTCTTACATCTTCAATTTAAAACCTCCTTAATCAAAAATCCCAAACTATAAGAGAGTATGTTTTTATCAGTCTTTTGGGGGTATACTCACAGTCTTTCAAAGAGCCCATTCCTACATTTTAAACCATGGTCCAGAAAATCCAAATCCCATTCTAAGATACTCTCTTCTTAACTGTTTTCTTCTAAAATCTTCCTTTTTCTTCTGAAATTTCTACCCCTAATTTACAACAATGATGAGTCAGTGTTGGACAGGGGAAAGAGCATGGTCTCTGAAGTCATAGAACCTGATTTCAAATCCCACCCTCTCAAGCTTCATGATCATGGGTGGGTCACTAAATCTACTTCAATTTCTTTATGTATCAAAGGAGGATAGACTAGATTATCTATGCAATCCCTTTCAGGTCTAAGCTATGATCTTGTGATCCCTTGTGCCCCTTAGGTCTTCATTTTCTTCTTTCCAGGAATATTTCTTGTGTTCTTTCTGGTGACACCCATTGTTACCACATAAATCACCAGAAGTAGGTAGTAACTCTCATGTCAAATGTCTTTGGAGCCTCTTTGAAATATCTCAGGTACATGCACCCAGAAAGAAACACTTACTAGCTGTATGACCCTATGCAAGTCATTTAAACTCTCTAGGACTCAGTTTCCTCAAATGTAAAAGGAAGAGATTAGATCCAATGGTCTTTAAAGTCTCTTCCAGCTCTAAATTTCTGATCTTGTGATAAGACTATAGATTTCTCCATTACTTATGCCAAGTCAACAAACAGATGTTTTGGAACCTTTTAGTATAGAGTTACCAAATGACATTATCACTTATTACTTGGAACCTTCCTAGATGCCCAATCTCCTATTGTCCCCTTTGAATTCATATTCTCACTCTCAGGGCACAAAAGTCTCCTCCCTCCTAACTCCCCTTGCCACAAAGAAATCTTCATACCTATGATTTGGATCTTTCTCTGTATTGCCTTCTTCCACCTTTTAATTTCCTGATGTAGAAAAAAATACTTTGTTATTTAACATTAATCAATATTATTTGAACCTAGTTTGATGTGACTAGAAATTGTCTAATCCAAAAGCTTATTATACTGATCAGACCAATCTCACAGACCTCTGGGGAAGCCAGATGGCTTCAGGGAATGCTTGGACTCTACCCAGATTTTGGGTCCACCCAATGGTAGCATTCTGGGTTCCACAAATTTGAATATTTATACTTACATCTGGATCAACCTTAATTAAAATGTTTATACTTATTGATATCCATCTCAGTGGGGATGTCTGGGAACTTCCCTCTCTACAAAATGGCTTGACTACTGCTGTGGTCAGAACCCTATATAATGTAAACCTCCAAGAGACTGGACAGGGAGCCAACCCTTCCAGTTGGTTCTCTCCTCTACCAAATAGCCTAATACATTTCTTTCTAAAACTATTTCAGATTTTGGGATTCATTCTCACAACTAATATTGACTACATCCGGATATCCTCTGCCTCCAGCACTTTTTTTCCTTTGTTGCTTTGTCAACAAACTTCTTCAGTTCTTTCAAGGAACAATACACTACCTTTTCCTTATAAACATGAAGAGTAGAAAAGCATTCCTCTAATCTTTTCATCTTCTCTTGAACAGAGACCATACTCTAGTTTGGGAAACATGACTGTTATTGGTGGAAACGCAAACATGGTACCCTTCACACATGTCCCTACAAAATTCCCTTGATCCTCCATGCTTGCTGCAAATATGAACATCAGTCCTCTGATTCTTCTTATTGAGAGCTCTCAGCTGCCAATTCTCATAGCAAGCTGCCTAATTGTTTTGCTGGGGCAGAGAAATGGAGAATTCTTTCCAAAGATTTCTTTTTCCCAGTGTTTTTTTTTTATTCTTTTAATTCTACTGAGGAAAAAACTTCTCTTTAGTAGTTTAGAGCTTCTGATTACTCATTCAAAGCACTTCATTCAAAAGATTTTTATTATATGCCTGCCATATGTAAAGACTATGTAAGCAATGGGATTTTGGGGGGGGGGGTCAGGATCAATGGTTTCATTGGGGCAGCTAGGTGATACAGTGGATAGAGTGCCAAACTTTAAGTCAGGAAGATTCATCTCCCCTACTTCAAATCTAGCTTCAGACACTTACTAGCTGTGTGACCCTGGGCAAGTCATTTAACCCCGTTTGCCTCAGTTCCTCACCTGGTAAATTAATTAGAGAGGGAAATGGAAAACTACTCCAATATCTCTGCCTAGAAAACCCCAAATGGGATCACAGAAAGTCAGACACAACTGAAACCGCTCAATAACAACAACATGATGGAAATTAGTGTAATGAATTCCTGGTTAAAAAAAAAAATTCCTCTACCAATGCAGATCTGCAACTGTTGTACAATGTATATATAGTCTTAGAAATTCACCTGGGGGCTTTGAGAGGTCCAGTGACTTGGCCTGTGTCACATTAACAGTATGTGGAAAAGGTAGGACTCGAACTTAGGTCATCTGAATCCCAGGACCATTATTCTTTAGTGCTTCACTAGATGTACAAAGACAAAAAAGAAATTGTTAATGTTCTCAATGGGCTTGCATTCTACTGGGAAGGGATATTATATATACAAATAAATAAATGCAAAATATATCAGAATGGGGGTGACTAGGTGGTGCAGTGAATAGAGTACTATCCCTGGAGTCAGGAGGGCCTGAGTTCAAATCAGACCTCAGACACTTAACACAAAAAACTAGCTATGTGACCTTGGGCAAGTCACTTAACCCCAAGTACACTACCTTCCCCCCTCCAAAAAAAAGCAAAAAAATAAAATTTTGTATACATACATACATACATATATATATATATCAGAATGCATTAGGGGACTTGGATTGGAGTTCACTTCTTGAAGCATACTTAGTAATGGTCCTATGTAGTCCATTAATAAATTTCTCAATCACTAAACATCCACTAAATACCTACTATGTACCAGGCATCAAGGACATAAATATAACATGGAGCCTGGGTAGTGAGGAGCCTATACCTTGGTCATTTGGGGTGAGACATGCACTTTAGTTTCTTAATAAAGGGCATGCTCAACCAAAGACTTGACTAACCTAGTTATGCATCTCCACCCATAATGGTGGATTAAATGATTAGCCACTGAACATGAAGAAGCCTCAAATTCAGTAGACAAAGGAAAGACAAATCCAACTCCCAATTTTGCCTGTTTTCTTCTCTCTTACCAGTGCTTTTTAAACTGTGGGTCAAAATCCCATATGGGGTTGTGAAAAATTTGGCAACAGTAAAAAGTTTCTGAACATGCAATGACAAAATATGAATTAAAAATAAAATGTGTAATGAATCTAAGTTGTTTCTGGCAATGCTTGTCCATGTTGGATAGTACAACTTCACTGCAGCCTTGGTTCTGAACACAAAACATGCATATTTTGCACTGCACATGCACTTAGGTCACGCAACACCAACAAATGCTGCAGAAATATGAAAAGGGGTCACGACTGGAAATAGTTTAAGAAGTCCTGTAATATATGGCCTAGAATTCCAACAGTTCTCTTTTGGACTTCTTGTCAAATGAGAGTGAAATTTCTTCTCCCTTTTCCCCCTAATAGAAACAGCACCTGCCCATATTTGACATCAAGTATGAGTACTTCCTTAGATGAGCCTGAAACTGAGCCTCAAGTCCTGGGTACCTTTTCTGCTTTGTGCTTCCTTACCTGAACACAGGTAACCAAACAGCAATCCTGGGATGGGTATTTCTAGCTATGGGAGCCACCTTGTGAGTTTGAGAGGTTGAGAGCATCTGAGCCTCAGGGACAAAGTAATTTGTAGGGAAAGCGCTAATAACTGAGGAAATCAGGAAAGGACTTATGTTAAGAAGTAGCATTTGAGCTTACATTTGAAGGAAGTTAGGGATTCTAAGAGATGGAGGTGAGAAAGGGATGTTTTTTAGGCATGGAGAACATCCAGTATAAAGATACACCAAAGGGAGAGGGAATGTATTGTTTGAGTAGCAACAAGTAAGTCAAATTGACTGGAATTTAGATTGCATGAAGGGAAAGAATTCGAAATCACTGTGGAAAAAGAGGTTGGAGACAGATCTTAAAGGGTTTTAAACATCAGCGGAGTTTGTATTTTATCATTAAGGTAATAGGGACAGCTAAGTTCCCTTTAAAAAGAAGGATTTCTCTTGGGCTTGAGCGGCAATGGTCTACTGAGAGCAGCAATCAGTGAGATAGACCTGAAGCTAGAGCTGAAACTACATTGCTACCAAGAAATAGATATATTTGAAACCATGATATAGTCAGGGTAGACATACAAATAAATTCAAAATTACAAAGTCTGCATCTGAATCTTACAGTATACCTGTATAACCTAGTGAAGAAGCTATTTGTGTTTTTTCTTCTTGTTCAGTTGTTTCAGTCATGTTTGACTCTTTATGACCCCATTTGGGGTTGTCTTAGCAGAGTTACTGGAGTGGTTTGCCACTTTCTTCTCCAGCTCATTTTCTAGATGAGGAAGCTGAGGCAAATAGGGTTAAGAGACTTGCCCAGGGTCACACAGTTAGTAAGTGTTTGAGGCTAGATTTGAGTTCAGGTCCAAGTTCAGTTCTCTATTCCTGGCACCACCTCACTGTCCCATTGGTGTCTCTATAGAGATATTTTTATAAAATTTTATTTATATTCATAATATTTTATATGTATATACACATGTTTTATGATATAATTTATATTTTTGTGTCTATATTAATACATGTGCGTGAATATGTATGCATATATAAATATTAAAATATACACGTACATATTACACATGCACACATATAAATATGTGTAGGGGTGTGTGTGTGTATGTGTGTGTGTGTGTGTATGCATGTGTGTGTGTGTAAGAGAGAGTGCTTCAATATAGGCCCACAATTAAGCTTAGGGCTATTTGTCCACAGGTTCTCCTTTGTTCTTCCCCCTGGTATGTTCCATTCATTTATAGCAAACACTCATATCAGCTTATTTTTATCTAGAGACAAAACCCATTATAAAAGCACAGACACAAATAAACAAAATTTAAAGGAAAGCAATGGCAATTCATTAGGCCAGATGCGTCAGGGTAGAAAATGGAAGGAAAATACAGGCACAAGGTTCTAGTAATGGCAAAATAACAAAATTCTGTCCTGGGGGATCTCTCTTTAAGCAGGTCAGTGAGCCCGAGAAGGCTCCAGCTGCTCAGGGTTATATTAAGTTCAGGGTACCTGTCACTTCCAATCAGCTGGCCATTGGAGCTGGCACATTTCTGCCCCTGCCCCTTCTCTCTGAAGAGCTCCCATGTTCAGGAACTTTCCCTTTCTACTGCAGTTTCTGCTTCATGTCATCTTTCAGCCCCTCTTTTCAACTGGGAAAAACTATACTTCCCCATCAGCTCATTTTCCAATAATAGGCTTCATTGGAAACAAACATCATGCAAACAAAAGGGTTACAGGAGGGATTTAAAAGTCATGACCAAATGTTTATTTTTCAATGGTTATGAACTCCTTGAAGAGAGGGACTAGATCCAGTTGTCTTTGTGACACTGGGTAAGTCATTTACAACTTAATAGATTATAAATTCCTTGAAAGGATTGGCTCATTTTTTTCATCCCCAACACTGAGCACATAGTGAACACTTATTATTTATTGATTTGAATTATTTAATTTGAATTCCAGGCCTCAGTTTCCTCACCTGTAAAATATGGGATCTGGACAAGATAATCTCCATATTGTCCCATAGCTCTAACATTCTGTGATTCTGGGGATTTTTCAGGACACCAGGAATTCTGGGTCTTTGAAGAAAATTACTACAGTTATTTTTTGTAACTATATATTTTATATAAGGTATAAGGTCACTTGTGAAGTAACTTTTAATAACTTTCATCTCCTGCAAGATAAAGGCAGTACATGGAATGGTTCACAAGATCTCAGGGCAAAATTTTGACAAAGATGAGCTTTGCAAAGGACCATCTTTACCACAGAGGCTGCAAAACATCTCACCTAATTGAAGTTTCAAGCAATAGAACCAACATGGGTATTTAGAAACCATTTTTTAAAGTTAAAATAGTCTTTATTCTAGAGATGTATTATATTATGTACTTGAGTACCAAACAAACTAAAGATGTCTTATTAGTAATAATAGCATTTACATAATGCTTTAAAGTTTGCAAAACACTTTACAAATCTCTCATAATAGTGGCTAGAGAATGATACCATTATAAGTGGTATCCTAGATTTAGCCTAAGAGAATCATCACACTCAAATTCCATTGTATCCAGGCTTCTGGGTTGCTCCTGGCAACTAAAAAGGATTCAGAGCATCAAGAAGCCCACACCTTCTACCTAGCAAAGAAGCATAAAGATAACACAATCAGGAACAGAAAGAGTGTCACTAATCATTTGAGGAGCCCTATGAAGAGATAACCAAAATGAAAGCCTCAAGAATTTAGCAGTAGGTTCTTTTGTACCCAGTTACATCTAAGAAATGCCCTTAGGACTGAAAGAAATTCTCTTGGTAAATTCTTCCACTAAGCATGTGTCACCAGTTTTAAAGATCATTCTTTGGAGAATCATCCATTGTGGTTGAGCTTCCCTTCATTTAATCCATCCCTTTTGATGAGTGGTTACACACCTTGCAAAGCAGTATTTCCTCAATAAATTCAAAGTTAATACGACTGTCCTGATCCCAAGAAAAAGGATAGAACTTGTTTGTTTAGGCTATCTGTAGAGGGGAAAGAAGGATGCTAAAATGGTTTTAAATCACAAGAATTAGGCCTCGTAAATAATGTGAAAGCACATTATAAATTTTTTTATGTGAATGATAAACATATAATCCCATCAAAAATTTAAAATGTGGAGTAAAGTATGTTGATGAGTGATTATAATTACTGATTTTTAATAAACCTACAAGATCTTGTAAAACTAAAATATGTATACGTATGTGTATATGTATATATGTATATGTATATATACTTATATATGCCAATATAGATTTATGCTCACATATATGTAAGTTAAGTATGTAGGTAGGCATGTGTGTATATACATATACATATATGCATGTATGTGCTGTGCACATACATTTTTTATATTTGTATTATTGTTCAATATTTTCACCTGGGAAAATTCTCTGTCCCATTAATGCCCTTCTGGAATTATTAAATAAAAGTTGTACTTACTATCAAAAGCAAAAGTTGTATTTACAATCAAGAGCTATGGAAAATGGTGACATAGAAAGTTATCCTCTCTTCTTACATAACCCCCATACTTAACAGATCAGGAGATTAAACTTCAGAATGGTAAAGGGACTTGCTAAAGATAATATAGTAAGTTAGTGTCAGATACAGGATTAGAACACAGATCTGTGATGGTTCTTTCCACATGCCAGGATACCCCTAGGTTGGAAACAATGTTTTATAAAGATTAATCTGGCAGCAACATGCTGTATGGACTTCACGAAGGAAGTAACAAGAGGTGAGGAGACTAGCAAAAAAATTATGGTATTGGTGCAGGCATGGAAAGATAAAAGTCTAAAGCTATAGAGAGAATAATGAAAGCTTAAATAAAGGGAAGAACACAAGGGACATTTGAAATGAAGAATTAACAGGGCTTTGTAACTGATTGAATGGGGGAGGGGAGGAATCAAAGACAGTCAAAGATGATCCCAAGAATTTGTGCTTATGTACCTGAAAGAATGGCATCGCCAAGGGAAATAACGATTAACACCTGTATGGTGCTTTTAAGGTTTGCACAGCACTTTACATGCATTTTTTCATTTATACCTTTGAATCCTGTGAGGTAGGTACTATTATTACTATATTATACCTATTTTGCAGATTAAGGGAGTTAGTTGCCCATATTCATAGTCACTACATGTATGAGGCAGAATTTAAACTTAGGTTTTCTTGACACCAAGTTGCTTCTCGGTAATAGAGAAATCAGGACTGGAAGGAATAGGTACATGGAATGAGGTTGTATATGCTAAGGGAGACATGGAACATTCAATTGAATATATTCAGCTGGTAATTGAAGGTATGATCTGGAGCTTGGTTAGAGTTAGAAATATAGACCTGGAGATCATTTATATAAGAGTTAAAGCCATGCAAATAATTTAGATCTCCAAATGTAGAGATGAGAATTAAACCTTTGAATATACATATTTAAGGAATGGGAAGAGAAAGTGGATGCAGAAAAGGCCCAGTCAAAATGTTAGTTGAAGAAACAGAATAGGATAATGTAATGGGAATCCAGGGAGGTAAGAATTTCAAGGTTATTTTAAAAAAAAAGTTTCAAGAAAGAAACTCACCTAAAAAGAAAAGAAATTAGAATGCTATCTATTACTGTTATAAGGTCATTAGGGATTGATTGAAGGAAAAACAAAGATAGCAAACCCACTCACCCACCTGCCAATTACTTAGCTTAGTCCCATCTTGCATAGACATGAAAAAAGTTCACCATTCTCCTCTTTAAAATATGAAAGATTTTATTGTAAACCAGTATTGTTCTTGTTAGTCATAGGCATGTAGATAAAATGTTTGCTGGCTCAAGTGTCTTCTGGGTTCTTTTGACCTCTTCATTGTAGTGATTTCATTGCATTAACTAAAATTCAGCAGGAAATTGTGAGGGTCCTATTCCATCTTTATCTATCTATCTATCTATCTATCTATCTATCTATCTATCTATCTATCTATCTATCTATCTATCTATCTATTTGTGTGTTTATCATTTTCCAATGTCAATGGCTTTTTTGAATAATTAAGGTTAAATCTGTTATCACCTGTCATATCTTTTCTCCTTTATATATTTTCCTGTCTGCTTTTTGAAGAGTAACCTAGCTAAAGAGGAAGACCCCATCACCTGAATATTGAACTCTAAATGGTTGATTTTTTGGTCAAGGTAACCCATGAAACAAGAAATTACAAAATGATCTGCAGGCTTCTATCATTACCTTCAGTTTCTGCGATAAGTGACAGAGTTAACAGAAAAGGAGGCAAAAGTAACTTAAAATGGTCATTTTTACATCACTAGTAAATGTTCATTTAACTGTTAAATGTGATAGCCTTATCCAGTTGCCAAAAAGTTCATGTCCTTGTTGGAGAATTGAACCATATCAATATTAACATTCTTAGCATAAATAAAATCAAAAGACAAAAGGAAGCCATGGCTAAATGGAAGAATGATTCACAAGTTCTCCTCAGAAATGTAAATAAAGGAGTTGGCAGAACTGGTTTCATTATTAACCCAAGGGAAACAAGAAACATTATTTAATGGGACATGGCCATCTCGCCTTGTGATGCTCATGAAAAGTATTATTTTTTTAAGCCACCATAAAGATAATCACATGATATGCATTAATATATATTGCATAAAATGAAAGAGAAACTCTTCAGAAAATTCAATAAGATATTCCCAAACTGTCAACATTCACTTTATCACTTGGTGAAGCCAATGTGAAGGTGGGCATAAGGGAAAACAATAGAAAATCTATCAGAACATATGGTACAGGGTTAAGAAAACTAGTTGCTCGATAACGATTATTCAGTCCCCACAGAAGGCTGTTGTCTTGCTCTGCCTGGCTCTTTTTAGTATCCCAATGAGGCAAGTTTAGAAGATTCTAGAGTATTGTGCAATAACTATTTACTAATTGCATTTGATAGGGGGACTAGAATGACCTTCTCTGTTCATAACCATCCTAAAATATAGCATGTTTGGTTTAACATGTTTAGTATAGCATATTGAAATACTAGTTGGAAGCCTTGGCTGCCTCTGTGTAAGCTAACTTGGATATCCTAGAAATTGGCCAAATTTATATGTTACTAAATTAATCTGGGTGGGAGCAAAATGTGATCCATTTATGTTTGTTATTGATATGTCTCCAATGCTAAATTCATTCCATCCATACCTTCAACACATAAATCACAAACAGTAATTTGCAATCACTTTTTGTATTGATAATAACCTCTCTTCCATCTTCCTAACTTGGCATAGGTTTGTAGATTGGGACCTCAAGAGCCAGCCATCCCACTGAGCTCCATAGGCCTATTCCTCTCTGCAACTCAATCTTCCACTGCTAAAGCTAGTTTTCTCTTGAATCCATAATTAGTTTTTAGGGAAAAGCCTTTACACCTTTTAAAGTACAAGGAGGAGTAGATTTATGTGTCTGCTTCATTTAAAAACATTAACATTTAACCTCTCTGTTAACTCTCTCTTTCTATTATTGCATTAACTGAGAGAGAAGAAGAAATCGAGGACCAGTTTCCCCCAACATAAATATTGTTTTGCTTCTCTATGTTGGGGAATTATATGGGAGAAGCAGGGGGAGGAAGAACAGTTATTTGTTTGTTTTGTTAAAACAAGGATAACTTGTCCTTCTATTCCTATGAAAAATTAAAATAGTTAAGTGTCCTGGGAGTTCCATGATATACTCCGCAAGAAACTCATCAAAAGCATGCATAAAGTATGGGCTGGGTGTGCCAGCATACTCAAAAGGAGAATTCCTGTTGAACCTTAGGGCAAGGGCCACTGGGAATGTTCCCCAGGGAAAACCCAACACTATGAATACTCTATGAATGTGTATGCTATTAGAGCCAGAGGGACCTTAGAGCCAGAGCCATTAGAGACAGAGGGAACTTCGAATTCCTTTTGGCAACTTCAACAACTTTAACAACCGTTTATTAGGGACCTACTAAGTGCAGAGCACTACGCATAGCTTTGGGGGAGCTCCAAAGATCAAATATCACATTGTCCTCTTCCTCATAGAGTTCCCAAGGAAATGATACACACAAATGCAATTATACTTTTTAAAAATATATATGCTGGAAACCAAGGCAAAAAGACAGTAAATGTCTCGCTCATGGCCACACAGCTGTTGGTGGAAGTGCCTGGGCTAGGAGCCAGGGCTCCACATCCATAAAAATCACAAATTGAAGCCTCTCATGACTAAATTTAGATCAGTAGTTCTTCAAGTCAACAATCTTCACCCCTAACTCTGAATATGATTGATCGAGGTTACTTCTGATTCATGAGAGTTACAAGTGTTCTTTCACTGCAGCTTTTTCACAGAATTTCTCATGAATTTTAGTCAGCATTTTCTTTCCCCTCAGCCATCCATCTTTGCACATTGGAGATTTCTTACAGTGTAAGGTCATTGGATGTGTTTGAGCATGGCGTGTTGATTACTGATAGTTGGGTTGGTGACTAAAAGCCAAGCCCAGAAAACTGCAGATTGACAAAAACTCAGTTTGGAGACAAGGGATAAGTCAGAGGAGGGCATTTGGGGCCAAAGAGGGAGGAGAGTGCTAGAGTAAGAATCAGTGGCATCTTCTATTTTATGAAGTCTTCCCTCCTTGTGTACTATTTGTTTATTGTTAGGTTTGGGGTTTATGTTCTTTTTTAATATTTCTGAATCAAAAGTTATCCTGTAGACACAAACTACAGATTCACACCCCAGTTCTGCAAGTGATTGAAGAATGAAGTAATATAAATATAGTAGTGAAAGCCTTCAGCAATGATTGGACTAAGGGTGGGTCACCTGTGGAAAGTAATTTAAAGCAAAACAGTGAAATAGGGATAGGTACAGGTCCTATTTTCTGTTAGCTTAACAATTTCGTAGATATTTTTCAGGATGTCTGTGAAATGGCCAAGTTATGTGCAGAGATGAATTAACACCTCATCTCCCTCAATAGCAACCAGCGAAATCATCAGCCTTGGGAACTCTAAATTAAAGATAGGAGCCAGTGACAGAAACAAAAACTCATCACTCTGCAAATCCTGACTCTATTTGTACAAAGTCATCAGCAGGCTCTCCCATGAATTTCATAGTAGAGATGTGGAGAGGTTTCAACCCTATGCTACCACTATCATGCTTAGGTGAAGGGAGAAATTAAACCTGCTAAAACTAGGAGAAAGAGGAATAGAATGGATTGGGAAGACAAAAACTTAGCTAACTTGCCTCCCAGCACTAGGAGTTTTCCTTATAATTCCTGGAGGAACTGGTAATTGGTGAATCAATCAAAAAGAATTGATTAAGCACCTAATGCATTCCAGACACTATCTAGGTACTGGAGAAACAAAGACAAAGGTGAGACAGTCCTTGCTCTCCAGGAGCTTATATTCTAACAGGGGTGATGACATGTATAGATATATGCCAAAGAGACACTAGGTGATTGCTCTGGTCTCATAGACATTTGTGACCATCACAATTATTAGCAATTGTTTCTTTCTAATGTATTCTCCTCCACAGTGCCCAGTATGCATATAAATGGTAGCAGAGAAAGATGTTACTCCCTGAAAAAAGCTGAAGATTATTAATTTTAGAATCATAGAATGTTAGAGATAGAAAGAACCTTAGAAATCACATACTGCAATCCTTTCTTTTATAGATGAGGAAACCAAGGCTCTGGGAAATGAAATTACTTTTTCTTTAGGTCACACAGCCAGATATTATAGTCAAAACTGAAATGAGGTTATCTCAATCCAGTGATCTTTCCATTACACCATGGTGCCTTCATTGTATGCTCTCAGGACTTCCAACTATCATCCATAATAGATAATGTTGGGAGAAGGAAGGAAGGAAGGAAGGAAGGAAGGAAGGAAGGAAGGAAGGAAGGAAGGAAGGAAGGAAGGAAGAAGGGAAAGTCACTTATCATAATAGTGTTCAAATATTATGCTGAGTGACAGATGATAAATTCTAATGGTTAATAGAGCCATAAGAGAATAGATTAGCGTACCCTTTCTGGTAGCAATGGCAATATTTATTTAATTTTTGTTCCAGAACTGGAAGGAATTAAGGGATGCAGAGGGTTTGCTCAGAGGCAAGGCAACAGGTAAGGGATGCTCAGAGACCAAATCAAAGCATGGTTGAATCCAAACTGTATATAATAAGGCATTCACTAATCAGGACAGCTACAGTTCCAAGGCAGACATTCCAGAGCTAAATAAGTTAAATGCTCCAGGACATGGTCTCTGGTCCAGGCGATAAAGTTTCTGGCAAGAAGATGGTTCAGTGAAACATGACAGAAGCCATACTAGATCTAGGAAGGTCAGTTAGTCAATAAACATTTATTAAGTGCCTACTACATGCCAAGCACTGTGCTAAGCACAGGGAAAATAACTATGGGGGTAGCAAAGAGAAGAGACTTTTTTTTTT
>CM053594.1:131061549-131081759 GCA_028646575.1 Pseudocheirus occidentalis | reverse complement strand
AAAAAAAAAAAAAAGAGAAAAGATCAAAACAGAAAAAAAAAAGTTTCAGAAATTAAAATTTACATTCCCTTTGGGCAGATCACTGGCTGGTAAGGGTGTGATTCCCTATTTGGAGAGAGAAGAAAGGAAAGGAAAAGGAAGCTGAGTTATCCAGCTGGAAGTTTGGAAGACTGTTCAGTATATTATTGGCAATAAGTTTGCAAAATACCAAATCTTTGATAACTTCAGTTTTTGCAACAGTACATTGAGTGCATTCATTAAGAACTTTTCATGACTTCTGTGTTTTCATTCACTTGTGCTACAGAACAGGAACACACTTTAGTTTCTTATTTCATTCCACTTATTATAAGCAATATGGACACTCTCCTACCTCCATTTTTTTTCTCCAAATGTAACCATTCTAGCTTGTTTGCATCAATTTACCAGGCATTGCAATGCAATTATGTCAGTAATTGCAACTAGTGCCAATATTTATCCCATTGAATTTTTTAGTGCTCAGTTGTGTAAGTGACCTTAAATGAGACAGTTCTTTTAATGCCCCAGGTGTGGTTTTCCAGCATTCAGTTTTGCTTATTTACAATATTAATATTTTAATGTTAGAATTATCATCTATCTTTGCTTATTTTACTTTGGTGTTCTGTTCTCTAAGAAAATTCTCCTATCTCCTATGTATTCTACTTGTATTCTTTCAGGGTATCATTTCAGTTTATTAAATTTTATTTAGTAACAACCCCAATTACTAAAATGTAAGCCAAGAATTAAGGCTGAAAATAGGTGTAAACAGAGGAAAGCACCAAACACAGTGATGAAATACTATAGATTGAGAGAAGCAAAAGATATAAACATAGAAAAGAATAACATCCCCCTCACAACTACAAGCGGAACCTGAGAGGAATAAAAAAGATATCATAGCCACAAGAATTATAGTGTGAGAGCTTCTAAATAGAATGAAAAGCAGAATCCAACAGTGTTTTGTTTACAAAAAGCACAACCTAAAACAAAAAGATTAATACAGTATCAAAAGGAGGGTCTCATGCTAAATCTATCATGCTTTAGGTAAAATTAAAAAGAAAAAGATTAGATTGTGTTAAGGGGGTCCCTAAGCTTGGTTTTTTGAGTTGCCATATTTTTCAGTAAAGAAACACTGGACCCAGAACATGAAGACCCTGAATATGTGAAGGATGAAGCCCTTCTAGGTGACATAATTTGTTGCTTGCACCCTAAGCTGGATTCTCTTTGAGAGAGAGAGAGAGCGCGTGAGCGAGCGAGCACTGGCTGAAAACTGAATTGGAATTAGTGAGACCAGAATCTGGTGAAGGCCAAACAAAAGGCCAGTATTCCTTCTGGGGCCTACAGCCAGCTAAACTGCTGGAAGACTGAAGAAACATGGATAGGATAAGAGTTTGTTTATTCGTGGTCTGGATGATCCTTGAGTTCCACGCAAGAGAAGTGGTGAAGGGTTTGAGATGTGCTGAACCCTGTGAACTTCAGTATGTGCCAGTGATTGCCCAGAGGACTGGACAAGGACCTGGGAGCTTTCTACCTCTGAGAACTGGACAAGAACCTGGCAGCTGTCTGTTTCTGAATCAAGGTGACTGTTTGGCAGATTCAGGAGGGAGCTGGAACCAAGGAAGGAGATCCAAGGATTCAGAGAGACTTCCCAGAGTCAAGATGAAGAAAATGCCTCCCCTTGGACTAGACTGAGGTTTGCTGGGTGGAAAGTTTGTGTGGTTTCTAATGATTGTATTAGTGACTAATGATATTTAGTAATTAAGAAGCTAGCTTAGTGACTGACTGCTAGATGAATGACTTAGATTAATGGTTGCCCCATGAGTGGCAGATTGGTATATTATGAATTGATTAGTTGAATCTCTAAGTGAAAAAGGTTGTCCCCTTAGGGAAACCAGGTGATTCTTCTTTTGTTCCTTGTTCTAAATATAGTGGCCACTGTAGTGAAAACTATGTGGCCGTTCTAATGTTAAGCTGTTATGAACACTATATTGTGACTTTTTGTAATAAGATATAATATTGAGAATATTATATTGTGAATATTGTACTAAATCTTGATTTGTAATGGAGTAAACAATGTTCACTATTGCTGTGTAATTCGAATCTTAAAAGCTGTTCACAATAGCATTCTTTTGGAAATCTGCTTGTGCTTGGCTTTACAGCAGGTAAACATCTCAAGGCAATGATAAAAATGGATGGTTAAATGGTGTAAACAACATTTACATAGAGGCAACATAGATAAGGAAATAATGCTGGTAGTTAAATATATTTGTGCCAGAAGGCATAACATCTGAGTACTTTAATGCAAACTTAATGAAATGACAAGGAGAGATATGTTTTAAAAAATCAGTAATAGCTGGGGAACTAGATTGTAAAGTGGATAGAGCATAGGATATGTCATCAGGTAGATCTGAGTTCAAGTCCAGTCTCAGATTCTTAGCAACTATGTGAATTTAAGTCACTTAATCTGTCTTCCTCAGTCTCTTCAACTGTAATATGTAACTAATAATAGTACTTGCCTCCCAGAATTATTGTAAGGATTTAATGAGATGATACTTGTAAAGCTCCTAGCCGACTTTAAACTACTACATAAATGCTAGTTATTAGCCTAATCTGTTCCCTTAGACAACTCTTACAAAAAGATATAACTAAGCATAAATCGGGCTTCCAAAATTAATTAAACATTTGGGGGGGTACTATAAGAAATTCTGATGAAAAAGTTAAAATCAAATTGCCTATAAAATGGAAGGGGAAATTACTTGAAATAATTTTCACCAATTATATGCCATCTCTCCTTAAATATGGGGGGTGGATAGCTAAAACATTTAGAAAATCCCCAAGAAAAACCGTGAGGACCAGATGAAAATTCTATCAGATATTCAAAGATCAATTAATGTATATAAATTGTTTGCAAAATCAGGGAAAGAAGAAGGAATCCTACAAAATTTGAGACAGCTATGAAACTAATACCTAAACTAAGGAAAGATAAGAATGTCCACTATTAAGACCAGGTTAGATTTTTCTCTTTTTTAAGACTGGTTTCTTTATTTACTTTTAGTTTCCAAGATTCAGTTCCACGATCCCTTCAGTTTCAAATTTCCTCCCCTCCCCCATGGCAGCATGCAATCAAGTATAGGATCTGCAAATATTTTCACATTGTTCATTGGTTTGGATGTATAGAAGGGTTGTAACCAATGGAGTGAAAATGGGGAGAAAAAAACAACCAAACATGGAAAAGAGTAATGTAAAGTGTATGTAGATTGCTTCAGTCTCCATTTAAACTCTGTTCTTTCTCTGAATGTAGATATCTCTTTCCATCCTAAGACTACTTGTAGAGTTGTCTTATAGCTGTGCATTGCTGAGAAGAGTCCAGTTTATCAAAATTGATTGTCACACATACGATGTGTCTGGGATTGTGTACACATTTTTCTGACCAGGTTAGATTTTTAACAGAAAATACCATTAAGTATTAGGAAAACTGCAAACAATGTAAGAATAAAAAATTAAAACAACATGATTATATTAATAGATGTAGAACATGGTTTTGACACTAGAAAGTATAGAAATAAATATGCATTACTTTTAAAAAAACAAATATCTATATAAAACCAAGAGTTCAAGGGCAACTTCATTTGTCTATGTACATTAATACCTCCACTGTGTTATGAAATTCTAACTACAGTTACTTGTAAGCAGCACTAAGTGATGTGCTAAAATGGAGAAGTGTGGCATAACCAGGGCCAGGTGATAGTGTCAAAGCAATCCGTTTATCGATACCATAAGCAAGATTTTATAGAGTATCAAGACAAAGAAGGTAACTATAGGTCACCAGACTTACCATTACTGCTTTGTTCAGTTCCAAGATGCCAAACAGTGATGTCAAGTAGGCCTTGACAGTTATCATGTCCGTGATATTTTCATACAATATGAATAATATCTAAAATGCATAAATAATCTGGTAGTAAGCTAACATCTTCTGGCTAATATCTCAGAACTGGGCAGAGCCCTGGATCTCAGGCTATCAGGTGAGTTCTGACTTTATAGCTGCATCACTGGGAAAACCTGGAGCTGGCTGAACAGGACAGCCTGATTCCTGGATCAGATATTTGACTCCCTTCACAGTTATTATAAGAGGATAAAAAATCATTCCATGGAATAAGCGCAGGCAAAAATACTGCTTTTATTTCAAGAACTATAAGGGGTTCCTTTAAAAACTTAATAGAAACAATGATTTCATTATAATAGCAGGATAAAAAAATCAACCCACAAAAATCATTTGTCTTTGTATATTATCAACAAAACTCAGCAGAAAAAGATAGATGTAGTTATTAAAAATAACTAGAATTTATTAAATAACTGATAAATATTAGATATCTGAAAAATGTCTAGCATAACATCTAGAATTTAGATGAGTACATCTATGAAACTTTATGGTAATAAAGAATTTCTTAAATAAGAATCATTTGTGGTTGGACTATTTATAGTAAAAATGAAAATTATGCCTAAATTAATTTTTTGATTCTGTGTCATCTTAACCAGATTATCAAAGGATTATCTTATAGAATGAGAAAAAATATTTCATCTGGGGAAACAAAAGATCAGGAACCTCCAAGTATAATAATTTTTTTTAAACAGGGAAGGAGAGGACTTCTGCTAGATCTCAAAATATACTGTAATCCTAAAACTGCTTAATAACCGTTAAAAATAGAAAAGTTGGCCAGTGAATTAGGTTATTCATCTATTATCTAGACATTTTGAACATGGTGATATGTAATGTCCTATAAATCAAAAGAAACAAAGTATTATCATAAGAATTTAATCTAAGACAAAACTCACTTTTGGGAGAAATTAGGATAGACCATTTCTCATCATATGGCCCTCTAATGGATGCATGACCTAGATTTAAAAGTAGTATCATAAACAAAGGCAAGAATCACTAAGATCTAAATTCACTAAAGAAATGATCATTGAACAAAGTTTAAAGAACATCATGGGATAAAATGGACACTTAGATTTTGTAAAATTGAAGTTTTTGCCTAACCAGAAACAATGCAATTAGAAGGGGAAATAACTTAGAAATAAAATCTGTGCAGCAAATTTCTCTGGATGTCTGATAGCCAAGATATATATAAGTATATAGATATAAGAACAGAAGTCATTCCCAAATCTGTAAATGGACACAAGTCACTCTTCAATAGAGTATCTTCTATAGTCCAAACTATCAACAATCATTACAAAGAGTTTCAAGTCACTAATAAGAGAAATTCAAATTTAAAATTACTCAGATTCCTTCTTATACACATTATCAGATTGGCAAAGATGCCAAATAAGGGTAATAACAATTGTTCCAGAGATTGTAGGACAACAGGTACACTAGTACCTTCCTACTTTTCCTCTCGTTCTGGGGAGGACTTTGGGACCATACAAAAAATTTTTAAACTGTATTTTTGACTCAGTGTATCAAAAAGAATAGAAGACAGCATGAAGATACACACACACACACCTCCATATGGTATTTTTGTGGCTGATTTCTCTGTTTCTGTCAGTTTGTCCTGACAAATTATGATGCTACTATAATTGATGTTATTCTGTGAAAAGAAATCATGCAGATTCAGAGGAGTGTGGAATGAGTTTATATGAATTAATGCAATTCAGTAAATAGAACCAGGAACTGCTTATAAAAGATTACATTTTAAAGGAAACAACTTTGAAAACCTTGACTGATAAAATCCACTGAATGACCAACCAAATAACATGATGAAGCATTTCTCTTCAGTGAGATATACTTTTAAACATAACCATCAGAACACAAATTTGTGTGTCTTGACTATCCTTTTGTTACAAGACAAGACTTAGGATTCTTTTGGACATGGAAAGTATGAAAAGAATGATAATGACTGCTTTCTCCTGTGCCACCAAGCCTTGCTTCTCAAACTGCACATTCCTTAATATCATAAGTAGATGGTAATCAGCCATCCAAGGGCTCGGTTGTGAAACTGAACAAAATAATTCATTATATATTATGGCCACTGGCCTTGAGAATTAGTGAATTGTCACTCATTGGCTCACCCTTCTAAGATCAAGCAGGCATGTGTTTATTAAATATCTCCTGTGTGTCCAGCATTGTATTAGGTATTGGGGATACAAGAACACAAATGAAGGTGTTCATAAACTCAAGGAGCTTTTTTTCTTAATGAGGTTAAGAGAGTGTGTGTGTGTGTGTGTGTGTGTGTGTGTGTGTGTACACAAAATACATGCAGAATCAGTATAAAGTAAGGTTTTCTTGGCAGGGAGAAGAGAAGACATCAGAAACTGATAGGAGGTGCACCTGAGGATTAAAGGAATCTTGGGAATTCTAAAATCACTGGTGAAGAAAGATTGCATTTTATGCTTTTGTGGGGACAACCTGTGCAAAAACATGGAAACGAGATGAACTGTCAATGTGGGAGAAACAATAAGAAGACCAGTTGGTCTGCACCATCAAGTGTATGAATAGAAGCCATATTTAATAAACCAGAAAGGTAGTTTAAACCTCTCTTATAAAGGATGTTAAATGACAGGGGTTTGTATTTGATCCTGCAAGTAATAACAGGTTCCTGGAGTTTATTGAGCAGGAGTTTCAGGAAAGTAACTTGTCCCCACTTACCATAAGGAGATAGATGAGGAGGTTCTTTCCATCAAAGAAAGAAGAGCATATATACATAAAAATATTTATAGGAACTTTCGTAGTAGCCAAAAATTGTAAACTAAAGGGAAATCCTGTTGAGGAATAGCTAAACAAATTATAGTATATGAATGTTGAATATTATTGTGCCACAGAAATAAAAAAATAGACCATTTCAGAGGATAATGGGAAGATCTCTGAAATGACACAAAGCTAAGCAGAACTGAGACAGGCTGCAAAAGAGAGTGATCAACAGTGTCAGAGGTTAATTAATTTCAGAGGTTAATTACAGAGGCTTTAAAAGAAAGTCAAGTCTACAAGTATTTCTTAAGCACCTTCTATGTTTCAAGGAAGCACTGTGGCAAAACATTGAGAAAACAGAGAAAGGCAAAAGTTATTTAGTGCCCTCAAGGACTTGACACACTAACCATGAAGACTGGACCAACTACAAATTCATTTTATTAAGCTCAACTTCTTTCTTACTAGTACTAGGCAATCCTTTAACATATCCCCAGTAGAGTCACTAACCCATTCTCCACAACAGCTGTACCAAACCTTTCAGTCCTACTGCAAGCCTTGCACAGTATACCCTTTCTGCTACCCTTTTATTTGAGGACCTCTTCTCTTAAAGATTGAGACCATTTGCTGCCTTCACTTCTGTCTCACAACAAGAAGTATCCCCTTGGAAAACCCCTTCCGTTGTCCCTCCTCTTAGTGTCTCTCTTTATTTACTGACCTCTTCCTTGATGCATACAAATATGCACACGTCTTACTTCCATCGTTTAAAAACCATTACATTGGCCTCCATTGATTCAGGTTCCTTTACTTTGGAGTTCTCTATTCCAATGAAATCACTGGTCCAGTCCTCAGTCCCTTTTACAAAAAGAATTTTAAAAGAAACAATTCTCTGGGGGATTAGATCCCCACATTGTAAAACAAAACTTCAAACTTATCAAGCAAAGTTTCTGTTCTGAAAAACAGTAAAGTCCTTAATGATATGCTTAAATTTATTTAACCTTTCCTAGAAAGGATATTTCTACCCTATTTGAGTCTATTAGCATATTTTAAAAGCACTGTCATTGGTTTAGCATACTTTTGTAAGCATGTTACAGAATTAGTAACCAGTTTTATGATTTATTCTTTTAAAAATATTTTGAATGATTTATTTTTAAGGGAGAGTCTCCATTTAGTTGGTTTCTTATAAAATATACTTTGCAAAGTATCTGTTAAAAAGTTTAATTTAGAAGACTTATAGGGATAAGGAAGGTTCCTATTTGTCTGTGACAGTAGTTCTTGATCTTTTTGTGATCTTCATCCCTTCTTATATCCCTAGTGCTGCAGTTTTTCACAGTAGGCAACTTTTTTTTTAAATCAACAATAATTTTTAAAGAACCAAGTACCTGCATTTTCTTCCAATTCTCTTTTTGATTCCTTATAATCCAGCTTCTGACCGTAACCATCCATGGAAACTTTTCTCTCCAACATGACCAGTGATATTCTAGTTGCCAGATCCGTTGGCTTTTTCTCTGTCCTCATTCTCTTCCATCTCTCTATAGCCTTTGACAGTGTGGAACACCCTCTCTTCCTTGATAATCTCTAGATTTTCTGCATACCACTCTACTGGTTTTCCTTTGTCCTTTAGATCATACCTACTAATCATAGTTGTATCTTCAGGTTCTGTCCTGAACTCTCTTCTCCTTTCTCTCTATCCTGTCATTTGGTAATCTCTACTCCCTTGGATTTAGTTATCATCTATGCCAATGTCTCTCAAACCTACCTGTTTTGCATAAAACTGCTGACCTCCAATTGCCTTTCAGACATCTTCAACTGGATGTCCAGTAGACATCTATCTTAGCATCAACATATCCAAGAAGAAAGTCATATTTACTCCCAAAACTCCCCTGCTACTACTTTCCCTATTACTATAGAGGTCAATACCATTTTCTCAGTCCATCAGGCTCAAAACCCAGGAGTCCTGAATTCTTCACTCTTTTTCTCTTTCTCTCTCTCTTTCTCTTTCACACACACACACACACACACACACACACACACACACACACACACACAGAGTCCATTACTAAGGTCTGACAGTAACATCTTTTGAAAATTATCCCAGGACTCACCCCACACCCCTCGTCACAATTTGCCACCGCTCTAGTGCAGGCCATCAGCACCTCATGCCTTAATTATTACAGTACCCTGATGGTCAGTCTAATTGTGTCAGGTCTCCCTACTCCAGTCCATCCTTCATTCAGACACTTAAGGCAGAGTTCCCCATCCCCCACTCAATCTAGTGGCTCCCTATTGCCTCTAGGATCAAATACAAAATTCCATGTTTGGCATTCAAAGACCTTCTTAATCTAGCCCCTTCCTACCTCTCTAGTCTTCTTACATCTTACTCCTGACACAAAGAAAAGAGTTGACTCTCTTTGATCTAGTGGCTACCTCACTTGTCTTGAACAAGACACTACATCTCTTAGATCTGGGAATTTTTTTCTGGCTGTCCCCCATGCCTAGAATGCTTCTCTGCTCTATTCCAACTACTGACCTCCCTGGCTTCCTTAAAATCACAATTTAAAATCCCTTCTTTTATTGGAATCCTTCACAAACTCCTCTTAATTCCAGTTCCTTTTCTCTTATTTGTCCTGTATTTCACTTGTGTGTACATATTTGTTGGCTATCTCATTTTTTTTTAGTGTGGTATCCGTCACATACATAGTAGGTGCTTTATCAGTGTTTGTTGATTGGTTAATTTTTTCAGGCACATGCATATCATCCATCCCTTTATTTGTAAGTCTTTTTGCTATATGTGCATTTTGTTACTTGTATGCTTCCTATTTTAGACTTTTGAACAGTCACTTCCCATTGCTTGTTCATGTAAAAGAAACATTTGTCATAGCCAACTTCTAGCCAAATCCTGCTATGATAACTAAGTCCAAGATTTTTTGTTGTTGTTGAATGGCTTTTATTTATTTAAACTATAAGCAACCTCTCATTCATGCTCTGTAAAATTTCTTTGTTAGAAAGGTGGCATAATATGACAGTTTGCATTCACTGTGACCACTAAAGGAAATACATTGCATTCAGTTGAAAGCATTTTGTTAGTTAATTCTCTCCCAGTTTAGAATTTTCAGACTTAAAAAACCTTTGCTACATAATAAATTTCACTATAAAATATTTAGAATTACAGAAGTCTGGAGCATTTTTCTTCTGCCCCCAAAGTGAGATACTCATTTCAGTTTGACAGACATTCAGCATGTTATGGTGGTTGGCCCAGGGATAGAAAGACTAGAATGATTTAGTTATCTGTCCTTAGAAGCTTGCGTTCTATAGGAGTTTGAAGGTGAGTTTATTTTTGGTGAGATGGGTCTGGATCTGTGGTTTCATTGTTATGGGGAACTCTCAAGCCATTCCACCTTGCTTGTAACTTCTTTTATAATATTTTCTGGGGCATTGACCTGCTCACAATCTTGAAGGAAGAATCTGCCAGAAATAGGACATGCACCTAGGTCTTCTAGACCCCACAGCCAGCTGCCTGTTAGCTGTTAAATAAGTAAGTACAATTTAATGTAACTAGGAAAGAGAATATTAACAACTAAGAGCAGTTAAGTTAGGAATGGCTTTGCATAGGAAATGGTACCTGAATTGAGGTTTTCAGTTCTAAATACTATAAGAGTTTAAAGTAAAGAACCATAAAACTTTGATTGATGCCTATAAGCAACCTATCGGATTCAGTCTCTGTTATTTCTTTTGAAAAGTTAGCATGGAGTGAACCAGAAGCCATTGGGTCTACACAGAGATGGATGATACCTTATTTAGGCAACGTCAGTGCCTTAAAACAAGGCTAGCAGACCATCTCTCAAGTATACCAAAAAGATTATAAAGGTGTTATGTATACTGATATATTGCTGTCTTTTTCAGAATGACTTATAAAGGATATTATTTGTAGTACTCTTTTACTTTCTCATCTGTCCTGCCAGGTGATCTTCAGAATCTTCCTAAGACAATTCAGATAGAAGGTGGTGATTCAGTTTCCTGGCATGGTGCTAGTAGACTGTCTAGATTTCACAGGCATACAGCTATGAGGTCAGGACAACTCTGTAGATCTCCAGTTTGGTAGTCATTCTTAAAACCTCTTCTCTCCCATACTTTACTTTGGAGCTTTCCAAGCACTGAGCTAAAAGCTGGCAATGCATTTATGTCAACCTCATTATCAATGTGTACGTCCCTGGAAAGTACACACTATCAAGGTAAGTGAACTTATCCATAGCATTAAAAACTTTTCCATTTGTTATAACTGATGATCCCAAGTATGGATGGTGTGTTAGTAGCTGATGGAGTCACCTATGTTTTCTTGGTGTTAATTGTTAGGCCAAAATTAGCACAAGCAGCAGAGAATCAATCCATAGCTTGTTGCATCTCAGCTTTGGAGACTGAAAGAATACAATGGTGATGAACTTCTCTGGGTAACCGAATATTGACACAATTTTCCATAGGCCTTCAAGACTGACAGTATCAAAGACCTTATTTGTGTATGGAAAGACAGAGATCTTGGACACCAAAACTTGCTAGAAAAATTTGATACTAATATTTTTTCCCTTTTGATCACTTATTTATCCTAGGTACATTGATTAATATGTTATCTGTGCAGAAACTTTGCAATTTCAAGTGACCAGTTATATTTCTTTTTTGTAATTGCCTCTGTTTGATTAAGAATGTCTCTTACCTATACCTGTGAGATGTACATTATCTGCTTCTCTTCTAATTTTTTAATAGTAAGGTTTTAATGTTAAGGTCGTGTATCCATTTAGAATGCCTTGTGGATTGTGATACAATTTAAGTTTAAGCCCGATTTCTCCTTGACTGCTTTACAGTTTTCCCAACATTTTTTTTAAATCAAAATGAGATATCCCCCCGCTCTACCCCATCCTGATAACTTATGTTTTTTACTTTTTCAAACACTAGGTTATTGAATTGGCTTGTTTCTGAATCTCCCTTGCCTTCTGCTATCAGTCATTTTTCAGTTGTTTCCCATTTTTTGTTACTCCATTTGGAGTGTTCCTGGCACAGATATAAGTAGATGACCACAGGTAGAAATACTTTGAAAGTTTCTGTTAACTGGATGTCTTTGGTTTTTCCCATATGGAAGTTAGCTCAATCTCCTAAGTGGTTATGAGTCGTCTTCTAGGGACGCTGTTGTCTTTTAGGGGTTGATGCAACTCACACAGTGTCATCTTTACAAAAGAAGCATCTGGAGGCCACTTGTATCAATAGAAAATCTTCTCTAATTAGCATGTCTCCATCTTAATCTTTACCTGATAGTAAAAATTTGAAGCTCTTGGAACAATGTAACATTTTTCAAATCATCTTATTTATTTTTTATATACACTAGAGATACCTGCTTCTATGAAAGCCTGTAAGGCATTTTGCACAACTGAACTAAAGACTTGGAATCTTCTTTATGTCTCTCAGTTAATTCTGTGACGTAAATGGGTGGGCTGTTGTAGAATTTCACTTTCAGAAGTTTTTTTCTCCTCTATCAGTACTCCTAATAAAAATCAAGGATTCCTTTAATGTTTAGGTATCTTAAGTCTCCCAGAGTTTTGTTATGAGAAAATAGGCGTACAGGTTAGTTCTGATGATTTCTTACCATTCGGAGCATTAATAAGGAGGAGGATTCTCTCCTCCCTCCTGCCCTCTCTCCCACCCCACCCCCCCATCTTAAGTATCTTCCTCTGTCCAATACCCTGTGAACAAGTCTCCCAACATCCTTAAAATCATGTTGGTTGTAATGTGTCTATTTTTCGTCTGTACCTGCTTTGCCTGTCTTTACTCTTTTGGCTCATGTCGACCTCTTCTGTAAGCATGTCCAGGACTGTGGCTTTAGGTCCAAGTATTTTATTCCATTGTCCTTTATGGAGAAAAAGAGTTTATAGGAAAAATTTTTATAGGTTTTTTCCATCCTATTATGTTATCCTGTAGTAATTTCTTGTAGAAACTTAACCAGTGTATATCAGTTTCCATTCAAGGAAACAGATTTCTTAAAAGTGCATCAGTAAGTTAACACTTCATATACTTGCCAGGCATATTCACAGCAACCATGGTAAACTAGTTTGTAAAATATTATGAATGTTTAAAGATTATGAACTGTATTGCTTCAAACAGTCTGACTTGGATCTGAAACCTTCCATATGTGTTGGAATGTGAGCTCCTTGAGAGCAAGAACTGTCTTCTATTTGAATTCAGTGCTTAACAGAGTTTTGCACATAGTAAGGGCTTGATAAATGCTATATTCATTCATTCCTCCTCAAACTTACTTTCACCTAATTTAACCCTCCACTACTCTGTTTGAGGCAGTATTATTCATAATCTAACACTTTTTGTAGTTCCTGGAACAGTAAATAAGCCTTGAATAAATGCTTGTTCTGTTTATCTATCCTATAATTATATTTGTAATAGTCACCAAATGTACAATAAAAGAATGTTACCTGATGATTGGGTTGTACAAATCCAAAAAATTTTTGCCTCACTGAACACCTTTGAGTGATCAACCCACTTGCAGTGCAGCTTTCATCTGAATTTGATTTTGTGTCATTGGATGTTGGTTAAAGATTATATGTTTAGAATGCCATAAGTTAAATTGATTTTGCAGACATTCTCAAAACTGCTCTCTGTCATTTTTGTACCTAGGTATAGTAATCTGAAGGGAAGAAGTAGTGACACCAAAATGTATTTGTATTTTGTGGTTTACTAAGGCCAAAGATAATTCATCAGTTGATGACCAAGCTTCTGGTGATTAATTAACCTTTCTATTGTCATATATGGTTGTCCTTGATTAGGACAACCTCTCCTGGGCAGGACTTATCATGACTTTAATTCTAATGGCATTTTAATTCAGGAATTCCAAGTCTCAGTTCAGTGACAAGACATCAGGATGATCCTTTTTTGTGTGATAAAGTTTTAGAGTTTTTACTTGTTTTTTTTTTTCAAGGTTTATCTTGGAGAGGGTAGATAAAGACATTTCCTTAGTATTTTTGTCAGTTTTTTTCCTCTGTACAAGCTGTTTATGTTTATAGAGTATGATTATATTATCCTTGAGATAATACACTATAACAAATGAGCTATTAGCTAATCCTGCTTCTCACTACAGTGTGATGCTAGCAATTGTAGAGAAAAGCATTCATTTGGTGGAAAGCACTTTATTTGATTTCTTGAAGCTTGTGGTTACTCTCTTTTAACAGTGGATGGCAATCTTGTTTTGATAAGGTAAAGTTCTGGTTGGACATAGGTGGAAACTTGGAGAAATAATTCACTTAGTAACTAAAAGTTTGACAGGAAAAGATCAAAAAAATATCAAAAAGCAGAGTCTGCTTATAGGAAGATCTTCAGTGTGAGATTGCAGTTTCCAGTGTTAGATAAGACAGCTATTGTTAATGTTGGTGCCCAGTTTGAGGTATGACTTTGTACATTGACAGAGAACACTAATTACTAGTACATTGTAATATAAGGGACCCAGGGGATAGAATTACTATTGTCTTTGTTGTTCACTCTTTTTGTGTTACTTTTTGGTTAATTTTCAGGCTAATTTGTTCATTATTTTTCTTCTGGTAATCAAAATATTTCAGAAAATGGAATGGACTGCTTTGAAAAGTGGTGGTCTGAGTTCCTAGCTTCTGAATTTCTTCACATATTTGAGATGATCATTGATTATATTTTGATTAAAAGTTAAAAACTATAATCTCTCTTCTAATTGGTAATTGATGACTTAACCCCTCCTTTTTTTCTTATCTCCCCTTCCCCAAAAAAGGTTACTGTAGGGAAACAGTAATGGCAATGATTTTCAGTTGTTTTTCTATAGAAGAGGTAAGCTTCTGTGCATTTGTGATATTTAGAATTCAGAAATTCTTTAAGCATTTTCATATTAATCCAAGGAACTATGTGCTTTAAATTACAGTTGCGGTTGTACTGCTCTTCACATATGAGGATCCATTTTCTTTCTTCCTAGATTTGTATGTCTTTATCCACAGGATTCACAGATTATACTTTGAAATTAATCTGAAGTGTGTACTGTAAAACTTGTCATTGTAAATTATAACAAAAAACAGAAATTTATATGACACTTGAAAATGCTTTCCATGCATTTTCATCTAATTTCATCAGAGCAGTCCTGTGTGGTTAGTGCTTAAAGACAGTACTAGCTTCCTTTTACAGACACAGGAGCTGAAGCTCAGAGCTGGCCTAAGTGATCAGCCCGTGATCACACAGCTAATAAGCCACTTTTGAAACTGTCTTCACGGCAAGCCTAGTACTTCATACCTAGTACTGCCTCTCTCATACTAATAGCACATGACACAGACAGCTAGTTTAAATCATGTAGACGAACTGTTTCTCATTTGGTTGCTTTTTATGTTGTTTTGTTAGGTCCTTAATACAGAAGAAATGCCTTAAGTATGAGAGGCAGTGCCATAAGATAGTAAGAATGCCAGGCTGACAGTGAGGAGAGGATACTTTTTTACATTGATGGTGTGACCAAATAAGTCAGTTAACCTTTAGTCTGTAGCTTCATCATCAGAAAAACAAGAAGACTGGACTGGATGAAAAATTCCTTTCTTGTGCTGGAACAATTTCTGCAAGTGTATTATTAAAATTTCCTGATGTAAATTTCAGAGATTGTTCCATCTCTTAGCGATCCTAGAGAAATGTGCATGGGTCAAGATTAATGAAGGGGGAAGAAGAGTGTTCCAATATTGTGAGTATAGATAAGAGCTGGGAAATATCATATTATATTGAAGTAGAGCAGTAACATAATTACGTATGTCTGTGTGAGTGTCATTTTAAAAACTATAAAGTTTGATAGAAGGGAAAGAAGTCAGAAAAAGAATAGATGGAAATTAGAGATCAGCTACATAGATGTTACAATATTCTAGGCAGCAAGGGGCAAAGGCTTGAATTAGAATGGTAGTAATATAGATGAAGAAAAGGATGAGAAGGACTGTTTGCCAGTCAGTATGCTAAGCAATTTATAGATAATACCTCATTTGATCCTCACTGAGTGATAGATGCCATTATAATCCCCATTTTACAGTTGAGGAAACTGAGGCAGAGGTTAAATGCCTTGCTCAGGGTCACACAGTTATTAATAAGTGCCTGAGGGCAGATTTGAACTGCCTTCTTAACTCTAGGCCCAGTGCTTGCTGTACCACACTTGCCTCTTTACTATCAATTGAACTTTCCAGACTTCTTATCCTTCTTGTCACCACCTCTGTCCCCTCTACCCCATCTGCAATAACTTTATTAGAGAAAGGGGGCATGATTCAAAGATGACCCGCAGATTTTGAACCATATTGATTAGGGAAAAACAACCTTTGAAACTGGAGTGGCCTTATTGTGAAAATTATTCTCCTGGTTCTGTTCGTTTCATTCTTCATCAGTTTATAAAGTCCTCAATTGTTCATTTTTATAATATTACTGTTATATATAGTTCTTCTTCTGTTTATTTTACTCCATATCAGTTCACATAAATCAATGTCTCTTTTGAAACCATCTGTATCCTCATAATGCCCATCTGTATCCTCATAATGTGCCATCATCTTTGTTTACCACAACTTTTTAGCTATTCTTCAATTTTGGGCACATCCTCTTAGTTTCAAGTTTTTGCCACCACAAAAAGAACTGCTATGAAATATTTTTTGTTTATAAAGGACCTCTTCCTCTTTGACCTCTCTTGGGTATAGACTTAATCAAAATGTGCTCATTATTAAGTATTTTTTGGTATAATTCCATATTTCTTGCCACGGTGATAAAACCTAGCAAAGAAGAGATAGAGAAATTGTATTTAAATTTAATACACAGTATATAGAATATTTTTGTGAGGCTGCTTTTTTAAGATAAAAGAATTATACATGATAAACAACAAAAAAAGACATCAAATCTATGGATATAGATTTGATCTATGGGATTTGATCAGTGAGGCTCAAATGAGGTATTATCTATAAATTGCTTAGTATACTGACTGGCAAACAATCCTTCTCATCCTTTTCTTCATCTATATTACTACCATTCTAATTCAAGCCTTTGCCACTTGCTGCCTAGAATATTGTAACATCTATGTAGCTGATCTCTAATTTCCATCTATTCTTTTTCTGACTTCTTTCCCTTCTATCAAACTTTATAGTTTTAAAAATGACACTCATACAGACATACGTAATCATGTTACTACTCTACTTCATGTAATATGATATTTCCCAGCTCTTATCTATACTCACAATATTGGAACACTTTTCTTCCCCCTTCATTAATCTTGACCCATGCACATTTCTCTAGGATCGCTAAGAGATGGAACAATCTCTGAAATTACACCAGGAAATTTTAATAATATACTTGCAGGAATTTTTCCAACGCAAGAAAGGAATTTTTCATCCAGTCCAGTCTTCTTGTTTTTCTGATGATGAAGCTACAGACTAAAGGTTCACTGACTTATTCGGTCACACCGTCAATGTAAACATATCTATGGGAAATATATTTTCCCATGGTCTTAGGTGACCCCTGTGAAAGGGTCGTTTGACATCCCACCCCCCAAAGGGTCCCGACCTAGAGGTTGAGAACCACTGTCCTTTTACCAACCCTTAGCTCTTTGCCTAGCCCATTATCACCCTTCCACTAAGTACACTGTTCTCCCTTCTCCATCTTGACCTTTGGTGAACCATTTCAACTCTATGCTGTTCTCTTTCTATTTCCTTGTGTTTCCTCTTATCGAAGGACTTGGTCTGTCCAAACCCCAGTGTGCAGTTACTCCTAACATCTGCTGATATCAGTCCTACTTGTGGGGTACCGAATAAAGCTGGAGAGGAGAATGTCATGGTATTTTGCTGATTGTGTCCACTACTAATTTATTTTTTTACATAACCTCACCTGAGTCCTCATTACAGCAAAGAAATCCTTTTATACCTTTCTAATTATTAATTCACTATCCCGTTCACCATAGTGGCACTTCAGACCTTTTCATCCCCAAAACTCCCATAATTTCCCCTCCTTTTCACTCTCAGCTAAGATCCTTGCCTGATATTTCACTGAAAAGTTAAGGCTTTTTGCCAAGAGTTCCCCCTTCTCCCTTACTCCTCACCTCCTGTCATTCACCATATTTTTGCTTCTGCTGCTCTTTCACCCATCTCACATGAAGAAATAGATGTTGCCATTTCCTCTATTATATAGATGAGGAATTCTTTCCTGGGTGATTGTATTATATGACGTTCCTGGAATACCAACTACTTAGTATTAGACTATTAACTCTAGTTCTATTGCCCTCATCACTACTTTGTGCTCCTTGTTATCCTACTTAAATCCTATTGATCCTATTGTTTCCTTACTTTTTTTTTTTTTTTTTTTTGCAGGGCAGTTGGGGTTAAGTGACCTGCCCAGAGTCGCACAGCTAGTTTTTTGTGTGTATCAAATGTCTGAGACCGGATTTGAACTCAGGTCCTCCTGACTCCAGGGCCTGTGCTCTATTCACTGCACCACCTGTTTCCTTACTTTTTAATATTGCTTAGAGATGGCAAATCGGGGAAAATAATTTGGGTGGATATTGCTTCTCTTGACAGTTATGAGTTGGTCTTATAGACCAGAGGAGTTTAATCTTCAGGGTAAGAATTATTCTGCTTTTGTATTTGTATCTTCTGCACCTGTCAGATTGCCATTCCACACATCAGTCAATCAGTATGTATTTATTATGCATATAAGAGTACTGAGGATAAAAGTACAAAGAAAGAAGATGCCTCTAATGTCAAGGACATTCGTTCTAATGGGGCACCTGACAGTGAGTATAATTAAGAATTAGTTAAATACCAGGATACTTGAAAGAGCAGAGTAGACATTTTGAATAGACATTTTCAGTATGCCTGTTGGTTCAGATTTAGATAGAATAACACCATCTTCCACTGCCTCAAAAAAAAAATAGTGTAAAAAACCAATAACAAGAATGTTCTTCTAGGAGTCAGTTTTGGGAAGGGAAGGAAAGGGATTAAGCATTTACATAGTACTACTACTGTGTGCCAGTCACTGCCCTAAGTGCTTGCCTTAGTCATATTATCTCATATGACTCTCCCAGTAACCCCGGAAGGTAGGTGCTAGCGTCTCATATTTTATCGTTGATAAGACTGAGGCAAACAGAAACATACAGGTAATAAAAAGTTTGAGGCCTCATTTGAACTCCAGTCTTCTGGACTCCAAGAACACTATTCATTGTGCCTTTTAAAGGTAACTAATTTGGCATTTTTCTGTGTTATTCAAAGTATCCTATTAATTGTTCAATGGCTCAAAATACATCAGTTTTTCAGAAGGTTACAATTTTTATGTCACTTTCATGCTACAAAGTGGATAGTTTGAGTTTCCCAGTTTCTATATTTTTCTATTTTCTATTCTATATTTTTCTATTTTTCCCACTAACAAATAACTTTAAACTAATTTTTGTCTTGTAGAAGTCTGTATGCAAATTTGTAAATTTTTATTATTTTTAGCTGGTTGACCTTTTGGGAAGGCTAGTGTATTTTTAAAAGCGTGTGTTGTGTGTGTGTGTGTGTGTGTGTGTGTGTGTGTGTGTGTATTTGTGTGTATACACATATTACACATCTACTACAAATATTCATCATAGTATCAGAGAGTCATTCCATATTGCAAATAATATTTTAAAGGGATGGGGAGATGAGCCTAACAGAGCAATACATTGAAAAATTCTAAAACTATGTGTAGTATACCACTCCCATGGCCCTTCTACAGCATTGCAAAACAATGGAGTTTCTTTCTTTTTTTAATTTATTGACTTGTTTATTTACTTTTAGTTTACAAGATTCAGTTACAGATTCACTTGAGTTTCAGATACTCTCTACCCTCCCTTCTCACCCCCATAGTGGCGTACAATCATGTATGGGATCTGCAAACACTTTCACATTGTACAATAGTCTGGTTGTATAGAAGCGTTGTAACCAATAGAGTGAATAATGGGAAAAGAAAAAAAACAAAAGAAATAAAACCAAATATGGAAAAGAACAATAGCATGTGTTGCTTCAGTCTCCCATTTAAACTCTGGTCTTTCTGGATCTTTTTTTGAGTGTAGGCATCTCCTTCCATTCTGAGACTTAGAGAGTTGTCTTTTAACTGTGCGTTGCTGAGAAGAGTCCAGTTTATCAAGGTTGGTCATCACACATATGATGTATCTGTGACTGTGTACAAATTTTTCCTGGTTCTGCTCTTCTCACTTAGCATCAATTCGTATAAGCCTGTCCAGGTAATTATGAAGTCCATCTCCTCATAGTATTCCATTATATGCATATATACCATAACTTTTCAGCCATTCCCCAATTGATGGGCATCCCCTAAGTTTCCAGTTTTTTGCCACCACAAAGAGAGCTGCAATAAATATTTTTCTACATATGGGTCCTTTTCCTACTTCTATGATCTCTTTGGGATACAACCCCAAAAGTGATATTACTGGGTCAAATGGTATGCAGTTATTTATAGCCCTTTGGGCATAGTTCCAGATTGC
>CM053594.1:131049496-131061049 GCA_028646575.1 Pseudocheirus occidentalis | reverse complement strand
GGTTAGATTTTGGACCTCCTATTCTAGCACTCCAATTCTGCTTTTCAAAGATTTGATTTCTTCAGTGAGATTTTTTTCCAGTTTGGACACTGTAGAGTTGTATTTGTCTCCTAGTTCTCTAATTTCATTTTTAAAATCTCTTTTGAGATCCTCCAAGGAGGCTTGAGACCAATTTGCATTTCCTTCTGTGGTCTCCAGTGTGTATACAGAGTCCCTATTGCCTTCCGAATTTGTTTGTTCTTGTTCACTATAAAAGGATTTGATGGTCCTAGTCTTTGCAGTATCCTTCTTCCCCATTGTGAGTGCCTTTGCCCTGGAATTTGGAGTGGATTTCCAAGTCTGGGGTGCCGGAGTGTTAAGATTGTCAGGTGGGAGTTGGGGGTTTGGTATCTGTAAGCTCTAAGTATGTAGCCTGATGCCAATACCAAGACTCTCAGTAATTCCCCTGAGTTGCCCTGATGCTTACAGAGTAACTTGTTGGGGTCAGGTGGTCTAGCTCTTTCGGGTTTCAGAGTCTGTGTCCCTGAGCTAGGGCTCAAGCAGGTTCAGAGCTGGCTACAGCTGAAGGTCTGAGGCAGAGCTGTTGATTGCTAATTGGGCAAGCGGTGCTAAATTGGCTTTTCTTGGTAGGGTTTGCTGGCTCCACCCTATTGGGCTTAGATTCTGTAGTGTCTGTTCCCTGTCCTCAACCCTGCCCCAGCCTGGGGCTGCTTCCCCTGATTCAAGCCTCCACTCTAATTAGAACTTTTAATTCCGGACTTTTCTTGGTTTGGGAGGGATTTAGAGGAGCCACTAAACTTTATTCCTCCATCGTGGCTTCTGGCAGTATGGGTATATAAGTTTAAACATACAGATTTCCCCCACAGAATCAGCTGACCCTGCTATGGCACCTGAGTTTTTTCCTACCCGTTTGATGCTCCTCTGTCCTCTGGTGAGCTGGCTGGAAACCTCTTAGGCTGGGTGTGTCTGCTGGATGTCTAGCTGGAGCTTTTTCTCTCAGTCCACTCTTCTCTGCTCTCTGCTCCACGCTGGTGCGGCTTCCTTGTGCTCAGCGTTCTTACCCCAACCTAAGTAGGCGCTTTCCTGGGCTGGGAATCCGCCTCCCTCAGTCTCTCTGTGGATTCTGTTGCTCTTGAATTCATTCAGATTCACTTTTTAGCCTTTAGCGCTAGAATGGCTTTGGCTGCCCCTGCGGCTTCTCCCCACTCCCCTTGGGTCAGGCCTCGGTTTGGGGGCTAGGCTGGTCTTGGCTCCAAACCTGCTGCGATGGGTCCCTCCTGCTGAACTGCCTTCAGCAGGAGACGTGTTTTCTGCAGTTCTGTGCATTTTGGAGCCATAAAATTTGTTGTTTTATGTGAATTTAAGGTGGCCATGCTGGAGCTGCTGATCCTTGCTGCTTCTATGCCACCATCTTGGCTCCTACCTCTAATGTAGTCAACAGACTTTTAAGAATATATATGAAGGAACTGGAGTTAGTTCAGAGAAGAAGAATGAAAACAAATTGAAACAGATCATTTTGGGAAAGGAAAAAAGGTTGGAGGTGCTAAGAGAGAATTTTTTAAAATCATAGATCAGGAGCTAGACATGACTTTAGCCACAGAGTCTAATCTCCTCAGAGGAGAAAACTGAGGTACAGCACAGGAGTGTGAAATGATGGCCAAAGGTCATAAGAGTAATGTACTCCACACAGCTTCAAGAAGTTGAGGATTATATGAAGAGGGGATGGGACAGCTGTGATAGTAATCAGTTTATCAGATACTTAGCACTTAGTAACTTAGAGCTAAGTACCACCCAGTAACTTAGGGCTAAGTATGGAATGTGTGAACCCTGTCCATTGTTGAGAAGGCATGAACTCCCCTGTTGACTGGAAGAAGGCTTTTGGCTGAGATAGGAGGCTAGTGCTGTATGTAAAGAAGAATTCTAGAGACAGAGACAGAATTGGAATTGGCTCCTCAGTGAAGGAAGATTCATGGAGATTGAAGCCAGCTGAGAGAGAGAGAGAAAGAAAGAAAGAGAGAGAGAGAGAGAGAGAGAGAGAGAGAGAGAGAGAGGGGTGTGTGTGTGTGTGTGTGTGTGTGTGTGTGTGTGTGTGTGTGTGTGTGTTTCTCCCAGTATCTGGAAGCTGACTGAGAAATGGATTGGAATTTTCCTGAGACCAGAATCTGGTGAAGGCCAAACAGAAGGCTGATATTCCTTCTGGGTCCTAAAGCCAGCTAAACTGCTAGAAGACTGAAGAAGCATGACCAGGATAAGACTTTGTTTATACATGGCCTGGCTGATCCTTGAGTTCCAGGCAAGAGAAATAGTGAAGGGTTTGAGATGTGCTGAACCCTGTGAACTTCAATGCGTGCCTGGGATTGCCCTGAGGACTGGATAAGGACCTGGGAGCTGTCTACCTCTAAGGACTGGATGAGAACCTGGCAGCTATCTGCTTCTGAACCCAGGTGATTCTTTGGCAGATTCAGGAGGGAGCTGGAACCATGGAAGGGGATCCAGGGAATCAGAGAGACCTCCCAGAGTCAAGATGATGAAAAGGCCTCCCCTTGGACTAAACTGAGGTTTGCTGGAAACCAAAGGGTGGAAAGTTTGTGTGGTTTTCTAAGGATTGTAGTAGTGACTAATGATATTTAGTAATTGGGAATCTAGCTTAGTGACTGACTGCTAGATGAGTGACTAATTAAGTTAATGGTTGCCCCACGAGTGGAAGACTGGTATATTGTGAACTGATTGATTGAATCTTTAAGTGAGAAGGGTTTCCCCCTTAGGGAAACCAGGTGATTCTTCTTTTGTTCCTTGTTCTAAATAATGTGGCCACAGTAGTTAAAACTGTGTGGCCATTCCAATGTTAAGCTGTTATGAACACTATATTGTGACTTTCTGTGATAAGATTTAATATTGAAAATATTATATTGTGAAGATTGGACTGAACCTTGATCTGTAATGGAATAAACAGTGTGTAAAACTGTGTAATCCAAATCTTAAAAGCTATTCACAGTAGCATTCTTTTGGAGAGCACCAGGCAAAAGGAAATGGGCTTAAATTGGCCCGGGATAGCAGGCCTGTTAGTAGGACAGCCACCAGTGAGAGAGGGTTTGATCAGATTGACTCTTTTCTCAAAGGGGTCAGTTACTTCTTCCTCATTTGCTGTTTGATGAATATTCTTTTAGTTAATTTGGGTAATCCAGGATATAAGGAAGATGATCACGGAGAAGCCCAAAGTTCTATCTAAAATTCCAGATGGAGGCTGTGGAAGTTCTACCCCTTTCAATCATAACCAGGTGTCTAAAAGAGAAGGGACTTTACTAACATCTGTAAGAGCCACATATGGAAGCTGAAAATTATTTGAGTCATCAGACTTTTCAAGACACATAACAATGGCCCTTGGACATCTGCAACAATAAATCAATCCTGCCTTGATTACTTGGTGTATGGAGAGATAACATGAGGGGTATGTTTTCTGGTTCTTTGATATCATGATATTATGAAACCTGTTATCAAGAGATCCGTGCCACATACAAAACCCTTAGCAGGGTACCATCATGGAAGCCAGGCCCTGACACTCAAAGAAATGTGGGAAACTAATTGAAGGGCCAAGAGAAAGTGTATATCACTTATATATGGTAGGATTGCTATTTCCATGCTACCAAATGAACTACAAAAATAGGCATTGTGAGGAGCAGTCGCCAGAGGGTGTATAGTTTGAATGCAAAGAGAGGTTTGTTCAGTTGAGAAGGGGATCTGGTGCTGATGGGAACATAATGGAGTGAGAGGTTGTGGCTTGAACCAGAACATGTCACTTTGGAAGACTTATGGGAGGTCACATGACCTTCCTGAGAAAAGGGAACAGAGATGTCAATTTAGAACCATAAGATACAGGAGTCATCTTCATATCACGAGAGTACCTGTGGGTCAGAAATAAGGTGGTAAGGAAGCAAAGGCAGCTGAGATGTGGGGGTGGGAGGACATAAAGCAAGGATGAGCAATGACTCCTAAGTAGCCCTTGGGGAAAGTGCTTATATATATATATATATATATACCACAAGAAAGCCCTCTGCCAAAGAAGCGTCTCCATTAAGAGGCCAAAACTGGCTCCTGGTTCTCTCTACACATAGATCAATGGAGAAGTCTTGTATTGATGGCTGCCCCATGAACTTCCTGAAGCACAGACAAGACAGGAAAGTTATCATGATGCTGAATCCATTCCAGTGCTAGAAAGAGCAGGGATTTTGTTTGCTTGATTTTATTTTCCAATGGGAATGAGCAATCAAAAGAAGTGAAAATAAATTTTTATTGAAAAAATAAAAATATTTAAATTAAGTTGGAATAACTCCAGTCAATTTCACAGACTTTTCTTGTAAGGCCCCTTGCTAGGTAGGGAGCTTACATTCATTTGGGAGTCACAACATGCACATTGAGAAGTAAAGTAAGACAAGACCATTTGGGGAGGAAAAGCATTATCAAATGGAGAGTGGAGGGAAAGCTTCAGGTAAGAGGTAGCTCTTGAGGTGAGTCTTGAAGGAACATAAAAAATCTAAGAGATTGAGATTATAAGAGAAGATAATCATGATGGGTAGTTGCAGGGTGGTGGTGGTGGGGAGGATGGGAGAGGGCAACTTGTATGGAGATCTGGAGGCAGGAGATAGAACAATAAGAAGAACAAATCATGGGCTAGTTTGGCTAAAACTCAGAGTATATCAAAGTGAAATAGGGCTACCAAGAGAGGCTGGAGGCCAAAAGTGAAGAGCTTTAAGCCTGAAACTGAGGAGTTTAGATTTTATCCTAGAAGCAAGCAACTGGGAGTCACTGAAGAATTTTGAGCATGGGAGTGACATGACCAGATCTACTATATATATAATATAATATAATATATATATATATATATATATATATATATATATTACTATATATATATATGAAATAATCTTTTATTTTATTGAAATATATATATAAGAAGATTATTTTTTGCAGCTCCATTGGAGAAGGAAGAAGCTAGAGAAGGGAAAACAATTAGGATGTTATTATTGCCAAATCAATAGATCAAGGAAATGCTACAGCTGTAGTTTACCTAGATTTTTGTAAAGCAATCTGATAAAGTATCTCATGTTTATGTTAGTGGAAAAGATTGGCAGATGTAGGTCAAATGCTGATACACTGAGATGGACGGCCAAAGGAATGGCAAAGAGGAGCCATTACTGGTCAGGTGTCAAGTTTAAAGGAGATGTCCACTGGAAAGCTCCAGGAATTTGCACTTGGCTCAGGGCTGCTTCATACATTTATCACTGACTAGAATAAGAGCAGAGGTTGCATCCTTATCTAAATTGCAGACAATACCAAGCTGGGAAGTATGGACAACACACTACATCGCAGAGTCAGGACATTAACACCAATCTGATCTAGCTAGAACACTGGGTTCAACTGAATAATGAAGCTGAATAGGAATAACATACTTGGTTTCCAAAAAGCAAGCTGAGCAGAACAGAATGACATAGATATGCTGAGCAGTGGTTTATCTGAAAACGATCTAGAAAGTATACCAACAGCTAACACTGACATAATGCTTGAAGGTTTGCACAGCACTTACTTAGAAATATTATCTTGCTTTGTCTTCAGAAAAACCCGGGGGTATAGGTGCTATTATTATTATTATTATTCCCATTTTACAGATAAGAAAATTGAGGCAAACAGGTAAAGTGACTTCCCCAGGGTCCCATCGCTACTAAGCATCTGAGACTAGATTGGAACTTAGGTCTTCCTGACTCCAGGCCCAGAACTCCAGCTACTACACTTAGTTGCCTTATTAGTGAGATGAAAACTCAACATGAGTCAACAGTGTGACAGGTCAGCTAATGTCATCTTAGTTTGCACCAGGGAGATGACCGTCATATTGTACTTTACCCTGATCAGGTCACATCTGAAGTAAGTATTATGTTTAGTTCTGGGAACCATATTTTCAGAAGCTGGAAAGCTTCCAGAGGAGAGCCAGTAAAATGATGAAGGGCCTTGAGTTCAGGTGGGTGAGGACTAACTGAAAGAAATGGAGTTATTTAGCTTAGAGAAGCATTGACATGAGGGCAAGGCAAATAACAGTTGACTTCAATTATGCAAAGAACTGTCGTGTAGTTGTGTTTGGCCTTAGAAGATAGCACTCAGGGCAATGGAGAGAAGCTGGAAAGAAGCAGGTTTTGATTTAAGGGGTAAAAATCCAAAAATGAAATGGGCTGATATAAAAAACAATAGGTTGCTTCCCACTGGCCATCCTCAAGCAGAGTCTAGATGGCCACTCATTGGGCATATCTTAGAAAGAACTCTTGTCCAAATGTGGGTGTCTAAACTCAAGTGTCACTAAGGTTTCTTCTAATCCAAAGATTCTATGATTCTGTATTGAAAAAGGGTAGTCTGTTCTTTACAAGGAACAGGATCAAGGTTAAAAACAAATGTCTGTGTCATCTCCTGTAACTTAGCTTATGTTTGGAAAACCTTGGAAAGATAGGGGAGGTGCTAGCAGCTTGAAGCAAATTGGGACCACTAGGTAACCAAGTATGGACCCTAGCCTGGAGTGCCATGGGATCAATCCCAAAATGGGCTACTCTAGGTGGAGACTCTTCTGACTTTCTATATGGACAGATGATTCTACTCCCCTGAGATGAAAAGAATCAGTATTCCTCGGTGGTAGAAAATTTTGGGCTTTTTTTTTCCTCTTGGGTAGTATTTTGGAATAATTCAGCCTTGCACTGGATTAAGAGTAAAAGAGCACTCTGACATTTGTTGGACATCTAACCTACACAGATCTCTCCAATGATCTCTATGTGGAATAAAATAATATGCATGCACACATGCATGCATGCATGTGCGCACACACACACACACACACACACACACAGGTTTCTGTTCCACTCAGAGTGAAGCTCAGCTCAGCTCTCGGTTGAGAGCCATTTTTCCTGAATACACATTAATATGCCAGCAGCTAAAATGTCGAGGTGCCAAATGATCTCTAGTTCAAAAGGGCAGCTCTCCTTCTCACCTTCCATATTGCCCTCTTCCTTGCTCCCTCCCAGCCCCCCATGAAAAAAGGAAAGTGAAAGAAATGCTTTTCTTGAAAACCATCCCAAATTGAGATAACATCATCTGATATTTATGGGCAATGACTTTGGTCATCCTATATACTTTAATCTACCTGAAAAATGTGCCCATGGAAAGTGATCACCACCCCCATAAACTCAGTAGCCACTGTTTTTTACTCTCTCTTAGGATTCTCAACCAAGGTAATTGATGTTGGGCACAGCCTGTCTTGAAAGCATCGATCCCAATCCAGGCACTATAATGCATCACTACATGCCAGCCTGGAATTTTGTAGAAGGTGAAATTGACCTTCTTTAGGTATGCCAAAAAAAGAGGAGGGGGTGGCTGATGGCTGAGTGAAAGACAGAGCTGCTCCAATGAGACATAACTACAGCAAAGGAAAGAATGATGGGAATCAAAACTCCTTACCTACCCTAAACCTGATATGTTAAAGAGAAAATGACAAAATGCCTTCCTAAAAACTATTAAAAGACCACTCAGAGGTGTTGCAAGTTACCCATTCCTACATTTCCAAAACCCAAATCAGGAGGTGATTATTTAAAGATTCACTCATGGACAAGCTCCTCTGAAAAAGAGAGCTCAAAATCCTGGGAATGCCCAGCACAATGTGTGCAATGACAACAGCATGGCTGATGATTCCAAGAGGCATGCATCATCATGAAGATTAGAAACAACATCAAAGCTGGGTTCCATAGAAACAACTGGACATAGATCTCTGCATGCTGTCTTTCCTTTTGGGAACATTTTTAGTGCTTCTTTGTACTGCCAGTACACAGTAGCATGCAGTAGGTGCTTAATAAATGTTTTTCACTGACTCCAGATGCAAAACGGCGCATATACTGCTGATTTGAGTTATTGTATCAATTAGCTGTGCCTGTTTTAATTTGTTATATATAAGAGAGTGGAGGGGGGAACACAGAGAGTGTTATTGAGAAGGGACACTGGCATATGAAAACACAAAGCATTAAAAATACTGAGTGTACTGCAAGAGTCAAAAGAAATGAAAAAATGACTAATAAATGCAAATTTGTACCCAAAGTTTCAGATCACGGTGACGCGGTAAAATGAGCTCCATTTAACAGGACTCCAACAAATGCCACTGCCTTAGGATAATGTGAGCTGTTCACTGTAGGTTCCCAGGATCTTGATCTCTTGTTATTGGATAGAGAGAAGTAAAGTACTCTCTGGAACAGTTTGAAAGAATTAGTGCAAATGCAAACCAGGAGAGAGGAGCCCAACTAACCCAGCGAGGCTTCGGAAATATATGCCCGAGTCACTGTTGCCAGACAGAAGGCTGATAACAGTTGGATGCTGTTGTCCCTCTTTCCTTGATCTAATTTCTTCTTTTGTCAGCACAGTAACAATCATCTTTCTCAGACAGCACTATGATCCTGTCATTCTCCCCATTTCTCATCTTATCAGATCGAAACTCTTCAGCCAAGAGGATTTCAAGGCCATACCTCCGAAGCTTTGTCACTACTTGATACTAGGGGTCTCAGGCCCAAATGAGTAGGATGGGGAAGTGGAGGTGGGGGAGTCTAGCTGGGGCTTGGCTGGCCCCAAATATTCCAGTATGCTTACACCCCTGATTCTTCCTATGACTTTGGTTCATACGACTCTTCTCCCTCTGCCATGGGCCTTCATTATGTATTCTTCCAGTCTTCCTCCAGTGCAGAAAGTTCCCCTTCCTTTTTTTTAACTATCTATCAGAATCTATATCCTTATGGGGTGGAGTCAAGTTGGCGGCATAGAAGCAGAAGAACTCTGCAGCTCCCCCACAACCACCTCAAATATCTATAAAGTATGATTCTAAACAAATTTTAGAGCTCCAGAACCCACAAAAGTACAGAGAAACAAAGCTGTCACTGAAGGCAGCCTGGCAGTCAGGATGGGAAGTGCTCATCACAGCAGACTGGGAACCAGGACCAGCAGGGTCTGAAACTGCTGCTTTAATCAAGGGCAGCCAGGACAAGACCAGGCTGGAGCTTTTGGGGGAGCAGATCACTTGCAGCTGTGGCCGTTTCCAGAATTATCAACTGAGAAGAAACAACAACAAAGTCAAATGTCAGTGGAACTCAGCTAAATCTGGGGGAGAAAAGCTGGTCTGGCCATCTGCTCTCCTGAAAGAAAGCAGCAGAAGTGGAAGCCCTGCCACTGCTCCACATGGCTGCTTCAGAGCTCCCAGCCTGCAGATTGCAGGGGAGCCAAGCAATCATACAGAGGCTAAGTGTTCTTGCCTTAAGTTGCCAGGTTGCAGAGTCCTGAGATCAAGGACCAAATATTGCAAGCTGCCAAGAAGAAACAATTTGAATACTGTGGAAACACAAACGGGATAACCCAGGATCTAGCAGCTTCTACATTAAGGGATCAAATGGCCTGGAATATGATATTCTGGAGATCAAGAGAGCTGGGATTAAAACCAAGAATCACCTACCCAGCAAAATTGAGTATAATGTTTCAGGCGAAAATATGGTCATTAATGAGGTGGAGAACTTTCAAGCTTTCTTGCTGAAAAAAAAAACAGAACTGAAGAGAAAACTTGACATTCAAATACAAGAAGCATGAGAAGCAAAACATGCAAAAGATATAGTAAGGAGCTTATCAAACTTGAACTATTTACATGACAACATGGAAAAACAATAAATGTAACTTATGAAACTTTCCTCAGTTTGGGGATATGTGAAGGGAATATAAATGTGAATATGTGTATATATACACACACACACATACATACACATATGTCTATATAGGAGGGTATATATATATGCGTATGAATACATATGTGAGTATGTGTATATATGTGTACATAGACAGAGAGCACAGGAACAATTGAATAGAAAGGGATGATATTTTAAAAGATGAAATTGTGAGGTGGGAGAGGAATAGAATGAGAGGAGACAGGGAAAGACAGAATGGGGTTAATCATCTCATATAAAAGAGGCAAGGAATAACTGTTACAATGGAGGGGAAGAATAGGAAGGCAAAAGGGAAAGGGTCAACCTTACTCTCACTGAATTTGGCTTAGGGAGGAAATGACATACACTCTAAATTGGGTATCTTGCCCTATAGGACATTAGGGGGTATGGGAATGAGAGGGGGTACAATGGAGGGGAGGGCAGGATGGTGGGAGGAGAGTTGTTAGAAGTACACACTTCTCTAAAGGGACAGGGACAAAGTAGAGAATAGAACAAGTGAGGAGTGGGATAGGATCGAGGGAAATACAGTCAGTCTTTCATAATATGTCCATCATGGAGATGTTCTGCGTAACTATACATATACGGCCTTTATTGAATTGCTTATCTTTCCAGTGGGGGTGGGCAATGAGGGAGGAAGGGAAAGAATCTAGAATTTAAAATTATATAATCAAATGTTAACTATATATGTAGGTATGTTATTATTATTATTATTATTATTAGTAGTAATAGTAGTAGTAGTAGTAAAGTAGTAGTAATTACACACAATTGGGAATTAAGATATAGAGGCACTGGGGTAGGGAGATCCATCTTGCCCTACCAGAAAGTTAGAGGGCTGCAAAACTGCAACCGCGGCCAGGCCCCAGGGCGGTCAGGAGGAGCCGTGTCATCTGCATGAGAGAAGATCTACAGCAGCTGGAGCAATCTCCACATTTATCAAGCTAGGAAATATAAGGATTAGAAAAAGATCAGTGAAAGTTAAGCTTTCAAGCTAAATTGGGGGGGAGAGGAGCAGTTTGGCCGGTCTGCCCCCAGGGCATGGAAGCAGCAGGAGGTAGCTGTGGCAGCAGGAACGACTGAAAGCAGCAACTGCCTCCACTAGGCTGCTTCAGAGCTCCTGGCCTTCAGACTCCATAGGGGGCTGAGACAATTGATCAGGGCCAAGGGCTCTTGTGTTGAGTGGCCTGGATCCAGATTGTGGTCTTGGCTGGTGATCCTGGGGTGCACTTTCAGCAAGCCAAAGCTGGTAGGGACTGCAGCAGCCCCCTAATAGCTCTGGCAGCTGGGAAAACTCCAGCATTTTGGGACAGAGATTTCCCCCCTGGAAGCAGAGTTCCACAGAGCTAAAAAAAAAAACCAAATAATTAATTGACTGGCCAGCATGAGGAAAAAGAAGCAAAATAAGAATAGCAATAAAACTCTAGAATCCTTTTTAGTGGACAAAAAGGATCAAAGCATGGAAAGGGAGGAAGACAACACAGAACTCCCATACCAAATGCTTCCAAGACACTCAAAGATTGCCTAGAACTATAGATCAACTGAAAAAGGACTTTGAAAAACAAATAAGAGAAGTGGAGGAAAAAATGGGAAGATAAATGAGAATGATGCAAGAAAATCATGAAAAGAGAGTCAACAACCTGACTGAAGAAAACAACACTTTAAACAATAGATTAACTCAAATGGCAAAAGAGACCCAGAAAGCCAATGAGGAGAAGAATGCCTTAAAAAGTCAAATTTGCCAGATGGAACAAGAATCTCAAAATCAGTCTGAAGAGAATAA
>CM053594.1:131036446-131049396 GCA_028646575.1 Pseudocheirus occidentalis | reverse complement strand
CCCTGATTCAAGCCTCCACTCTAATTAGAACATTTAATTCCGGACTTTTCTTGATCTGTGAGGGATTTAGAGGAGCCACTAAACTTTATTCCTCCATCATGGCTTCTGGCAGTATGGGTGTATAAGTTTAAACATCCAGATTGCCCCCACAGAATCGGTTGACCCTGCTATGGCACCCAAGTTTTTTCCTACCTGGTTTGATGCTCCTCTGTCCTCTGGTGAGCTGGGTGCAAACCTCTTAGGCTGGGTGAGTTTGCTGGATATCTGGCTGGAGCTTTTTCTCTGGGTCTGCTCTTCTCTGCTCTCTGCTCCACGCTGGTGTGGCTTCCTTGTGCTCAGTGTTCTTCTTACCCCAACCTAAGTAGGCACTTTCCTGGGCTGGGAATCTGCCTCACTCAGTGTCTCCCTGGGTTCTGTCGCTCTTGAATTCGTTCAGATTCACTTTTTAGCCTTTAGCGCTAGAATGGCTCTGGCTGTGCCTGCAGCTTCTCCCCACTGCCCTGGGGTCAGGTCTCAGTTTTTGGGGCTAGGCTGGTCTTGGCTCCAAACCTGCTGCGATGAGGAGACCTGTTTTCTGCAGTTCCATGGATTTTGGAGCTGTAAAATTTGTTGTTTTATGTGAATTTAAGGTGGCCGTGCCGGAGCTGCTGATCCTTGCTGCTTCTATGCTGCCATCTTGGCTCCTCCCCCCCATAAATATTTTATTAAAAAAGAGAGCATCTTTCTGTGATGTAGCATTTACCAAATTACCTAACAAAAAAAATGGAGTTTAGTGCACCTTAATCCAAAGGATACTTCTCCTTTCCAATTTGGGAGTCACTTCCAAATGGGCTATATACAATAAGATCACTGAATTGTTCAAACAAAGATCAAAATCAATAACAAATTAGAAGAATAAAAATGAAGGATACGGCAAGTAATTTAAACAGCTCCATCCTCGTCTATTTCAATTAGCTATTGATCCTGCCCCCTCACCCCCACATTGGAGGTGGCTAAAGGGGAATGTATCATCATTGACTGTGACTGTTTCTTACAGAAGTTTAATCAATGCAAAATATAAGGAGAAAGCTAAAAGAACGCAGAAACTGCCCTAGTCAGAAAATACTCAATCCTTTTGCCAAGCAGAGAGACATGCTAGCCAAGGACAATACTTGTTTGGGATAGAAAGTTATTTACAAAATCTTATGGAAGAGGATGGGTGAAAATTATGAGTAATTTCACCTTATAAAACAGAGAAATAAGAGAGGGAAAGCAAGTCTGAAGAAAGCAAGATTAGTGGAAAACCTAATTAAGCCAGACCATTCTGGGAATATTTTAGGATGAAATGAGAGAAAGGATTATAGACAAAAAAGTTGGAATGATCTATTATGATTTCCAGCAAAGGATTCTTAGTGCATGCCAGTGGCGTCACGATACTTGGATTCACAGCATCACAGGCTCTGATGTTCTGCTAGAGAAAGTAAAAAAGCAAAGACATGGAGAATAGGTGGGTCGGACCACTGAGTCCATCTATACTAGACATGGCACAATTAGATACAAGGTCATTATGGGATCATTTGTTGCAATCTTGAAAAAGGATAAGATACCAAACGACTAGAAAAAAATTACATATATTATTATTGCTAAAAAATGGGATCAAGGGGATGTCAGTAATTATTCACTCATCTATCTACCTTCTCATTGCTATAAAGCTTTATGAGAATATTTTACATAGGCGCCAAAGTACACTCCTGATGAAAATATGAAAAAGGAATAGGCAGACTTTTTTAGACAGTTATTTCTCCTAATTTGATTTAAATTTTTGGAAATAGTATTTTATTTTTCCCAATTACACGTAAAGATAGTTTTCCATGTTCACTTTTTAAATAAGATGTTGCGTTCCAAATTTTTCTGCTTCTTTTTTTCCTCTCCCCCCTCCCCAAAATGGTAAGCAATCTGATATTGGTTATATATCTACAATCATGTTAAACATATTTCCACATTAGTCATGTTGCCAAAGAAGAAACAGAACAAAAGGGAAAAACTATTAAAAATTTTAAAAGGTGAAAATGGTATGGTTCTATCTGCCTTCAGACTCCATAGTTCTTTCTTTGGATGAGGATAGCATTTTCTATCATGAATCTTTTAGAATTGTCATAGATCATTGTATTGCTGAGAAGAGCTAAGTCTATCATAGTTGATAATCACACAATGTTACAGTTACTGTGTACAATGTTTTCTTGTTTCTGTGCTTCACTCAGCTTAGTTCATGAAAGTCTTTCCAGGTTTTTCTGAAATCTGTTCATCATTTCTAATAACACAGTAGTATTCCATTACATTCATATACCATGGCTTCTTCAGCCATTTCCCAATTGATGAACATCCTCTCAATTTCTAACTCTTTGCCACCATAAAAAGATCTGCTGTAAATATTTTTGTACATGTGGGTTTTTCCCCCTTTTTTATGATCTCTTTAGGATACAGACCTGAACCAAAGAGTACGCACAATTTGATTTCTCTTTGGAAATATTTTCAAATTGTTCTCCAGAATGGTTAGAGCAGTTCACAACTCTGTCAACAATGCATTAGCATCCCAATTTCCCCACATCTTTCCAAACATTTATCATTTTCTTCTCCTGTCATATTAGCCAGTCTTATAGGTGTGAGGTGGTACCTCAGAATTATTTTAATTTGCATTTCTCTAATCAATAGCAATTTAGAGAATTTTTCATAAGATTATTATGATAGCTTTAATTTAAACATAGCTTTAATTTCTTCCTCTGAAAACTCCCTGTTCATGTCCTTTGACCATTATCAATTGAAGAATGACTTGAATTCTTATAAATTTGACTCAGTCCTTTATATATTTGAGAAAGGAGGAATTTATCAGAAACACTTGTAAAAAAAAGTTTCCCATCTTCTTTCCTTCCTATTGTGGTTGCATTGGCTTGGTTTGTGCAAACCCTTTTTAACTTAATGTAATCTAAAATTATCCTTTTTTTGCATTTCATAGTGTTCTCTATCTCTTGTTTGGTCATAAATTCTTACTGGCAGACTTTTTTGCTCATTTGCTTTATTGATGTTTTCATTTTTTATTAAACCTCCTGATTTGTATATTTTCTTCTCCCTGGTATACGAATGCAACTAAGCCTTGAACCAATGGAAAAGACAGAGAATTTGCTGGGATTTTCATAAACCAATACAGGTACCAAGTACTTAAAAGTTTATTCACTCTTCTCATTCCAATCAAATGTAAATAGTATAAACAGAGGTGTTTTAGGAGGCATTGCAGCTCACAACACTCACTGCAGCTGGCAACACTCCCAGGAACCAAATTAAAATTCTGTTGGAAAATATTAAACAAAATAAATAAGAACACAGTAGAACACAGGTAATGTTAACTTGTGCTTTTCTAGGTCAAGATGAGACTGGCAGTGATTCTTGTATAGGGTTTAGTGGCCTCTGTTTCTATTTCAGTTTGACCCCACTGGTGTAGAAAGGGTCAGGTAAGATTGCCTTCTCTTTTCTTCTACTTCTGCTGTCGATTTTTCACCAAACATATACTAGCAGCAGAAATTTTTAAGTGTTTTGGAAGTGACAGTATAATTCTTCACAAATGTTTGACCACATGCAGCAAATTCTAGAAAAGTCTTTTGTCCTTGGAGATTCTTTAAATGTGGTCAGCTAATGAATATTTCTATTGGCCCTGGATTTGTACTTACTTCCTATTGAGACACTATGTCACCCACAGACTCAATCAGGCATCTGCAAAATGTGCACTTATCAATGATTATCTTTAGACCAGTGGCTTCCAGCTTAGCCAAACTAACACTTTTGGTAATATTTTCTCATTATATGTCTTTTTGAAGACAATGAGACCATCCATGTTTACCAATTCCTGTCATTAATTACCTTCTTCGTTGATAAGTGTCAGATACCCTAAAAACTCTACCTGGTATAAACATGTGGATTAAGTGCTTATTATGTGCTTGGCATATACTAATTCTGTTACAATGTCCTCTCATCAGACCATATTTAGAGTATTCTGAGCAACATATTTTTTAGAAAGGATGTTAATAAGCTTTAAAGTATTGGATAAGATAAACCAGAATGGTAAAGGTTCTACATAAGGATTGATGAAAGGAAATGAAATTGTTTGACCTAGAAAAGACTTAGGAGGGAAATGATAGCTGTCTTAAAGCATTTGAAGAGTTATCATGTGATTATTCTGCTTGCCCCAGAGCATAGAATTGGGAATAATGGGTGGGAGTTGTGAATAGAAAAATTTAGGTTTGGAGTTAGGAAGAATCAGATACAACTGAAACAACTGATCAACAACAAAGGGAAAACTGACTAATAATAGGAGGCAGTGGTTTTCCTCCCAGTTGTGTGCTGGTAAATGTTTAACAACCCAAAAGGAAGACACATTTTAAGGTTTAATCTACAGTATTAGCATTTTCTCCAACACTTTCTTAAGTCTAGACAATCAGAGAAAAAATAAATCAAGCCTCTATTTGTAACATTTATTGATTTTTAAGGTAAATGCTCTTACTGAAAATTTAACAGTCAGGAGCGAGTTTGAGCTGACTCCATCACACCCCTGCCATGACCACAGAGGTCTTCAAGAAAAGACTCAATTGCCATTACATGTTTGTATATGGATTGGGACACATGGTTTTTTAGGTCCCTTCCAATTCTGAGATTCTGGATTCATTTTCTATTGGAGATTTGCTAGCATTACATTCCTGTTATCTTACAGAACCTTTTTTTTTGACACATAGTCTAATTTCTTAATTTCAAGCAAGTTCCTTTGAAGCACTCATTAGGTAATAAGGTTGTGGCACAATAAATAACTGATTTTCCCTTGTGAAGAGAGTTCATTAGAAAATACATCATAATCTTACCGGTTAAAATGCCATAAAAGTAGAGTAAGTTATATAGAATTTCTTCTTCTTCTTCTTCTTCTTCTTCTTCTTCTTCTTCTTCTTCTTCTTCTTCTTCTTCTTCTCTTTTTAAAAAATACTTAAAATAGCCAGATTTCACTGCTGACGTCCTCAACTGGAATGTGTGACCTGTTGAGAATGCCATTCTTGCCAAATATATTTTATTTTTTTGAAATTTTTGCAGAATATAGTCCTAGAATCTGGGAGATATGAAAAGATTAGATGGAATTTGGTTCTAATTTCATGGAGCTTATGGTCTAATAAAGAAATGAGACTCCGATACAGACAGCTATGACACAAATATTGCATAGTAAGTGCTTAGGAAAGGTTCAAAGTACTTTGTAAGTTCTAAGGGTGAAAGAATATTAATGATCAGAGTATAAGGGTTCCTGAAAAGGCTAATATATACTTTGGAACCTCTAGAATGGAGGTGTGGAAGAGAGCATTATAGGCATAGGGAATAGCATAAGCAAATTCATGGAGGTAGGGAAATGTTAGGGCATTTCTAGAGGACAGTAAGCTTTTCGGTTGGGCTAGATTGTAGACTATATAGAAGGGCTTAATGTGAAATGAGCTCAGAAAGATAGTTTGATCTCTGAATATAAAGGACCTTGAATACGAAGCACAAGAATTTGAATTTTAAGCAGCAGATAATAAGGAGCAACTGAAGAAGCAGTGGTCATGTTGCCAGATTTTTGCATGAGGAAGATGAGTTTGGCAGAACTTTAAAAGACAAATTGAAGGAAGATGAGGGAGAATGGACATGAGAGTTCCCATTATGGCTACTAATACAATATAGAGATAAAAAAACAACAGCTCCTATTTTTACCATATGTTGAAATGAAGCATATAAACCCCAAGGTGTCATTAAAGCTTCTCTTTTTCTTTCTTCCACCTTGATCTAGGATCATCAAAGTATTTTCTAAATAAATGCATAGCAAATGTGATTTTCCCTCCCCTGGAACATCCTTGTCTCATGGAAATCTCCCTTTCCTTTCATCCATGTCTTTACATTTTCTGTCTTCTCCCACAGCAGACAATGTTGGCTCCAGCAGCTGGGGGAGCAGCTTGGCTTCCAGCAGCTCTGGTGCTTCTCTCAACAACCCCCAGAGGAGTCTTTTGTTCAACAGCTGCCAGGACAGTGCTGAGGGCTGGACTCCCATGTGGGTCTGGGATGAATTCACTTTATTGAGGTTTTTAAAATGTCACCTTTCTCCAGAATGACATCAAATCTGTCAAAAAGGACAATCTGGAGGTATTTGTTATAATCTAAGTTCCAGTTGTTGTCTATACTAGTGTACAGAGGGCGAAAAAGGGCTAATCTCCTTGAAGGTTCTGCCCATTAACATAAATCAAAACTTTTGTGCTTGGCTGCTATTTCACTTTGCCCTTCTCAATTGATTGGGAACTGGGGCATGGTCCCACGGCAGCAGCTCCCTGAATCACTCAAGAGATCTCCCCTCAACCTTGACAGTATGCTGACAGAAGTTTACAGCTTGTACCCAAGTTCAAGGTGTGGGCATACAGGTTTCTTCTCTAACTGTTCCCACTTTCTGAACTTACAAATAAATTGTTTCTGAAATGTCTTTTGGAGGCATCAGAAACTGATAGACAATTTTTAGCTCTGAAGTCACAGTCTGTTGGTTTCAAAGATATATGCAGAAAAAAAGCAGACCATAACTTTAGCTAGGTAGTAGAGAATGTGCTGAATTAAGTGCTGAAGGACTGGGTGAATCCAGTTCACATCCTGCATCTGACACTTCACTAGCTCTCAAATCCTGGGTAATCCCCTTAATTCCTCTTTGTTTTTGGCAATTCCCCAGGGTTTACCTGAGCGTTCTACAGACTGAACGAGGATAGTTATCTGAGTTCTGTAATTAAAAAACTGTCATTTTGATTGACTCTCTGAGAATACTTTCTCAGGATAAATGTTCAGCCTTCTATTTTATTGGGCCTGTTTAGATACATCAAGAACCAAGAACCAAACTAACTCTATTTTTGGAAGTGGGTTCTACACCTTATTAAGTATTTCTAAACATAATCAATTCAACAATTGTCAACTAGCTTTTCTAAAGGCAGTTTTAAAGGCAGCTAGGTGATACGGCATAAAGCTTTGTGAGTTTAAATCTAGCCCCAGACACTTCCTAGCAAGTGTCTGCCAGTGAAGATCTTCCTTGCCCCTTAATAAGCCCAGGGGAATTTGAAGACCTTCTCTGCTTTGAAGATATTCTCTGCCCCCTAAGTCATTACATGCACAAGTAACTCTGACTTAACACTTAACCCTGTTTTCCTCATCTGTAAAAAAAAAGCTGGAGAAGGAAATGGCCAATCACTCTAGCAGTTTTGCAAAGAAAACCCTGAAGAGTCAGACATGACTGGACAAGCAAAAATTTTAAAATGCCTACTATGAATCTGAAGGAAAGCAAAAGCATATATCAGGAGTTTACAATTTAATACAACTAATTTGTAACATGCAAACATCCACGTACAAGCAAAATGTTTTTGTTCAGTCATGTCCTGCTCTTTATAACCACATTTTGGGTTTTCTTGGTAGAGATACTAGAGTGGCTTGTCACTTCCTTCTCCAACCCATTTTACAGATGAGGAAACTGAGGCAACAAGGGTAAAATCACTTGTCCAGGGTCACACAGCTAGTAAGTATCTGAGGGAGAATTTGAACTCATGAAGATGAGTTTTCCTCACTCCAGACATTGCACATTGTGTCACCTCCCTGCCCCACAAGCAAGATATATACTGGATAAATTAAAGATAATTGTGAGGTGAAAGAACTAATATTATGGGGAGATTGGGAAAGACTGGAATCTGCCAGTATTTTAGCTGAGACTTGCAGAAAGCCAGACAAGTGAGGAGGCACAATAAATAAGTGAGCTTAATTTGTTGCCGCCTTTAAAATATTTTGTTACAAAATATTTTAGGAATCTTGGTTAATTCTGAAAACAATTAGTTCTAAAGATGTCACTAACCACCAGCGTCTGCCCCTGCCCATCAACATTTTCAGCTCTATCTAAAAGGCAGCAGGCAAGATTTGATGGGTATAAGCCTGCTGTGATTGTTTCATTTGATTTTTCAAATTGGATTTTTTCTGAAGACAACTCTTCATGGATGCTTAAAGCATCTCTCTCCCTCTCCACATGTGCAGCTAGAGGCCAGATGCAGTAAACAATCATATTTATTAATGTTAAGAATAAAAGCACATGCCTTCTAAAGGGAGTCTGGCCCAGGCCCAAGTTGCCTGGAGCATGGTAATTGTGTTGAGGGACTTTTCTAGGTAGACATGAGGCAATTGCATGAAAGGAGAGAGCCTCTGGGGAGAATCAGAAATGAATGTAAGAGGATGGTGTTGAAGGGGCCAGGGTTGAGATAAAGACAAGCACAGGAAGTTATTCATTTAGGGTATAATCCAAACCTTCTTTCCCCCTTCTATTAATGTCAAGTTAGTTTCATTCTTTGCTTATGGTATTTCAACATGAGATAATTATTTAGGTTGGACAATAGTGTGATAGGTCTGTAGAGGAGATGCAAATGGAGAAGGATCCTGACCACTGCATTGACAATCAGCTTTCCTTTCTTAACAATAGGTTGAGTGAACTGGGCAGTTCCAAAGGTCATGGCTAGATTATAAAATAACAGGTCTAAACCAATCTCCCTTTGACTGCCCAGATGTGACTGGCTCTGGCCCAGGGGAAATGATATCGACATTAATCTTAGACTGTCAGGTCTATAGAAGCCAACAAGGGAACCTAACTGTTGGAAGTCTCATTTGACCCTGCTCTACAGGAGCAAATTTCTTTTTTCATTGAATGTGAAAAATGTTCCATTACTACTAGATTGTATTAGAGCGATTGGGATTGATAGAGTAGTTTTAAATTAAACTCTAAGTAATGGAGATTAACACCAGCATTACTTCCTTAATGTCGACTCAGAATAAATGACTTGGAAGTGAATTAACAACCCTTTTCACTCTGGATTCTCATTGGTTTGACATGACCCAATGGTGCTGTTAGGACATTTTTCACATCTGCTAAAGGTAAGAAATCAATCAATTAATCAATAATTGTTTATTCAGTGTCTGTCTTGTGGAGTGCACTGTACCAGGTGCTCAAGAGGCTATTGGATACTTATATTCCATTTTGTTCACATACATTAATTTTGTTGTTGTTGAATTGTTTCAGTCGTGTCTGACTCTCAGTGACGCCCATTTGGGGTTTCTTTGGCAAAGACACTGGAGCGGTGTAATGAATTTTCTTTCCAGTTCATTTTATATATGTTTGTATGTATGCATTATATGCATGTGTATGTAGATATGTCAGTTGTATGTATGTACACATGGACTTATGTGTGTACATAGGAATCCAACTTAACGTAATGGTAATGGAAATTTGAAGATCTTCCTTGCCCCTTAATAAGCCCAGGGGAATTTGAAGATCTTCTCTGCTTTGAAGATATTCTCTACCCCCTACGTCATTACATGCACAAGTCATTACCCGTGATTTCATTGATTCTCTTTGAAAATAAAGGACAACCAATAATTTGTATGCATGTACACACATGCACACACACATTGATATACTCATATGCATTGAATATGCATGTTTGTATTTGTATGTATGTATGTATGTATATATGAGGGGTGTATGGAGTGTTCAAGAAGAACGGCACCTTTGGTGTGAGGGTTCCTCATTGACCTTTGGTATCCATCTGATTCACCAAAATGACTATGACTCCAAGAAGCTGTAGCATGCACAATGGCCACATCCCAGTAACTGACTCAGCTCATGGGCTAAACCAGGGTGAGGTTAACCAACAGACCTCAGACCTACTAGTGAGTTAGGGGGATATCTACCCCAAGTATGTGAACACTTTCCACATTGGAATGAGTGGATGAAAATAATTTCTTTCCAATGGTTATGAAGGCAGTTAAAGCAGGTGTTGTGGAGTGCTTAGATCTTGGACAGACGTTGAAGATGCCAAGGCCATCCACTGCATCCCAGGCCATCATCACTCATTCTGACTTTTGTCTAGCCACTGGACTTTGATGACTCTTGAAGAGAGAGACTGAAGACTCTGGAAGACTGACAATTTTGTGCAACTCTGCTTCACTTAAATCTGATTTATGTGCAAGTCAAGATATCACCTCTGATATCATTGGTCCACTTTGAAGACAAAGAACAAACAACATATATGCATGTATACATACCCATTTATATGAAATGAGAGTATTCATGAGAGACTTCCTGATCTGGACTGGGAAGCTTCCAATGGAGATGGGCATGTACTCTGATCATTATCTGTGGACTATGTGTTCTAGCCACTTGCTAAAGGAGATGTGTGACTGGGCAATTCCTGATTGGTCCCTTGGTCCTTGTGACTGGAGAATTTTGTTGAAGATGTTTGGTGGTTGATCTAGGAAGAGTTCCTGTCCCTTAGTGGGCTATCAAAGTTGTAGAAAGGTTCTATCCCTTCTCTCATTTGGGCCTCCTTCTTCTGGGGCAGAACCAACATCAGCTCTCCTTGAACTTCCATTGAGGTGCAGAGGGAATTTCTTTCTCTTTTCCTCTCAGCAACAATGGTGGCTACTCTAATAAGTAGCATGTCCTTGCCTAGCTGAATTTGGGATTACACTTCAAGTGCCTGGCTTTCTTTTGCTGTGTATTTCAATTACTAATCCCAAATAGCAGTTCTGAGAAATGGACATGTCCAGCCCTGGTGGCAAGTTTATGAGTTCAAGAACTTGGGCATGCATGAGTTGGTGCCATGAGAGGTAATAGCTGCAACTACACTGCTTCTAAGAAGAAAAGATAATTACTGACAGGATCATGCTGAGCCCCAAGGGACTAAAGAGCTGTTGCTGCCTGGATAAATGATCTAGGCTAGTGAGCTATCCAGACAGTACTGATCTGAGGTGAATAGGAAATATCTGTTCAGTTGTCTTTGCCTCCCAGGAGAATATAAAAATGTAATAGGTCTAATGGGGCATTGTTTCATGTTTTGAGTACTTGTTAATGCACTCTTAAGAGCCTTTTTCATTTTAAGCATTTGTTTTGGAGGTAGAAGAAGCATTTAAACATTTGTGGTGGAGCAAGTAAACAGCTGTTCTTACCTGATAGATATGTAACATCTATGCTTATGTAATATTTTGTATGTGAAATGCCTCTTCTAGAAAGCACCTTGTATGTTATGCATGTATATGTATATGCATATGTACATACATGCATATGTATATATTAATATATATTTATATATGTATGGATCTATACACATATTTATGTATGTACACACACACACACATACAGCATGTCCCAAAAATCTAAGTAGAATTTTAAACCATAAAAGCTATTAAAGCTTCAGGAATGCCTGGAAGAAGTCATAGAATGACCTATGTTCTCTTCCCTCATGCTTCTGCTCAAACCACTCCCTGTTTTGGGGATTCTCTCTCCTACTCCCCTCTGCCTTTCTTCCTCTTCCTTCCTCCTTCCTTTCCCCACCCCCTCCCCACCCCAACCTCAGTTCTACCTCTTGTTAAATTCCTACCAAATCCTGGTCAGGACCAGAACCTAGCTAAATTTAGCATCTCTTCTTATAAAAACATGCTGTTCTGTATACAATATGAACTTAAGAAATATTTGAAGAATGAATGAATTTTGAGAAATGAATACAATACACAAATAATATGTACACACATATGTTTGATATCTATGTATACGTGTGTGTGTATATACCTAAGCATATCTTTAGAAAGAAAGATAGATTGACAGATAGATGATAAAGACAAAATCTATGATTTTATTGGTGTAGTGACTCCTTCCTGGTCAAGAACTCTTGGTACAAATGCTAGTCAGTACCTCCTCTCTAACTTGGAGTCTTTCAGAGTGACCTAGAACACCGAGAAACTAAATGTTTGTCCAGAGTGACACATCTACTATGTGGCAAAAATATTGAGTCAAGCATATGCTAATTAATTCCTGTTGTTGTTGAGTTGTTTCAGACTCTTTGTGACCCCATTTGGAGTTTTCTTGGCAGAAATACTGGTGTGGTTTGTCCTTTCTTTCTCCAGATCATTTTACATATGAGGAACTGAGGTAAACATAGTTAAGTGCCTTGCCCAGGGTCACATAGCTAGTAAGTGTCTGAGGCCAGATTTGAACATGGACCTTCCTGTCTCCAGACCTGGGGCTCTTTCCACAGAGACACTTATCTACTTCTATTGATTACTAGCTTCCCACAAGTCCATTCAGGGGTGTACTGGAGCCAGCACCTGAAGCTGACTTAAATATTCAGTGAAAGCATTTATAATCAACCAATCAATGAACATTTATTGAATGCCTACTATGTGCCAGGCACTGTTATGTGCTGGGGATACAAAAAGAGGCAAAAAGCTATTTATAGCTTTTTATATAAAGCTATTTATTATCATATTTAAAGCTATTTATAATCATATTTTAAAATGCTCTAAATCACTCTTGATTAGAGAAATGCAAATTAAAACACCTCTGAGGTACCACCTCATACCTATTGGATTGGTTAATATGACAGAAAAGGAAAATGATAAATGTTGGAGAAGATGTGGGAAAATTAGAACACTAAGTCGTTGTTGGTAGAGTAGTGAACTGATACAACCATTCTGGAGAACAATTTGGAACTATACCCAAAGGGCTGGCTATAAAACCGCACATACCCTTTGATCCAGCAATACCACTACTAGGTCTGTATCCCAATGACATCATAAAAAAGGGAAAAGGACTCACATACATAAAAATATTTATAGCAGCTCTTTTTGTTGGTGGCAAAGAGTTAGAAATTGAAGAGATGCCCATCAGTTGGGGAATAGCTGAGCAAGTTGTGAGCTATGACTGTAATGGAATATTATTGTGCTCTAAGAAATGATGAGCAGGTGGATTTCAGAAAAATTCTGTAAAGATTTATATGAACTGATGCTGAGTGAAGTAAGCAGAATCAAGAGAAGATTGTACACAACAATAGCAACATTGTAAAATGATCAACTATGAT
>CM053594.1:131008749-131035946 GCA_028646575.1 Pseudocheirus occidentalis | reverse complement strand
TCAACCTCTTTCTTTGTAATTTTGTGACATTAATTTTATATTGCTTTGTGAGGAAACATCTTAAGGCTGGAGTATAAAGCTCATTTTTGCTGGATAGTGAGGAGGGCTAAAGGAATCAGAGAGAAAAATTGAGGAGTGGTGGGAGATAGATGCAATAAAGGACAGAGCCAGACTAGGGAAGATCTTGAAATCCAGAAAGAAAAGTTTGGACTTTATCTTGAGGTCAAAAGGGAGCCACTGGAAGTTTCCATAGCCCAGAACTGATCAAATGAAAGATTTCACAAAGACTGACCTGGGGGTGATATACAAAAATGTACTGAAGGAATGAGACTGGTTAAGCAAGTATTGCCATAATTAAGGAATGAGGTAATAAGGTCCTTGTCTAGAATGGTGATTGGAATGGAATTGAAAAAGAATGGAAAAGAAAGGATGATTTTAAAAGATATAATGAAGATTAAAATGACAGTGCTTATTAATTACTTGGATGAGGGGAGATAGGCACTGTATGTATACATACTATATGTATTCTTTTTCTATGCACATTTTTTTGCCTTGTTTTCTTCCCCATTTCAATATAAGCTCCTATGAGGGCAGCAGTGTGTCTTTTTGCAATTCTTGATATGCCTGGCACATGGCAGACACTTAAAAAATGTTCATTTAATTGAATTCAATTGAGCACAATCAGAAGAAATATATATAGGACAAGTGATGGGGATATAGTTCTGTGGAGAAAATCATTCATTCAGTTCAGTTTTGAGATGGTGATGGGAACATTCAAGAGGAAATGCCTTGCACAGAGCTGGAAGTAAAATTCAGATGAATTAGCCTAAGAAAGTGATTTCTAATAGAGGTCCTAGTGGAATAATATTTGGGAGAGAGGAAGCAGACCTGTGATTTCATCAGTGTGAGGAATTCTTGATAAGAAATTGTGGATACTATTCCGCAATTTATAAATTTAGACAGCGAACTGGGTCATCATAAGGTTTAGTCACTTGTTCAAGGTCACAATGGGCAACTACAAGTAGGATTCAAACCTAGGTCACCAAAACTAACCTCTATTCAAGCTTATTCATGCTATGGCAGCCCAACATACAGCTGTATAAAATACAGCCCAGTATTTTATATTTGCATAGCACTTTTAAAGTCTATAAAGTAAATTCAAACATGATCTTAAAAAAATCACTGAATTGAAATAGTCCTCATAAGTTATCAAATCCTAATTATCTGTACCTAACCAAGAATCCTCTCTATCGCAATGGTATCCAAACAGTTTTTCCTCCAAGCACCTGTATTAGAGTATGTGGATAGATAGATAGATAGATAGATAGATAGATAGATAGATAGATAGACAGATAGACAGATAGATGATAGGTGGATGGATGGATGAATGATGGATAGATAGATAGATGACTAGATACATAGTAAATAGATGAATGATAGATGAATAGATGAATGGATAGATAGATATCTTGGGTATGCATTCCTCAATATATGTGTGTCATGGAGGACTGGTCACCTCTTACCAATAAGCTGGCATGAAGATGAGATTGCATGGCAAAAGTGAGAGAGGACAGGCCAAAAAGCCTCATAAGCATATGCAGAATGTTTAGCTGATACATTTCCCATATAGACTTTGGATACTGAATAGATACCCTGTGACTGGCTTTCATTTGCTAACCACAGGGCAAATAAAAGCCTCTTTAAATGACTGTAGCTGCATAACCAGAACTGGGGGTTTGTTCAAAAGCACTGGTTGCACCATTCTTTCTTTTCAGGTGACTTCTTCTAGTCTGGCAGCATTCCAACAAGAGATGATACTATCAAGGCAGAGAGGCCTTGAACCCTCCCTACCCAAGGCTAATACTTAGTTCATGAACACACTCCTCTCTTCTTTGCCTCTGTATTTGTTCTTTTGTTTGTATGGTCTTGTGAACTCTAGAAGTCAGGAGAGAAAGCCAACCAATGTCTGGGAGTGCAGCTTATGCTGTGGTATACAAGGTAAGAGAAGCAACTCTCAATCCAGATCAACAGGACCCCGCCCAGTGGTAGCATATGCTGTATTTGGACACAGACTTGGTTAGATGAATGCTACGTGGAAACTGCTTTAAGTTTAAGCCTACTCTTCTGAGACTTAGACACAAAGGGGAAAATATGAGTGAGATGTTAAAGGGGAAATATACTTTTGTTTTTTGTAAAAGCTAATTGATGTTAACTGGTTAAATGGAACTGAGGCACCAATCACTGGCAACCAGCAACGTGGGGTGGGAGGGACAGCAGAAATACACCAAAATGAAGGCTGACCCTTGGAAGATCTGGTTTTACTCCTCCTTGGGAACCTTACTGTTCCCAATAGGCAATAGCATAAGTTGGATTTATGCAATGGAATGCCATCCTGAACTATAACTGATCCCACAGACAATACCAGGAAACAGTGGGTGCTGCCCCATGCATTTTGTGACACTGCTATGAAGGGATTGCATGACTAGACATTTAGGTCAAGAGAGAATCTTTGAACTAGTGAGAAAGATATTTTACTTTCCACAAATTGCAGGAGATAGATAGATAGATAGATAGATAGATAGATAGATAGATAGATAGATAGATAGATAGATGAGAGAGACAGAGAGAGCTATGAGTGTATGTATGTGTTCAGATTGTGCTCAATGCTACCAACTTGTGCTGCATGTTGAGAGAGTATAAATATTAGCAAGTCATTAAAGCTTGAGTGCTTTGATTTTTTTGTCTCTGGACAGTAAGAACATGAGTCATGTTCTGGTGAAAACTGGCAATTCAATAATGTACAGGGAGTTAAAAAAATATTATTCAGTCATGTCCAGCTCTTTGTGATTCCATTTGAGGTGTTTTTGGCAAAGATTCTGAAGTAATTTGTTATCTCCTTCTCCAGTTTATTTTACAAATAAGAAAACTGAGGCAAACATATTTAAGTGACTTGTCCACACAACTAGAAAGTGTCTGAGGTCAGATTTGAACTCAGGAAGATGAGTTTTCCTGACTCCAGTCCTAGTGCTCTACCTACCGTACCACTTAACTGCCCTTAAGAGAAAAACACTACCAGTATATGGCTTCTCAGTCTGACCAAGGTAACCTTTGAAAACAAACTGTGTTGGCCTTGGCAGGAATGTAGATGTCTAAAATCATACCTCACCATTCTCTAGGAAACCCATAGCTCTAGCATTTCCAACCGTGTGCTGGTCAATTTGCTGAGATCTTGAGATTTTAGTGAAAATATCAGGAGAGTCAATATTGTCCATTCTCTAGGTTTCTATGCCAATGACATAGTTCCCCTAAGAAATCTTGTTGTATAATGCATTGTTGATGGGGGGTATGAACTGATCCAACCATTCTGGAGAGCAATTTGGAACTATGCCCAAAGGACAACCAAACTATGCATATTCTTTGATCCAGGAATACCACTGTATACAACCTAGAGAATGGACAATATTGACTCTGTATCCCAAAGAGATCATGAAAAAGGGGAAAGGACCCACATGTACAAAAATATTTATAACAGTTTTTTGTGGTGGTAAAGAAATGGAAATTGAAGGGATGACCATCAATTGGGAAATGACTAAACAATTGTAATATATAGATGTAATGAAATACTATTGTGCTATGAGAAATGATGAGCAGGCTGATTTCAGAAAAACCTGGAAAGATTTGTATGAACTGATACTGAGTGAAATTAGTAGAACCAGGGGAACATTGTCTGCAACAACAGCAACATTGTACAATGACTGACTTTGCTAGATTTAGCAAATATAAAGCAATACAAAGATCTAAGACAATTCCAAAAGACTCTTGATGGAAAATGCTACCCACATCCAGAGAAAGAATTACAGATTCTGAATGTAGAGCAAAACATACTATTCTCTCTCTCTTTTTTGTTTTTGTTTTTTCTTTCTCGTGGTCTTTCCCTTTTGTTCTGATTCTTCTTTCACAACATGAGTAATGTAGAAATGTCTGATATGATTGTACATGTATAGCCTGTATCAGATTTCATGCCATCTTGGGGAAGGGGAAAAACTTAGAATTCAAAATCTTATAAAAATAAATGTTGATGACTAATGATAAATAAATAACAACAAAAAAAGAAATCTTAGTGTACAAGGGACATGCAAATTAGTAGACTGAGCACTATTCATGCAGAGCAATAATTTTGTCTCTTCTTTGATCCTGCTTTCCTTCCCCCAATAGCTTTTTTAAAAATACCTTATCTTTTATCCTAAGATTTCCTCACCATCCTTAACTCATTTTTAAGTTTAGCATCCATGACACCATTGGTTTTTTTATTTTTATCTACTCTGGGCCCCACCACCTGAAGGTCTATTATGTTAAGTTTCAACTCTTCTTCCAACGTCCTTCATTACCTTCAAAGAGGAGGGAAGGACTCAGAGGCATCTGAGACTTTGCCATTAGCTGAAGCCCCCAATGATTATGGAATCAGGAAATCAAAATATCCCAGTTCCATTTAACCACTTAACAATTAGATTAGCTTCTACAAAGGAATGTCTACTTTAAAAGTGCAGCAAGAACAAAAACCCAAGTATTCCCTCTCTAACACCTGGAGGGGGCTTAATTCACCTTCTATACCAATCACTTTGGCCTGTGGGGAGAGAAGGAAGATTAGATTCAGTTTAACTCAGTTCCTACATAACATCATCGGTACCAACAAATTCCAAGGCCAAAACCCTCCTGGGTTTGCCTCCTGTCATCCTGCCTTCTCAAGACTTCCCTGCTGGGTTATCAGCAACATCTGGCCTGGAATTCTGACTCCAAGGTTACTTTGGTTCAAGCTTCCAGGTCCAGAGACTCTATACCCTGTAGATAGAACAAACAAAACAGAACAAAATTCCAAGCCTCCTTCTCAGAACCACATTGCCTAAGGGGAAAGTAGTCCTTCCTCCTTACTCAGCTTAATACATGTGTTCAGGCATCAGGTGACAAGACTCTGGACTACTTCTCTTTCCCCACTAGAAAGAAAGAGCAAGACTGTCCCAATCTGGTAGTTTTAAAGACACAGTACATTGTGGTTACAAGGTCAATAGAAAGAAGCGGTTTCTTTGTGCATGGTGGGGAATATAGAATGTCCCCTTCTCCCTTTCCCTGTACCTCAAAACCTCTTAACATCATTCCCCATTCTCTTTTCCTTTATTCCAGTCCATGATGAAGCAATGATCTCTTTACTTGGGCAAAATTCTCTACATATATCCTTGAACCTATCTCCTCTCATCTTTTCTTGTACACCGACCCCACAATTATCTCCCCTCTCTCCTTAGCCTTCAATCTCTCCCTATTTACTAGTTCTTTCCTTACCTTACTTACACACAATCCCAATTCTCCCAAACCCTTAAAACCCTTAACTAGACCTTACCATCCTCTCAAAATATTGTCATCTATCTCTTCCCTTATTCAGTCAAACTCCTAGAAAAAGCTATCTATACTAATTGTCTCTACTTCCTCTCATCTCTTCTAAATATTCAGCAATGTGGCTTCTGACTTCATTGGTTACTTTCTCCAAAATTACCAGTAATTTCTTAATTGCCAAATCTAATGGACTCAAATCTCAATTCTCATCCTTGACTTCAATGCAATATCTGACACCAATAACCAACCTCTCTTCCTAGACACTTTCTCTTCTGTAATTTTGTGACAATATTATCTCTTCGCTGTGCCCCTATCTGTGCTTCTCAATCTTCTTTGATGACTCATTATCCATTTATGTTCTCTCTATGTCTCTGTCTCTGTCTCTGTCTCTCTCTCTGTCTCTCTTTCTTTTTCTCTCTCTCTTTCCTATCTTACTTACCTGGTAACCTCATAAATTCCTATGGATTTAATTCTCATCTCTACACAGATGACTTCCACATCTATATGTCTTTCCCTATGTCTCTCCTGAATTCTAGTTTTGCATGACCAACTGCCTAATGGGCATTACAAGCTGATTGTCCCGTAGTATCTCAAATTCAACATATCAAAACAGAATTCATCTTTTGACTAAAATCCAACCCTCCTCTGAAATTCCCTATAGCTATCAAAGGATAGTTCTCCCAGTAACATAGTAACAAGCTCAGTTTCATCTCTAACTTTTCATTCTCTCACTCCACATATCCAATCTATTCTTAAACCTTTCATTTTTGCCTTCACAATATCTATTGCATATATCTCCTTTTCTACACACACACACACACACACACACACACGCACACGCACAGACACGCACACACATACACGAGTCACCATCCTCATCTGTAACATCAACTCACCTCAACTATTGCAATTGCCTCTTAACTGGACTCCTTGCCTCAAATCTTTTCCCATTCCAACCTATCTTCCACTTAGCTACCAAAGTAATATTCCTAATATAGAAGACTAAACACATTTCCCTATTCAATAAATTTCAATAGCTCACTATTACTTCTACAATCAAATAGAAACTCTTCTGTTTGATATTCAAAGCTCTTGATAATCTGGCCCCGGTTTACCTTTCTAATTTTTTAACTCACTAGTCCCCCTTCATACTCTCTACAACCAAATTGGCCTACTGACCTTGCCTTGCACACAATGCTATAACTTGGATCTGCTTAGAGCAGAGTGTCTCCCCATTTCTACTTCTTGTAGTCCCTGCTTTCTTTCAATATTTAGCAGAAGCACCATCTTCTATAAGAGATCTTTCCTGATATCTACAACTGTGAGTACCTTCCCATTAGAAATTTCATCATGTGTTGCGTATGTGTATGTGTGTGCGTGCGTGCATGCATGCGTGTGTGTGCAATTTATACCCATGGGGGCAGCTAGGTGGTGCAGTGGCTAGAACTCTGGGCTTGGAGTTAGGAAGATTCATATGACTTCCTGAGTTCATTTCTGGCCTCAGATACTTCGTAGCTAGCTGTGTGACCCTGGGCAAGTCACTCAGCCCCGTTTGCCTCACTTTTCTCATCTGCAAAATGAGCTGAATAAGAAAACAAAAAACCACTCCAGTGTCTTTGCCAAGAAAACCCCAAATGGAGTCATGAAGAGTTGGAGAGGCCTGAAAAATGACTGAACAATAGCATAATATACCTAGATAGGCACATATTTGTCTCAGCCATTAGAATTTAAACTCCTAAGATCAAGGTCTATTGTGCCTTTGTCTTTGTATCCCTAGCACTTAACCTGGAGCGTGGAAAATTGTGAGTTTTAAAGTGATTGGTGATTGATTGATATAGCACTTTGAAGTCTATTAAGCACTTTTCTCACAATTACGCTGTGAGGTAGGTAGGGAGCTATGTTTATCTCTTCTTTACCAATGAGGATACCGTGAGTCAAAAAGATGAAATAATTTGTCCAAAAGTACACAGAGCTAAGCTTTAAAGGCAGGTCTCCAGATTCCAAGTCCTCTTCCCTTTCTACTATACCACACTATCCCTCTTAATGAAATTCCAATCCTTCCACATGAAGATCCTCAAACTATAGCTTCCCTAAGACTTCTCTTGTCTGGTCAAATACCTCTGCTTCCTTCAACCACTCTTTCTATGATACGATCTTCGGATCTTTCACCATTTTGGTTTCCTTTTCTGTATGAGTTCCATCTTGCTTCTGTACTTAATGAAATGTGATACCCAAAATTAAATTTTTATTGTAGCTATAATAAAACCAGGGCTGAAGAGAAAGAAGCTACTACCTCCCAAATTCTAGTCAGGATACCTCTTAATCACTCTAAGATGTAACATCCATTTTGGCTACTATGTCATAATGTTGACTCAAATAGTGACTCCTTGTTCAGTCATTTCAGTTCTGTCCAATTCTTTGTAGCTTTATTTGAGATATTCTGGGCAAAGACACTGATAGTCTAGAGAGATTTTTACCTAGATTTATTAAGATACATTTAGATTCGAAATGTTAATAATATTAGATGCCCTACCTTTTTATATCTACAAATTTAATAAACTGGGTTAATAACGGTTTTATCACCAGTCACTAACTAAAATATTGAACAGTACAGGAACAAGGAAAGAGCCTTGAGGCATTTCACTAGAAACCTATAATTTGACATCAATTCATTAGTAACTACTGTGTGAATCTGATCAATCAATCAGTTCTGGGTCTATTTGTCAATACTATTGTCTAGCCGCACTTTACTATATTATCCACAAAGATAATATGAGAGATTTTACCAAATGCTTTGCTGAAAGATTTGTATCCTATGCCCATGTCATTCCCCTGATCTACCAGTCTAGTTACTTCATCAAAAAAAAAATGAAATGAGGTTTGTCTAGCATAACCTTTTTTTTTTTTATTTAATCGTGATGGCTTTTGATAATTGTTTTCCTCACTACAGTCCCACAAATCATCCATTTAAAGATATGCTATAATTTTTTTCTCCAAGAATATAAATCAAACTCACTGACTTAACACTTGAGGATTCCACAGTCTTCACTTAAAAAAAAAAAGATATTTAGCTGTCTCCTATTCATTGAAATCTGTCCTAATCTCTATCCTTTATCAAAAACTCTTGATGATGGGCAGTTCTTTCAATATCCTGGGACCTGAGTCTGTAATTATAGGTCTTGGGTTTAAATTTGAGCTCTGTGATTTTTCGATCCATGGATCTTGTAGCATCAATGCAATATTTACAGCACCCATGATCACAATAAAGACTGTGACTGTAAGTATCTCATGATTCTAAATCACAAAATATGCCAGACTCTCCAGATAGAGGATAGAACTGAAGGATTTATTTAGGAACAAGAAAACTGAATCCCAAAACCAGTAAGGCGATTCCATCACAGTACCAAAGATATTCATAAGAACACTGAGAACCATGCCATCCTTTAGCCTTCCCACAAACCAATACAAGATCAATATTTACTCACAAAACTCTCTATCTCCTTGCCTGAGCATCTTCTCCCCCCAACCTCTGGTTAGCTCTGACCAGTTTCCTGTGAGCTCTGTTTCCCTTGAGCAAATTCCTCCCACCATGGCCTCCATGTGACTACATTCAGCCTATCAGGGAGCAGAGTTTATCTTCACAGCAGGGAAGCTTCCTGTGGGCTCTGCTCCACCCTTCAGCAAATTACCTCCTTCATAGACCCCATGTGACTACATTCAGCCTATTGGGGGCAGAGTTTACTTTTGAAGCAGGGGAGGTCTTAAAACTCCACCCTAAGTCTATTAAAGGGCAGGGAAGATCTTCAAATTCCCATTGCCATTACAGATCTTTAGGCAAGGAGTTTCAATCCCACTGTATCTCAGTTTCCTTCATCTGTAAAAGGAAAAAGTTGAACTAGATCATGATCTGAAAGGTCTTTCCCATCCTCAGTTGCCAAATCTACAATATATGATACCTGTTCCAACTTTTTTGATCTGTTTCAAAGACCAAAGATTGTGTTCCCTGAGAGTCTATAGAGAAAACAGAAGTAAAATAACAATTGCTTTGTCCTACTTCATATATATAATAATAATAATAATTATTATTATTATTATTATTATTTTCCTGTCCATCTCCAGCTCTGGTCATCCATTTCTGGATCTTCTTCATTCTCCTTATATAGGTGCTTTTAAAATCTCTCTCTCTCTCTCTCTCTCTCTCTCTCTTTTTCTCTCTCTCACACGCACACACACACACACACACACACACACACACATATTCACTCACAGCCTCAATAAGCTTATTATGACATTTGGTTGTGCTGGAGCCAGTTCATGCAAAATCATGAGAGCCTGTTGTTAAGTTTTCAGTCTGAGGGAGGACAGAGCCAAGACAGCAGCATAGAGGCAGGAACTCACTTGGACTTGCCCACATCCCCCTCTGATAACTTTAAAATAATGCCTCAAAAAAAATTCTAGAGAAACAGAGCCAACGAAAGGTCAGGGTAAAACAACTTTCCAGCCTAAGAAAACTGAAGAGGTCAGCAAGAAAGGTCTGTTACACCAGGGCGGTGGTCAAGCCTGGAACATAGTGTGGGGCCATCATGGCCACACCAGCAGCAGCAGGCCTTCAAAGTATCTATAGCAACAGCAGCAACTTCCAGAGCTCTTACCCTACAGATGATAAAGAGATCAGGCAACTCATGAGAAAGAGAATACAGGGGACTCTTTGCTGTCTTTGGGTAAAAGACCCTGTTGCATTGCTTATATGCAGTTCCAGAGCAAAGAGAAGCACTGATGCACTAGCACTTACTGCCACAGGAGGACCAGAGGTCCTGGGCACAGTTCCAGGTTGGAGAAGAGTGCTTGTAATTGGTCACAAGGGAGCAGGGGGCCTGGTCTCAGTTCTAAGGCAGAAAGGAGCACTAGTGCTTGTAGTCAACAGGAAAGCAGGGATCTAAATCACAGCCCCAGGGCCTAAAGGAGCAATAGCACTTGTAGCCACAGGGGAGCAGAGGCCCTGATAAAAGTTCCAGGGCAGAAAAGAGAACATGTGATTACTTCTGAGGAAGTGAGGTCCCTGGTCTCAGTCCCAAGGTGCTTGTCACTGCAGGAGATCAGGATACCTAGTCACAGTTCCAGGGCCAAGAGGAGCATTGGCACTGGTGGTTACAGGGAAACAAGATTCCTTCTTGAGTAAAGGTTAGAGAGTAGAAAAGGAGAGCAATGACTACATTTCTCCTTAAATCACACTACTTTGGAAGCACTGGAAACTTACAGGTGTCCCCCACTCCCACCCCATCCCCACCCCTGAACTAGCTTTGAAAACAGCAGCATTAAGAAAACCTAAATCTTGGGACAGTGCCCCTTCCACCCCATGAGCAGAGCCAAAATTTAACATAAAATTAAAAGTCAAGAAAAAGACTGGGGAAAAATGGAGAAATGACAAAAGAGAACCTAATCAAAGAAAGTTTCAGTGATGGCAGGGAATATCAAGACACAAAATCAGGAAATGACAATCATTTCAAAACAGCTACAAGCAAAGCAACAAAGAAAAAGTGTAAATTAGACATGAGCCCAAAAATAATTCTTGGAGGAGTTCAAAAATATTTTTAAATCAAGTAAGATAGAGGGGAAATGGGGAAGAAAATTAGAGTGATGCAAGAAAATTATAAAAAATAATCAACAGCTTGGTAAAAGAGGCACAAACAAATGGAAGAAAATGACATCTTGAAAAAATAGAATTGATCAGATGGTTTAAAAGGCACAAAAATCCACTGAAGAGAAGAATTCCTTAAAAAGCAAAATTGGCCAAATAAAAAAAAGAGGTACAAAAATTCACTAAGGAAAATAGTTCCTTAAAAATTAGAATTGGGCAAGAGAAAGCTAATGACTTCATGAGATACCAAGAAATGACAAAACAAAGTCAAAAGAATGGAAAAATTAGAAGAAAATATGAATTATTTCATCAGAAAAACAATTGACCTGGAAAATAGATTAAGAAGAGGTAATTTAAGAATTTTTGAACTATCAAAAAGTCATGGTTAAAAAAAGCCTAGCCAAACTTGGACAGATGTTTTGGTATCTTCCAACAGAATTGCTAACGTATTCATCTATTCATGTTTACATACTAAAGTTCATAAATCAGGCAACTAATTCTTAGCTCTTCATTATTGCATGTATCATTCTGACCCAGTTAATCCATTTTGGTTTTATATACATTTGTATTGTGCTTTAAAAGTATTCTCCCTTTATGTGAAATGAACAAAATATAAGATTAAATTGCTTGGTCTTCCCTCCCTAGATAAATCATTGCTGTGGCAAACACAAATGTTACACTAATGCTGTCACAGAAACAAATAATCTTTGATTCTACAACTGTTCTAACTTTATAGTGTTTTTTAATGTGACTTTTTTGGGTAAATGTAAATAAAGATAATACAAATAAAAAATTTTTAAAAAGCCTAGACATCATATTTCAAGAAATTATCAAGGAAAACTGCCCTAATATCTTAGATCCAAAGGGAAAAATAGAAACTGAAAGAATCCACTAATCACCTCCTGACAGAGATCCCAAAATGAAAACTCACAGGAATATAATAGCGAAGTTCCAGAGCTCCCAGGTCAAGGAGAAAATATTGCAAACAGCCATAAAGAAATAATTCAAATATCATGGAACCATAGACAGGATCAAACAATATGTAGTAGTTTCCACTTTAAAGGATTCCAGGACTTAGAATATGATATTTCAGAAGGCAATGGAACTAGGATTACAAAAAAGACTTACCTAGCCAGCAAAACTGAGTAATTCTTTAGGGGGAAAAAATCGATATTTAATAAAACAGAAGACTTTCAAGCGTGAGTGATGAAAAGACCAAAGTTGAGTAGAAAATTTGAATTTCACATAGAAGACTCAAGAGGATGATTAAAAAAAAAGTAAACTTGAAAGAAAAATCATAAGAGATTTGATAAAGTTAAACTATTTGCATTTCTATATGGGAAGATGATGCTTTTAGCTCCTAAGAATTTCATCCTTATTAGGGTGGTTAGAAGGAATATACATATAGAGGGAATTGTTGTGAGTTTACTATAATGTGATGTTTTTTTAAAAAATAAAATTAAGAGGTTAGGAAGAGAGATTCGCTAAAAAAAGGTGAAAGGCAGAGGAAGAATGGGGGAAATTATTTCACATAAAAGATGCACAGAAGGAAAAGCCTTTATAGTGGAGGGTGATAGGCAATACTTAAACCTTAATTTTATCAGAATTGACTCAATGAGGGAATAACATACATACACAATTGAGTACAGAAATCTCTCATCCTACAAGGAAGAAGGAGAGGAAGGGATTGTGGGGTCAGGGAGGGGGTGTGAGGAAGTGCTGATGAGTAGAATATTAAAGGAAGTAGTGGTCAAAAGCAAAACAGACATTTAAGGAGGGATGGGGGGAGACAGGGAGAGAGGATAAATGGGGAAAATAGAATGAAGGAAAATACATAGTCAGTAATCATAACTGTGAATGGGAATGGCATGAACTCACTCATAAAATGGAAGTGGATAGGCAAACTCCAACGCTATGCTGTTTACAAGAAGCACAGTTGAAACATAGAGGCACACAGAGTACAAAAAAGGCTAGAGCAGAATCTATTTTGTTTCAGCTCAGGTTAAAAAAAAAAAGCCAGGGGAGCTAGGCGGCACAGTGAATAGAGCACCAAACCCGGAGTCAGGAGGACTTCAGTTCAAATCTGACTTTAGACACTTAACACTTACTAGCCATGTGACCTTGGACAAGTCACTTAGCTGCAATTGCCCTACTTTCCTCCCTCCAAAAAGAAAAAAAAAAAGCAGGGATAACAATCATGACCTTAGACAAAGCAAAAGCAAAATTCGACTTAGTTAAGAGAAATAGGAGGGAAATTGCATTTTTCTTAAAGATATCATAGACTTTGAAGTAATATCAATACTAAAATATATGCACCAAATAGTATAACGTCTAAATTCTTAGAGGAAAAGTTAAATAAGTATAGGAGGAAATAGTAAAACTATACTAATGGGGTACCTCTGCTTTCTCAGAACTAGATAAAGCTAACCAATAAATAAATAAATAAACAAGAAAGAAGTTAAAGAGATGAATAGAATTTTATAAAAGTTAGATATTTAGACATCTGGAGAAAATTGAATGGGAATAGAAAGAAATTTGCTTTTCTCTCAGTTGTACATGTCACTTACACAAAAACTGACTGTATTAGTACAAAAAAACCTCAAAGGTAACTGCAAAAAAAAGCAGAAATTTTAAATGTACCCTTTTTAAGCAATAGACATTACAGTCAATAAAGGGCTGTTGGAAAATAGATTTAAAATTAATTGGAAACTAAATGATATAATCCAAAACAATAAGTGTATCAAAGAAAAATCACAAAAATAATCAATAATTTCATTAAAGAAAATGACAAACATGACAGCACACCAAAATTTGTGGGATGTACTCAGTGCAGAACTTAGGGAAAATTTTATATCCCTAAATGCTTACATCGTTAAAATAAATAAAACTATAAGCTAATTTCATGAAAAAAATAATAAAATAGAGATATCATTGGTTAATTTAACTTAAAAAAGGAAAAGGAAAAAGAAAACCAAATTACCAGTATCAAAAATTAAAACGATAACACCACCAGTGAAGAGGAAATTAAAACAATTATTAAGAACTATTTTGCCTAATTACATGCCAATAAATCTAGCAATCTAAGTGAAATGAATAGATATTTACAAAAACATAAGTTGATCAGATTAACAGAAAAGGAAATAGAACAATTAAATGACTATCTTAGAAAAAGTTGAAGAAACCATAAATGAGCTCCCTAAGAAAAAAAAGAAAACTAAGAGGATCAGATGGATTCACAAGTGAATTCTACCAAACATTTAAACAATAATTAATTCAGATACTATACAAACTACTTGGAAAAAATAGGCAAAGGAGTCCTGCCAAATTGCTTTTATTGCACAAATAAGGTACTGATATTTAAACCAAAAAAAAGGAAAAAAATAAAGAAGGCTACAGACCAATTTCCTAATATAGCAATTTATCACAAAGATCATACACTATGACCAGGTGGGATTTATACTAGAAATGCAAGACTGGTTTAGTATTAGGAAAACTATAAGCATAATTGACCATATCAACAACAAAAATGACCAAAAAAACATATGATTATCTCAATAGATGCAGAAAAAAGCTTTTAACAAAATACAACATTCATTCCTATTAAAAACACTGGAAAATATAGGACTAAATGGAGCTTTCCTTAACTAATAAGCAGTATCTATGTAAAACCATCAATAAGCATTGTTTGTAAAAGAGATAAGCTAAAAACTTTTCCAATAAGATTAGGGATGAAACAAGGATGCCCATTATGACCAATTTTATTCAATACTGTAACAGAAATATTAGCGATAGCAATAAAAGAAGAAAACAATTGAAGGAATTAGAATAGGTAATAAGGAAACAAAATGATCACTCTTTGTAGTAAATATGATAGTATACTTAGAGAATTAACAACTTTAGCAAAGTTGCAGGGCATAAAATAAACCCACATAAACCATCAGGATTTCTATATGTTACCAACGAAATCCAGCAGGTAGAAATAAAAAGAGAAATTCCATTCAAGTTAACTGCAGATGATATAAAATACTTGGGAGTCTACTTCCCTAAACAAACCCAGAAATATATGAACACAATTACAAAAAACTTTTCACACAAGTAAAGACAGATCTAAACAACTGGAGAAATATTAATTGCTCATGGGTAAGTTGAGACAATATGATAAAAATGCTAATGCCTAACTTAAATTGCTTATTCAGTGCCATACCAATCAAACTGCCAAAAAAAATTATTTTATAGATCTAGAAGAAATAATAACAAAACTCCATCACCTGGAAGAAGAAAAGCTCAAGAATGTCAAGGGAATCAATGAAAAAAAAAATATGAAGGAAGGTGACTTAGTAACACCAGATCTCCAGCTATATTACAAAGAGATAAAGAGGTATAATGTAAAATGGATACATGATTTAGACATGAAGGGTGATAATGTAAGTAAATTAGGAAAGCATGGACAATTGTACCTGTCAGATGTATGAAGAAAAGTTTATGACTAAACAAGAGATAAAAATCATTGTGAGATATAAAATGGATAATTTTGATTAACTTAAATTAAAAGGGTTTTGCACAAACAAAACCAATGCAGCCAAGATTAGAAGGAAAATAAGAAACTTGGGGGTCGAGGGGAGTTTTTACATCAGGTCTCTCTCTCTGATAAAGGCCTCATTTCTCAAATATATAGAGAAATAAATCAAATTAATAAGAATATGAGTCATTCCCCGATTGATAAATGGGCAAAGGCTATGAACAATTTTTAGAAAATATCAAAGCTATCTTTAGTCATATAAAAATACTCTAAATCATTATTGATTAGAGAAATACAGATTAAAGCAGCTCTGAAGTATATCTTGCATCTATCAGACTGGTTAAATAATAGAAAAGGAAAATGACAAATGTTGGAGAGAATGTGAAGAAGTTGGGACACTAATGCAATGTTGGTGGAATTGTGAACTGATCCAATCATTCTGGAGAGCAATTTGGAACTGTGCCCTAAGTACTATAAAATTTGACCCAGCAATACTAGGTCTGTATCCCAAAGAGGGCAAAAGAAAAAGAAGAGGAACTATATGTACAAAAACATTTATAGCAACTCTTTTTTTGTGGTGACAAAAAATTGGAAATTGAGGTGATGCCCATCCTTTAAGGAATGACTGAATGAGATGTGGTATATAATTGTGATGGAATACTATTGTGCTATAGGAAATGATTAGCTAGATGCTTTCAGAAGAACCTGGGAAGACTTATATGAGCTGATACTTAGTGAAGTGATCGGAATCAGGAGAACATTGTACACAGTAACAACAATATGGTATGATGATCAACTGTGAATGATTTGAGATATTCTGAGCAGTACAATGGTCCAAAACAATTCCAAAAGATTTATTGTTTAAAAAAAAATGCTACCTGCCTCCAGAGAAGAAACTGATGGAGTCTAAATGCAGATTAAAACATGGTTTTTCTTTTTCTTGAGGTTTTTTTAATATGTGTTTTCTTTGGTTGTTGTTCTGTTGTTTTTAGTCACGTGTGACTTTTCATGGCCCCATTTAGGGCTTTCTTGGCAAAAATATTGTAATGGTCTGCCATTTCCTTCTACAACCATTTTACAAGTGAGGGACCGAGTTAAATTTTTTTTTAAGTGGTTTGCCAAGGATCACAGAGATACTAAGTGTCTGAGGCCAGATTTGAACATACAAAGATGAGCCTTTCTGACTCTAGACCTGGCCCTCTCTACTGCTCCATCTGGTTGCCCCTAGGTTTCTGGTTTTGTTTTTTTGCGACAAGGATAACATGGAAATATGTTTGACATGATTGTGCATATATTACCTATATCAAATTGCCTACCATTTCAGGGAGGGGGGCAGTGAAGTAGGAAGGGAAAGAGTTTGTAGTTAAATGTTTTTTAAATGAATGTTAAAACATTTACATGTAATTGAAAAAAAATAAAATAAATATAAAAATAATAAATACTTTTCAATTTGAGTACTTACATCTTGGAAATAGGCAAATGCTACAAATCAGGGCTTGATTTGCTGTTTTGTTTATTGTCTAGGTTTATGAAAGTGATGGAGAAAATATTAATAATGCAGATTAAATTTAAGTGTGTTTCATGTGTACTTTTATTTTGGAGAACTAGCTAGTAATAATTTACCACCATGCCACTCCTTTAGCACACCTGAAACTCTTCTGTGTTCTTCTTTTATATTCATCCTCCATTACCTTCTCTTGCCTCCTACAAATGTATGAATTGCTTAATGTGTTCCCTGTGTATCCACTTTAGTGTAGGTAAATAGTTCCCACTGTTCTTCTTTAGATTAAATTGTATTTGTGTCATTAGAATTTCATCATAAAAACCTACCCAGTTCTTTTCTACCCAATCACATTTTTTCCCCTTTCTCTGAATCCTTTCTATTCTACTCTCCCAAAACCAGTTTTAAATAATGGAAAGAGTACTAAATTTAGACTCAGGAGACATAGGTTTGAATTCTGGTTTTGCCATTTATTATCTATGTGACCCTGGGCAAGTCAATTTACTTACTTAAGTCTCAGATTCCTTACCTATAAAACGGTGGGATTGGAGTACTTATTCCTTAAATTGCCTTCTTGATATATTTAGATTACTTTAATAATAATCCTATGAATTTAAGCAAGGAAAGATAACAAACATTTAGGTAACAAGAATCTAGGGTACTTATAAGGCTACGTCTCCTCCTGGGGAATTCCTCAAGCCAGAAGGCCTAAGATTCTCCAACACTCAGAACAAAGGAAGATACACACGTATTTAGGGATTTACACAACCTTAGAGTGACATTACAAGCCAAATGTAAGTTCAATCAGCCTATCAATTGGGACTACCTGGTCTCTTTCCTTTTGGGTAAGGTTATAGAATGGGAATGGCACGTCATGATTTTTGAGGGGGAAATATGTTAATGTTGGGGTTATACCATGTTGATCATGAGGTTTCAGGAGTTGCCAAAGATCAGATTTTTTTTCCAGGAGTGACTTTATAGCTACACTTATCAGAATATATTGGTGAGGCAAGAGAACCACACAATAAAGAAGGCCTCCTTCAAAATAGAGTCAACCTGCTGTTGAATAAGATACAGCCTCCATTTATACAACCCTGTAACTGTGTTTCTTTGACCTTAAAGATTATTTTTTTCCTGGTGAGATATTTCCCCATCTAAATAATATTAATAATTAATAATGAACAATTATTATTAATAATATACTAAATAATATTGGTTTTCCCTAAAACCAATAGTCTACCTCCATGCCAGTTTCCTTTCCTTTGTTCCTTACTCCAAGATGAAGTATTCACTTCCCCCAAAATTCTCATTGCTGCTACTTCAGAAAACAGTGCTTTTCTTAATTATCAGAACCAGACCCAGATTTGTGATGCATTTCCTCAACATGCCATCTAAATTTTCCTTCTTACAAGGGGATTTACCATATAAGGCCACACCTCTGCCTTTCCCTCAGAAACTAATAAGTGCCACAATGCATAGAGTGTTTGGCCCTGAGTCAGGATGATGTAAAGTCTAATCTGGCTTCAGACAGGTACTAGCTGTGTGATCCTAGGCAAGTTATTTAACCTATGTTTATCTCAGTTTACTCAACTGTAAAATGGGGATGAAAACACCTACCTCACAGGGTTGTTGTGAAGATCAAATGAGAATATTCATAAAGCATTTATCACATTTCTTGGCATATAGTCCATGCTTGATAAAATGGAGAGAGGGTTTTTGAGAAGGAGAGAAGGATCGGTAATAGCAACAGCAGAAAAAAAGAGAGAAAGACGGTCATTGGAGCATTTTTTCTTAATGCACAGAAGAGAATAAAAAGAGGTTGAGGAGATGCAGACAAGAAGGACATCCTTAAAAACATTGTTTGGTTTTTTTTCATGCAAGCTATATGTAATTGACAGATGTGATTTTATGGTCAAGCAGATGTCCAAGTCTGCCTTTGTCAAGTTTAGAATAACAACAGTGCACATAAGTCTGTATGCGCACACATGTGTAGTGCTATTTCACTACCCTTTATCTAGTCTTCTCTTTTAAAGTAAAATGTACTCTTTCATAAGCATAATTATAGTCCTGAGTCTCAACCCACAAACTGTCAATGATACCTAGGAGGTAAAATTTGCCTCCTTACATTCCCTTAGAATGCAAGTTCCTTGAGGACAGAGACTGATTTTGCCTTTCTTTAGACCCCTCAATACTTATCACAGTGCTAAGCATATAGCAAACATTTAATAAATGTTTCCCTCAGAAACAACATGAACTCAAACTTCTAATGGATTCTAGAGTGACAGAACCCACAAAAAGACAGAATGAAACAATTTTCCAGCTTCAGATAGGAGACTTAGAAGGACTTGGGTAAAAGGGGAATGAATGCAGCCCAGTGCAGACAGTGTCCCAGCAAGCTAGTAGAAGGCTCTTAGCCACAGTACAGATCAGCAGCCAAGGCTCCTCAGTCATTCTAGTTCAGCAGGCCAGCAGTGAGGCTTCCAGCCTCAGTACAGAATGCAGATTGTGAACCCCGGAACCCTAGTACTACAGGCACAACTAGGCAAGCCAACCCCACAGTGCAGCTTGCGTCAAGCCATAAGCATCTGAGCCTCCAGGGTGGAAAGCCAGCAACCAGGCCCTTGTTCCTCAGCATAAAAAGACTGGAATAGTGCTTCCTATGCCCCAGAAGCAGAGCTCAACTTTAAAAGTCACGAAATAGGCTGAAAATGAATAAGAAACAGAAAAGAACCCTGACTATAGAGAGCTATATGGCTACAGGGAAGATCAAAATACAAACTCAAAAGAGAGCAATAATGTCAAAATGCCTACAAATGAAGCCTCAAAGGGAAATATGAATTGGTCTCAAAACTCAAAAAGTCCTCTTGGAAGAGCTCAGAAAGGATCTTCAAAATCAAGTAAGAGAGGCAGAAGAAAAATTGGGGAAAGAAATGAGAGTTATGCATTAGAATTATTATGATATTTATATATATACTAGAGTCTTGTGAAAATGATCAAGTGAGCATAAAGTAAAAAATAGAGGAAGAAATTTGCCCATTTATTTCTACCAAGTCAAGTACCACAAACAATGCCACAAAAATCCTATATACTTCGATTCTTCAGTGCATCTCTGCTCTTTCTTATGGGGATTCCTCCTCCAATAGAGCAGTTTACAGCCTATACACACTTCATTCAATATGATTGTTCTCTGGTCTTTCCATAAATCCTCTACAGATGGTTTACTCAATGTGGCAGAGGTCTTTCTCTTGGTCTCTTGATATTACATAGAGAAACCAATGGAGCACATTGACTACTTTTTTGATAGCCATAATTGTTGTTAAATGACTGGTCCGGTATTTTTTTTCCACTCATATATCCATATCTAAGAATGATTGAATCAGTTGACAATTCCACCAAGAATGAATTAATGTCTCAATTTTTCTACATGCCTTCCAACATTTGCCACTTTTCCCTTCTATCATTTTTGCCAATCTAATAGGTGTAAGATAATATCTCAAAGCTGTTTTGAATTGCATTTCACTAATCATGTGGTTTTATATAGTTTTGATTTTATATAGTTTTGATTTCTTCATTGCCTATTTATATCATTTGATCTTATCAATTGGAAATTGACTTGTATTCCTATAAATCTGACAAAGTTCTTTATATACTTGAGATATCAAACCTTTATCTGAGGAATGGTCTATAAAATTTTTCATCTAGTTTTCTATTTTTCTTCTTATCTTAGCTACATTGGTTTTACTTTTACAAAACCTTTTTTAAATTTAATGTAACCAAAATTATCCACTAAATATCTCCCAATACTCTCTCTTGTTTATTCATCAACTGTTTACCTATCCATAAGTCTGGTAGGTAATATGTTCCATGTTTTTTTAATTTTCTTATGATATCTCCCTTTGTATCTAGGTCATGTATCTATTTTGACTTTATCTTAGTAAATGGCATAAGATATTGGTTTATTCCCAATTGTTGCCAAACTGTTTTCCAGCTTTCCCAAGAATTTTTACCAAAAAAATGAAATTCTTATCCCAAAATGTTAAATATATTTGTCAAACATAAGGTTATTATAATCACTTGCTACTGCATATTGTATGCCTATTCTCTTCCACTGATCTACCTTTCTATTTCTTAGCCAGTACCAGACAGTTTTGATAATTAATGCCTTACAACATAGTTTAAGATCTGGTATTGCTAAACCTTCTTCTTCTATATTCTTGACCTTTTGTTCTTCCAAATGAATTTTGTTATTATTTCTTCTAGCTAAGTAAAATGATTTTTTTGGTAATTTTGTTGGAATGGCACTGAATAAATAGATTATTTTAGGTAAAATTGTCAAAGTTTTTTTCATTATATTGGCTTAGCCTACCCATGAACAATTAATATTTCTCCAATTATTTAAATCTGATCTTATTTATATAGTAAATATCATATATTTATGATTATGTTCATGTAGTTTCTGGGTTTGTTTTAGTAGACATACTCCCAGACATTTTACACTGTCTACAATTATTTTAAATGATATATCTCTTACTGTCTCTTCTTGTGAGGTTTTGTTGTTGTTATAAAGAAATGTTGATGATTTGTGTGGGTTTATTTTATATGTTGTCGCTTTGCTAAAATTATTCATTGCTTTCCACTAACTTTTTAGTTGAATCTTTTAGGTTTTTGAAGTGTATCATCATATCATCTGCAAAAGATAGTTTTGTTACCTCGTTGCCCATTCTGTTTCCTTTAATCTTTTTCCTTTTCTTATTGCTATTGTTAGCATTTCCAAAACAATGTTGAATAATATTGGGGACAATGAGTATCCTTGTTTCACTCGATCTTACTGGGAAAGAATCTGGCTTATCCCTATTATAAATAATGCTCATTGATGGTTCTATGCTTCTGAGTATTTTTAATAAGAATGAGTGTTGTATTTTATCAAAAGTTGTTCTGCATTTCTTGATATAATCATTGAATTTTGTTCATTTTGTTATTGTTATAATCAATTATGTTAATAGTTTTCTATATATTATACCATTCTTGAATTCCTGGTATAAACGTCACTTTCTTGTAGCTTATTGTATGTTCTCAATCTGGGAGCTTCAAAACTTGGCTGTGATGTGCCTGTGAGTTTTCATATTGGGATCTCTTTCAAGTAGTGATTGATAGATTTTTTTTTTACTATTTCTATTTTACTCTCTTGTTCTAGACTTTCAGTACAGTTTTCCTTAATTATTTCTTATAATATCATAACTGGACTCTTTTTTTATCATAACTTTCAAGGGATGCAACAATTCTTATATTGTCTGTGTTTGATGTGTTCTCCAGATCAATTGCTTTTCTAGTGAGATGTTTTAAATCTTTTCTATGTTTTTCACTTTTTGAAACTATGTTTTATTACATCTTGGCGTCTTATAACATCATTATCTTCCCCTTGTCTGATTCTAGTCTTTAAGAAGTTATTTTCTTCCTTAAGCTTTTAGATCTCTTTTTCCTGTTGGTTGACTTTCTTTTCATAATTTTCTTGACTTCCTGGATAGCTCTTACTTTTTTTTCCAAATTTTTCCTCAATCTCTCTTATTTTATTTTTAAAGTCCTTTTTAAGTTTTTCAAAGAACTCTTTTCAGAGTTACAGCTACTTTACATTTTTTTAAAGTAGGAGTGATTTTTTTTAACCTCACTATCTTCTTCTGAGTATGAACTCAAATCTTCTCTATCCCCATAGTATGTATCTATGCTCAGATTCTCCTTTGCTTACTCATTATTTTTTTTTTTTAGCAATCAGGTTCTTGTCCAGAGGTGTGGGGGATGATGCTTACAAGTTTTCTGATATCTGTCAAGGGACCCAAACTCAGACACTTCTCTCTGGCCCTGAACCACTGCTAGGACCCCTCATCATGTTGTTACTGCGGACTTTCTTGGTCCTTGTGGTCCTTCCTGCAGCTGCAAACTTCAGCTCACCCCTCTGCCCTGGAACTGAAACCAGGGACTCCACTCTCATACAAGTGCCCACAGCCAGCAGTGTCCCTGCTCCTCTGCTACCGCCCGCACTCACCATCTGTGTGCCCACTCCTTCTCACCCACAGCTACAGCCCAGGACAGCATCTGGTCAATAGAACTGTGCCAGGATCCCATGACAGCAGAGAATCCTTCAGTCTTCCCTTACTCAGATGTCAAACCCCCCACACTGTCCATAAGGTGGAAATGCTGCCCTACCCAGCTGCCCCAGGGCTTGCTGTTTGTTGATTCAACAGAGTGTGCCTGGAGGTGTTTGCACTTCAATCTGCCCCTGGACATTAGATCTTTTTTAAAGTCCTCTCCAGTTGTCTTAGGAGGACAACTGCTTTCCCTGCTCCTCCCCCAACTTTTAATCATTCCTGGCATTCAAAGTACACTTTGAAGCAAGGCTTTGTCTTGTTTGTGGGAGAATTTTGGAGAGCCCAGTATTTCTACTGTCTTCCCAGAATACTCCTCTGGAAACAAGAGAAAATGATAAATAGCAGAAAAAAAGCAGAATTGCTCAAGTTTTGTTTTGCTGCTTCTCTCTGCCAAAGAGAATCATCTTTGGGCTGCTTTTAGTAAAGAAAAGAATCAAAAATGGCTAATAAGGAGTTTATACTCAAGATAAGGAGATACTAAGAGAGAATATCTAGCTGACCTTAATGACTTCAGGTCACTTGGTCCAAAAGAAATCTGTACCTTAGGACACTGAAATAACTGGCAGATATAGTTGTTAAGACCCTTCCATTGATCTTTGAAAAGTTTTGCAAAATGAGAGCCACAGCACAGGATGGAGAAAGGGCAAATGTTACCAAGATTTTTTTTGTTAGTTTTTACAAAGTTTGTTTACAAAAACAAAAGTTTTTACAAAGGTAACTATCTTATAGTTATTTCAAAGTTGTAGCAAACATAAACAAACTAACTTTTTCCTCAATATTTATGGGACATCCTCTCTCTTGAAGAGTACATCACCTCAGTCTCTAGAGTAGGCTGAAAACTTAGCTCAATTGCTATAGTCTCAGTCCTTAGTCCTACCATGTTCATGCCCAGGTGCAGCATGACTAGGGAGTGATACAATCTACTGGGCTCTCCACAGATTTCTCTTCATTCTTTGAGGCATCAATGGTACACCAGCCAAAGAAAGTGACCTAGAACACCAGTATGCCAAAACACCCACTGAAATTTCCCATCTCAATAGGTTGAAAAAGCTCTACCCCCTACTCCTTTAAAAAACAAATGAAAATACCAAGGACCAAGACCTGTTTCTTGGGGGTTATATGGCTTCCAAGTGGAAGTAGGCCCTGAGGCCTTTCTCTAACTTGATTCCATTAAAGAATCACTGAGCTCCTCCAAATGTGAATAAGGCCAAAAAGCCTCAATTGCAATAAAGGGAAGAAAGGGATATCTGCAATTCATAATCCAGAGGACCTGACTTTGATTCTTGGCAAAGTTCTAGAATATGGTATAAAGACATAGTGAACATGTAGAAAAGAAATAAGTGACCAAAAATGCCAGAATGGTTCAACAAGAAGATGTCATGCTAAGCTGGCTAACTTCACTTGCTTCTTTTAAGGGTTTACTAGCCTGGCTAATGTAGAGAATGTTAGAGATTAGGGTTACTTAGATATTAACCAAGTATTTGAAAGAGTCTCTCACTTTATTCTTATAGAAAAGAATGTGACAGCAGGGACTAAAAACTGGGCCTGTAGCCAGGAAGAACCAATGTCAAATCCAACTTCAGACACTTACCAGCTATGTGACCCTTGGTGAGTGTATTAACTTCTATGTGCCTTCTTTTCCTCAGCTACACAATGAGAATGTTGATAGCACCTGCCTCTCAAAGCCATAGTGAAGACTGAATGAGATAATATTTGTAAAGCATTTAGTAAATTCTTGTGGGAAAAATAGTGGGGGCCATGTGATAGTGCAATTGATCACCTGATACAAATTGAAGTCATGGTTCAGCATCATCTTTGAATGAAAGTAGGGGGCTCCATGATTTTAGGCTTGATCTTGTTCAGCTGAAAATTTTAATGATGACCTCCAGAAAAATATAGATATCATACTTATCAAATTTACAGGTGACACAAAACTGGGAGAGATAGCTAGCACACTGGATGAAAAAGTCAGGATCCAAAAAGACCTTTGCAATCTACAACACTAGAATTAGCTTCATCATGTGAATTTTAATGAGAATTAATATTTCTTTCACGTGGGTTTCTTATACTTTGAGACTAATTTTTGAACCAAGAAAGCTATGGCAACCAAGAAGTCTAATCTGATTGTAGTTTCCAATTAAAAAAAAAAGTCACTACATCCAGAAATTAGGAAGTAAAAGTTCTAATATAATCTGCCAAGGTCTGATCATATCTGGAGTACTATGTTCTGAGCATCACATTTTAAGAAGAACACTGATAAGGTGCAGTGGGGGACATCTGGAATGAAGGACTTTGAGGTCATGCCCTATGAGGATCAATTGAAAACCAAGGGGATGTTTAGTCTGGAAAAGAACAAGATTTAGGGGAGGGTGACGGATGTTTAACTATTTTCAAGAGTTTAAAAGGCTGTCAGGTGGAAGAGGGATTAAGTTTTTCTGCTTGGCCAAGAGGACAGAGCCAGGAGAGATGGATATTAATTGCAGAGATTTATATAAGTTTCGTAAAAGGAAAATCTTCTTAACAATTAGAACAATACAAGAGTAGACAGGCCGCCTTGAGAATTAGTAGGTTCTTCACTTAGTTGAGGTCTTCAAGTGAAAATCAAATGATTAATTATCAGGTTCTTTGTGTAGAGGGAAGCCTTTCTTCTCAAAAACTACATGATTCTGTAATATTTCATGTTTTAGTGGGAAGAGTATTGGCCTGGGAAGCAGGGGACCTAAATTCAATTTTTGGCTACTCTTTGCTATAATGGTCTTAGAAAAGTTCTTTAACCTTTTAAAGCCTGTTTTCTTAGTTGCAAAACAATGCTATCACCTGTTTTGCTTACCTCATAGAACCTAGTGAGAAAAAAATTAGATAAAACATGTGAAGGTAATTTTGTAACTATAAAGCACTGTATCCACATAAATTATTCATCTCTGAGAATAGGTTTAAGACTATAGATGATGCAAAGAAAACTCAGTTACCAATTTATTTTCCTAAGTCTCCCTTTCATACTCTACTGACCAAGAGACATTGGGGGAGTTCAGGGTCCCACTCATTGCCCCATATCACTGATACTGGCCTGACTCCAAACTGGAGGGTCCCCTCGGATGCTATCATGTAAAATGGGTCCTTTGGCTCCCAGTCCACCCCAGGAGGTAGGGAGAACAGATCCATGCTGCTGTTGCTAGGTGACAAACCTAGAAATGACCATAGCAAATCAATAATAAAACCAGGATTATAACTACAGAATCACTGAACTGGAAGGAACCTCAAGAGGTCTGCTTTTGCTCTCGTTGCTATGACTTGTTCTCTCCCTCTTGGTTGTTTTGGTTTTGTTTTTTTTCCTCTTCTTTCCTGGAAGAGTTAAGTAAGCTTTTCCCCTTAACCAATATATCCTGTATTTCAAAGAGCAGGCCACAGCAGAGTCTGCCAACTACTTCCCACATGCCAAGTCTTCTGACTATATTTATCTGAATGCACAAATCCCCTAGGGCTGGGTGGACACGATGTCAGGATTTGCTGACTGGATGCTGCTGTTTACCTTGCTCAGGTGTTCACAAATGCCTGTCCAGTCTGAGTTGAGATTGTTTCCTTCCTTCATAGGAACCACATAAAAGCCCTGAACGTGAATCCAGAAAACTGTCTCAGTCACCAATCCAGAAAACTGCCTCAGTCACCAAGTTCATTTGTCATTACCAATGCCTCCCATTGGTTCTTGCCACTGTATGTATGTCATTTAACCCTCTAGGTCTCAGTTTCACCATTTGTAAAATGTGAGGGGGTTGGACTAGATCAGTGGTTGCCAAAAGTATTTGCCTTTCTGTCCCTTTCCAAATGCATACATACATACACACATACACATATATATGTGTGTGTGTGTGTGTGTGTGTGTGTGTGTGTGTGTGTGTGTGTACCCCTCTGGAAATCTACTTTCTTTAATCCTTTAATGATTTTTTAAAATTTGTAACATTTCAAAATTACCTCAAATCAATCATCAATCAAAAAAATCAATCAAAAATCATA
>CM053594.1:130981168-131008249 GCA_028646575.1 Pseudocheirus occidentalis | reverse complement strand
TGGGGTACTAGGCCATTTAAAGGTGCTCTCACAGAGCAAGTCTCTGCTAAGCTATTCTACTGAGCTCTCACACACGTGGAGGGAAGATGGGGTTCTATATACAATAAGGTTGTGGGAGGAGTCTAGGGGTGGTCCAGAGGAGGAGATTGGGGAGGGTCTTCAGGAGGAGTCAGATGAGGTCAGACTCCAGTAATGAGTGGTTCCGGGTGGGAAGTTGTTGGAGGCTACCTGGAGACCATAGACAATGGTGGGCCAGGCCAATTCAAGGGTGGGAAACTATTGGAACAAAGCGAGCTAAAGACTTGGGCAGAGCCGCATCTCAAGGCCCATGACCTCAGGCAAAAGTCTTCCCTGGGAAGGTTTACTTTCCCAGAGCCAAAGAATCAAGGAGAGCTCAAAAAGGGGGGAGGGTCCCAGAGCCTACACCTCATCAATTTAACTCTGCTATTTCATGCAAGTCTTTCCATGTTTTTCTAAAATAAAATAGCTCATCATTTCTTATATAAGACAGTAGTGTTCAATGTTTAACATTTTTAATCAATGTCTTAGATACTATAGGCAGAAATAGCATACTTATCAAATTTCTAGCTGATGCAAAACTGAAAGGGATAGATTTAAAATATTAGATAACAGAATGGGATTACAAAAATATATTGACAGGCTGAAATAATAGGTTGAATAATAAATAAAATAAAGGTTGAATTTAATAGAGGGAGACTTAGAATCCTATCTGGGTTCAAAAAAATCAACTTCATGAGTTGGAAAAATATGCCTTTTGCTCCCCTTGTTTTCAAAGTTAGAGGACTATGGGTATGGAATTTTGTATGTACTGTCAAAGTTTGTTAATGTTTTGTTGGTTTTGATGAACTGATTTTCCCCCCTGTTGTTATTATTATTATTAATCATAGTGGATGGCTCACAAAGTAGGGAGTAAAGAGGGATGTATTTTGAAAAGAAAGTGATATAAAAGCAATACAAATAAATAAATAAATATATGCGCATACACACACACACACACACATATATATACACATACACACATATATATGTGAGTACAAGATGGGAAAGAAATGGTCATTCATGTGAAAAAAAATCTTGCAGTTTAATAGACTATAAACTCCAAATTAATAGAAAAAAATGTTACATAGCAGACAAAAAAGTTAACCCTAACTCAGGCCGTATTGAGTATCACAGCATCCAGAACATGGGACATGAGAGTCTTGCTAGGCTCTGCTTTGGTTAGGCTATATTTAATACATGTACTTAACCTTGGGTCCCAGAACATTCCCCCCCCCCCCATTTTTTTTTGTTAACTGTTTCAACATAATTGATCAGGTATAAAAATATTTTCTAGATACTGCAACTCACTTATCTGGAAATGGGTAGCATGTTTCATCATTAGTCCTCTGTAATCATGGCTGGTCATTGCATTGATCAAAATTCTTAATATTGTTCTCAAAGTTTCAAAGTTGTTAATCTTTATGTTGTTGTTATTGTATAAATTGTTCCACCTCTGCATGTTTTGATCTGCATCAATTTACACAAGTCTTTCCAGATTTCTCTAAGACTGTTCCTTTTTGAAGTTTCCTTTTTGAAGCATTCCACCACATTCATATATCATGATTTGTTCAACCATTTCCCAGTTGATGGAGACCCTATTTGTTCCTAGTGCTTTGCCATGAAAAGGGAGATAATTTAAATATTTTTGTACTTATGGATCCTTTTCTTTTTATCTCTATGGCATTATATAGCTTGTTTTTTGTAGGATATTATTTACTTTAACACAACAGAACCAACACTTTCCTATGAGTTTGATGTCCCCTTCTGAAGTTTCTTCTGTTCTCTTCTATATAATTAAAAATGTTTTACTGACACTTATGTCTTCTTTTTATTTGCATGACTATTACTCCTCCCTTTCTCCCCACAACTCTCTTTCCACCCACAAATAAATACCTCTTGCAAGAAGCAAAGCAAATTCACACCTTGGTTGTGTCAGAAAATGTATATCTCATCATGCACCTACAATGCATCACCTTTCTGTCAAGGTAAGGAAGCATGGTTTATCATCAGTTTTCTGGATTTTTGATGGGTCATTGCATTGATTAAGATTCTTAAACATTTCAAAGTTGTTCTCCTCAATAATATTTTAGTCATTGTATAAATTCTTTTCCTGGTAATTCTCACTTCATTCTGTGTAATTTTGTATATCTTCCACATTTTTCTGAATATGTTCCTTTCATCATTTCTCATGGACCTAAATATAAGTCTTTCCCCTCTGTCTTTGATCTCCTTGAGGTTCCTTTGGTAGTCTTTAAAAAGCAAACTCTTCAGCTCTGTAGAAGCAGCCTAAGGAGTCATTTCTGAGGGTTTAGAAGAGAGTTAGATATGGAAGAAGAACCCAGCTCTTTGGAAGAAATAATTTCATTCTATTCTCTTATGCTTCTTTGAGGGGACTGGGGGAGGAGAGGGTATTTGAACGACTCCATTTAGGAGATACTGTGTCCAGAAGAGGGCAGGTTTGGAGAATTCAGGGATGACTTGATGTGGAATTGAGTTATGGAATGGAGCAGACTCAGGGAGCCCAGTTGAGTGACCTGTCCAGGAAAGACTCTGCTATGCCCAGGTGGAGCAGCAAAAAAAGGAACTCACAAGAAGAGAAAAGACATCAGGGCTTCAGTACTAGAATTTTGAATTACCTTGACCATCTTCAGTCCCAATATGTGTGTTTTTTGGCTATTGTACTCTTTGTCCATTCTCACTCTTCCCACTTGGGTGTATTTGTGGGAGAGTATGTCTCAGGTTTATGACTGGATGCTTTGTTTTTATAGCTCATGCTATGCCATTTCAGTAAATGCCTTTGCTTTGAGTTAACTAAGTCAACAGGCTAACTATTGAAGGTGAATTAATCAGTAGAGGCTCTTAAACTATAATTTTAGGAGTGTAGACCCAGTGATTACTAGGCTAGCCACTCCTCTGGAGCTCCTTACTGAGGGGATGCTACAGGTAATTTGTAATGTAAAATACATGATAAACGTGTATATATACATGTATACATACCTTTTTGAATTCCTAATAGAACCTTTTGAATTCAAAGGCAAATTGAATTTGTACTTTTGATATCAGACATCCAAATAAGTAACATACCAAAATAGGACAAAAAACAAATTTTCTTTGACTTTAGGCTGTAGAAAATACAGTGGAAGAAATCAGATGTTTAAAACCTGTTTCTTCCTCCTTTCCTAGACAGTTGCATTTTTTGACCAAGTCCAGTTTTGAGGTAACATACAACATCGAGGCTTGAGGCTTTCCAGAATTTCATCCAGGGACCCTCCTATGTAACCTCCTCATTCTTTTCTCTTCTGTCCAAATCCTACCCATCCCTCAAGCTCCAGCTCTATTCTGTCTCCTTCAGAAAGCAGTTCCAGATCACTCTGGCACCTAATCATAACTCCTTCCTATACTACTCATTTGCTTGTTATCAATGAGTTGTTACAACTCACATTTCTTCAGCACTTTAAGGTTTTTCTTCTTTTACAACTTTGTGAAGTAGGCCATACTAGCAGTGCTTCCTCTAGACTTACTCACTCAACTAGTACTGGAAGGTACAAGCTGGTAGGTTGATTCCCTGGGAGAGTGGCTACTACTATTTGCAAGGTTCTAGGGGTAATGCTGTGGGTGGCTATCTTTCTCATACTAGTTGATGAACCTCCACTGGTGCGATCCCCCTAACAACCTGTCAGTGGACTCAGTTAATTCTTTGGTAAAAACTTTTACCTGAATGATGAAGCATTTATTAAGCATTTACTGTGCTAAGCACCATACAGATAGGAAGATAAGATTTCTTTTTCTTGATTAGAAAGGATGGTAGTTTACAAAGCATTTCCCCCAATACCAGAGGAAACATTCCACAAATATGGGGGCTGGGGATGGAGAGGGGAGTGATCTTAAACTTAATGTACAATGGCAGTGGTAAAGGGAACGTGTAGCCAAGCGTAACTGATAATTTCAGAAGTATGGAGCCCTGGTGTACTTTCTCCATAGGGACTTCGTGAATTGTGATATTGGTAAGGGATAAGTCTCTCTGTTGTTCAATTTAGGCTGGTTTTTGTAGGGCATATTGTTCCTAAGAGACAGGAAGGTCAGTTTTGCTTTGCTTCCTCAAGGTTGTCTTGATTGGTTGGGCTAATGCGTTGCCTGGATGGGTCATTCAGGTCATTTGGTGGCTGTGTTGCTCTTCACCAGGTTTGGCTGTGGTTAGATTGGGGCAACAGGACATCTGCTGCCAGACACAGTCAGGCAGACCTGGTTTCTACAATTAGATAGTCCTGTTTGGTTTAAAACCCCCTTTTCCCTGATAAGTCACTCTACCTTGCCTTAGGGTAATTAGTTTCAACTTATTCAGTTTATTCTTTATTCCTTTGGGAATCTTATGTAGATAAGTGGCTAGGGACAAATGAATTCAGTCTTTGCCCCTGAGGCAACTTCATTGTCTCCCTGGCCTCTTCATATGCAATTGAGCTATTCAAGCCTCTTCCCTTTCTGGAGAGGAGAAAGTCTATTTTGCATCTGAAGGCTTTTCCTTTTACTTTTTAATGTCTGCCTTTTAGCCTCTGCAGATCTTTGCTTCCCGTCCCCTCTCCCCACCCCCACCCCCCATGGGGCACCTCTTTCTACATAAATATTGTGATTATCATTTTTCAGATGATGAAACTCAGAAAGGTGAAGTGATTTGTCTATCGTCACACAATTGGTGGGTGTTGCATGGATGTGCTGGTAAATGTTTAACCATAGGTTCTCTGGGGGGAAAAAAAATCTACACCATCTTTAAGTTTTCTCCATCATTTAAGTGAAGACAATTGACAAAAATAATCAATCAAACCCTGATTCATAGCATTTGCCAGTTTCTGATATGTAAATGCTTATATTGAAAATTTAACAATCAGTTCACACGAAGTGGTTCCAGAACCCCCCTGAATTGTCAGAGTCGGGATTCAAATGCATGGCTACTGACACCAACTCTAAAGTTCTTTCCACTGCATCACACTACCCTGAATTGGTTGTTTAACTTCTTGGACATTACCTGTAAAGGCAAACTTGCTAAAAGTAGCAAAGGCACTTAGACATGGCAGCCAATTTTGTCATTAGATGTTAGGAAGTTCTTTTTTTTGTTGTTGTTAGAGAAGAGGATTGAACTAAATTATCTTGTTTAAAAATTTTGCTTCCAGGGCTTTTCTCCCAAGCTCTGCGCCAGGTTCTGCTGCTTCAGTCACATCCCTGAAACAAGATGTTGAAGGTTAGAGTCAATGGATTTGGCCATATTGGGCGCCTGGTGACTAGGGCTGCATTCACCTCAGGTGGAGTAGACATTATGGCCATCAATGACCTCTTCACTGACCTCAACTACATGGTTTATATGTTTCAATATGATTCCACTCATGGCAAATTCAAGGGCACTGTTAAGGCTGAGAATAGGAAGCTGGTGATCAATGGAAAAGCCATTACCATCTTCCAGGAACAAGATCCCACTAATATTAAATGGGGAGATGCTAGAGCCCAGTATGTTGTAGAGTCCACTAGAGTCTTTACCACCATGGGAAAGGCTGGGGCTCACTTGAAGGGTGGAGTCAAGAGGGTCATCATCTCTGCCCCTTCTGCTGATGCCCCACTGTTCGTGATGGGAGTGAACCATGAGAAATATGATAATTCCCTTAAGATTGTCAGTAATGCTTCTTGCACTACCAACTGCTTGGTCCCCTCGGCCAAGGTCATTCATGACAACTTTGGCATTGTAGAAGGACTCATGACTACAATCCATGCCATTACTGCTACCCAGAAGACAGTAAATGGCCCCTCTGGTAAGCTGTGGAGTGATGGGTGTGGTGCTGCCCAAAATATCATCCCTGCTTCCATTGATGCTACTAAGGCTATAGGCAAGGTCATACCTGAGCTGAATAGGAAGCTCACAGGTATGGCCTTCCGTGTTCCTATTCCCAATGTATCTGCTGTAGATCTGACCTGCCACCTGGAGAAACCTGCCAAATATGATGATATCAAGAAAGTGGTGAAGCAAGCATCAGAGAGACCCCTGAAGGGCATCTTGGGCTACACAGAGGACCAGGTTGTATCCTGTGACTTCAACAGCAAGGCTCACTCTTCTACCTTTCATGCTGGCGCTGGTATTGCCCTCAATGACCACTTTGTCAAGGTTTTTTCCTGGTATGAAAATGAGTATGGTTAAAGCAACTGTGTAGTAGACCTCATATTCTACATGGCTTCCAAGGAGTAAAGTGGGAAGCCATGGATCTTCATCCTCAGCCAAAAAGGCCTGTTCCACCACTGGGGAGCCCACATTCCTAACATATGTTCCTATACTAGGGATCCCATGTCCCATCCACATCCTTGTTCTAATGCATCCCTGTAGTAGGGGGAGAAGCCTAGAGTCCTGTATTGTGATACCATCAATAAAGTCACCATATTCAGTGCAAAAAAATTTTTTTTGCTTCCACCCAGTGGTTCTAGTTTTGTCCTTTGTAGAAATGGAGACAAATTCAACTCCCTCTTCACATCACAAACACACACATGTTTAAAGACAGAAATAAAATTCCTCTTAAATCTTCCACTTCCTGGATTGTCAATGAAAGGTCCCTTCCCGATTCTCTCTGTCTCTCTCTCTCTCTGTGTCTCTGTCTGTCTGTCTGTCTCTCTGTCTCTCTCACTATCTTTTTCTACTTCTACCCCTACCCCTTCTTTCTTTCTTCTTCCCCCTCTCTCTGCCTATATCTCATCAATTCATTTCTCTCTATATCTTTCTATAATATACGGATTGGATTATCTATATCATTTCATTTATATCTAACTCTATACCTATATTCTATATCTGTATCTCTGTCATCTCTATCTGCCTTTACTTTTATCTCTGTCTTTCTGTGTCTGTCTATCTGTCTATTTATCTACCCTCATTTGTAAATTGTGCCATCCAGAACTCAACACAGATGTGTTGTATTGGGGCAGAATGTAGTGCTATTACTTTGACTGAAATCAGCATGCATATAACACTGGGAAGGAATGGGCTACCTTTATTTAATTCACAAAAGAAATAAGTCTTAGTTTAGCCAGTTATAAGACATGGATCAAGCACAAACACCAGCTGAACTTGAAGCCATCCCCAGAATTGCTTTGGACTCTCTATTTCTAGTAGCATAGTCTAAGATTACATTAATTTTTTTTTAGGAATGAAGTAACACTTTTGATTCATATAAAGCTTGTAGTCATCTTCAACCAGCTGGTCTTTGTCACATGAATTGTTCTTTATCAATGGGGGTGAAGGAAGGTGGGAGAGAGATAAAATAGATTTTTGTTCACCAAAAAAATTAAATTAATTTTTGGCTTAAAAAACATCATTTCCATGCCACCAGATAAAGATTTTAGCTAATATGAAAACTTCTTGGATGTCTATGTGTAGTGTGGTCCCCCAAAAACGTGATGAATGACTCCTGGAATGACAGAGTGATTTTCCCATTTAAAAAAAAATCCTTTATTGGCTGTGATAATTCACATTGATGACTCTTGAACAGCTGGAATATTTCAGGCCATTTTTCTGTGGGCCAACCTCTCTATACAAAATTCAAGGCTATGTAATTTGATCAGCCTAAAGAAGTGGATTTGGGAGGTTTTCTAATACTGTTGCTGGCATCATACACAAGATACAAGCTTTGTTCAAATCCTGCCTCTGACATTCACTAGCTATCGATCAATAGCAATTCATTTAACTTATTTGAGTCTCAGCTTTCTAGTCTATAAAATGAGGATAATAATACCTGTAGCTTTAGCCTTGTTTGATTGTTGTGAAGTTCAGTTAAGATATTGCATGAGAGAAGTATTATTGGAATGTCAGCTATTATATATTGCAATATAATAATAATAAATTATTTAATGCTTACACTGGAGGTGACGCAACATAATTTAGGATCTGGTGGGGCAAGGAGCTCAACATTTTGCTGTTTTCTGAGTCAGTAGGCAAATGTGGAATCAAAAACACTGATCAGGAGACTCCAGGGCTGCATCTGTTGAGACATAATTAGACATGCTGGTTTAACCTTAGAAAAGTCCTACAGGAGATTTGTGTGCATTGAGTAGATGAACTAAATGAATTGTCAACATACTCAACATTCATGACATATACATAGGAGCATCGATACACCTATGGAAGATCCAATAGAATGTAATGATTGCCCAGGGTATGCTGGTACACTTGGATACACCTGACCCACGCTGTATGCATTCCGATGTGAACAGTACTGCTTTTGTGTTTCAAACATCTAATTTGGTCCATGGGCCAATTCCATCCAGGCATTTCCCCAACACCCTTGAGTGACTGGGATCTATCACTGGGAGTTTGTTCAGTTAAGAAACTGGCATTTCCCTAATAAGGATATTACACAAGCTTGGCATGAGCTATGTCAATATAATTTTTGAAAGGACCGGTTAGGTGTTGCCATGGCCTCCAGGAGAACTATAAAAACTCAGTTCCATAACAGCAGGGAATGAAGCTGTTCAGCCAGAAGTCACTGGTCTTGAGAATTAAATAATGTGAAACTCTCTGTGCCTCCAAAGACCAGTGAACTGGAGTCTAGGACAGCTACATGGCAATCCCAAATGAGAATTTTCTTTAAAAACCCCAGAGTAGACATAAGAGCATCTTCCCAGCACTATCCCATGAGGGATATACTTTTTCCTGTTATCATCATTCTGAAACCCACCCCTTTTCTGAAATATGGGCCCCATCATCCTTCTGGTTGTATAGGTTTGTATCCTTGGCATCATCTTTGACTCTTCTCTCTCTCCCTTTACCATTCCTATCCAATCAGTCATCAAGTTATATTGATCTCCACAGCTCTTTTCTTCTTCCCCTTTTTTCTGCTCACATGACTAGCACACTAGTTCGGACCTTTATCACTTCTTGATTGAACTATTTCAGTAGGCCACTATTTGGTCTCCTTGCCTTAAGTTTCTCCCTTCTCCAATCTATCCTTTGCATCCCTGACAAATTAATTATTGTTATATTAAAATATATTTATTATCATTGCTATTATTATTGTCGGGTGTTAAGTGGCACAGTGGCCAGAATGCCAGTCCTGAAGCCAGAAAGACTCATCTTTCTGAGTTTAGATCTGGCCTCAGATACTTACTAGCTTTACGACCCAGGGCAAATCATTCAACCCTATTTGCCTCAGTTTCCTCATCTGTAAAATGAGCTGGAGAAGGAAATGGAAAATCACTCCAGTATCTTTGCCAATAAAACTACAAATAGGGACATGACTGAAAGTGACTAAAGAGCAAAATTATCATTGTTATTAATTATGCTAAACCATAGTTCCAATCATGTCACTCCTCTGCTCAATAATTCAATTCAATAAATATTTATTAAACCCCTACTCTGTACCAAGCACTGTGTTAAGCCTGAGGATACAAAAAAAGGCAAAAGACAATTCCTGACCTCAGGGATCTTACAACCCAAAGGGGGCAAATGACATGCAAACAAATACATGCAAAATAAACCATATACAGGGTAAACAGGAAATAATAACAGAAGGAAGACACTGGAATCAAGAGAGATTGAGGAAGGCTTCCTCTAGGAGGTGGGATTTTAGTTGTGGCATAAAGCCAGGGAGGTCAGAGCATTCCAGTGACTCCTCATTGACTCTACAATTAAGTGTAAGGTCTTCTTTTGGGCATTTAAAACCTTTCACAACCTTATTCTGAACCACCTTTGCAGGCTTATTGTACATTTTTTCCTTTCAGGTACTTTTCAAATAGCCAAAGTGGCCTTCTCACTGTTATGCACTCACTTCTCCCTCTACCTCTAAGAATCCTTAATTTTCTTCAACACTTGGCTAAAATCATTAAGAAGAGTTAATGATCTAAGACTAATAGCATTAGCAGAAGTGAAGTTTCTGAAATAAAAATAATTGTCAAGTGAGAGTAGATTCAGATAGATGAGGTCTATAAGGCAGGGGTGTGTTCGTCAATGTTTAATCACCAGCTCTCTGGGAAAAAAATTACATGCAACACACTTTTAAGCTAAATCTGCATTATTAGCATTTTCCCATCATTTTCTTAAGCCTAGATGGAAAAAAAGCAAACCCCAAACAACCAATAGGTCAAGTGCCAATTTGTAGCCTTTGCCAGTATCCAGAACAACTGATTCTGTGAGCAGGTTTGAGTTGGCTCCAGCATACTCCTGGATGGAAGCTTCTTACATTGCATTCTTAGAATAGAGGACCACAGACTCATGACTTCTGTTGACACTGGATCTTATCTGTCTCTTCCTCTAGAGTCCTGGGGGATCAAGATCACCCTGAGTATGAAGATGAACTGTGATAAACAGAAGCTTGTTGTGGTACAGTAGAAAGAATGTTGGATTTGGATGAATAGAATCTGGGTTCAAATTTGGGTTCTGCCACTTACTATCTATATGATCTTGGGTAACTCATTTTGCCACTTAACTTTCATATCTTGTCAATTACCATATCTCATTGTTTCACCACCACCATATTTTTCACAAGTCTGCTTCTCATAGCCTCATAAAGTGGCAGTCCAGTTTAGCTCAGGCTCTTTTTACTTCTCACCTGGACAATTAATAGCCTAATTGGTTTCTGCCTCAGGTCTCTTCTCACTCCAATAAATCCTCCACACAGCTGCTAAAGTGATTTTCCTTGAGAGTAGATTTGACCATATTACTTTCTCTAACCTCTGATTCAATAAATGCCATAGCTTTCTATTACCTCTAGAATCAAGTAGAAACTCCTCTGTTTGGCATTTAAAACTCTTCTTACCTTAGCTACTTCTTGTCCTTCCAGTCTTTTTGCACGGTCACTTTGTGGTCTCTGTTTTGGCCTACTTGCTGTTCCTTACATACCCCATTCTCTTCTCTCTGTATGTCTACGGGTGGTTGTACTTTTCCTCCTCATCTCCACCTCCTAGTTTCTCTTGCCTCAAATCACCTTTGCTCCAAAATCACCTGTAGATCTTTCCTAGTTCTCTCAGCTGCTGATGTTTTTCCTTCTGAGATCATCTCCCTGATGTCATTGTCCTTTTCAAGAATGGACTCACAGCTGCAGCAGCTCTATATGGTTTGTATCTGTCTAATTATTCAAATGTTATCACTTCTATTAGAATATGAGCTCTCTGAGGGAGAGGACTGTTTTTGCTTATTCTTTTTTTTGAAGAGTTGTATCTCTAAAACTTAGCACAGTGCCTGGCACATAGATGATATTTAATAAATGTTTCTTGACCAAGGGATGGAGTCTTTTTAAACTCTAATTATTATGCTATAGTGATTGTGATTGTCCTTCCAAGCAAACTTCAGAGGGAGAGGAAGTAGAACAAAGCTAAGCAGGAAGAATTAATTAAAGCAGGGGTTTTCAACCTTCCTAATGCCAAGACCCTTTAATACTCATATGTGGGCTTACCTGTATTTGGGTGGACCTGCCTGGGAAACAGATAGAGGAGTAGTGTCTTGGTTCCTAAGACCATTGGAAATATGTGTTTTCCGATGGTCTTAGGGGACCCCTGTGACCCTTGTGAAAGGGTCATTTGACCCCCAAAGGGGTCACGACCCACAGGTTGAGAACTGCTGAACTAGAGATTCCTAAGTCAACTTTGCAAGCATTCTAGGAGGCATGCCAAAAGTGAGCTGAGGGAGCACAAAGATAGGCTTAGACTCTGCTTATGAGAGTGGATTATACACTGAAATAAAAAAAATAATGTGAAGTCAGGTCAAGTTGGTCTGCCTAGAGTCTAGTCCCTGACTGGGGAGGATCCTGATATTGAGACATGGAATGGGGATGCCTGGGGAGACTGGGAGGTGCAGGTCAGTTTGGAATATTGTGATTCCTTTGGCCCCATTCACTCACCTCCAGTTTATCTACTGCTATTAGATACTACCCTGCCATCTGAATTTGAGCACAGATGAAACTGAGCAGTGTCTCTTTAGTGTAAATCTGAGATGAGAAAAATTATTCCCCACATAAGGTCCCTGAGTTAAAAAAAAATGGCAAACAGCTCCCAAAGAAACTTTTAGAATCGTCCAGGCAGAAAACACACAGAGGAGAGATGTAGAGTGCCTCCATCAGGGAAGAATAGTCCTAACTAAATAATCTCATGCCCTTGTACCCTGATTTTAGCAGCATGGAATAAGGAAAGACAATATGGAGCAGTAAATAGGTCAATGGAGTTAAAGTTAGGGAGACAGGAGTTCAGATACTTACTACATGTATAATTTTTCTTAGGAGGATTCAGAAGATCACCTGGCAAGATAAGGTACCAGACACTGAAGTCCTTCTTTGAGCTGAATTACCAAGCATACAAACTTCATTGCAGAGAGCAAAACTCCAATGGACTGGCCATGTTGTTTGAATGCCAAATATACATTTGCCAAAAAGACTGTTTTATGGAGAACTCACACAAGGCAAGTACTCACACAGAGGTCAGGAGAAGGAATACAAGGACACTCTCAAGGGCTCTCTGAAGAACTTTGGGATTGATTTTGTGACTTGGGAGACACTGGCACAGGACCACCCATCGTGGTGTGCCCTCGTCAAAGAAGATGCTGTGCTCTATGAACACAGCAGAATTTCAGTAGCTCAAAAGAAATGTGAGATGCACAAATGTAGAGACATCTCTACTCCAAATGTTCCTGAACTATTTGTACCTGAACTGTGGTAGAGTCTTCCAAGCTAGTTTTGGTCTGATCAGCCACAGTCACACTATGCTTGATTCTAACATAATGGTGTCATTTTGGTCTTCAGGAACAAAGGACAACAACCAACCAACCAACGTGTATGACCTGGGCGAGTCACTTATTATTAACGACGATAGCTAGCATTTATAAATTACTTTGAGGTTTGCAAAGTACTTTGCATGTTACCATATGTTAACAATTCTGTGAGGCAGATAAGGTGCTTTTCTATCCCAATTTTACAAATTTGTAAACAGATGTTGATAACCTGCCCAGGGTCACACAACTAAATGTCTAAGGCTGCGTCTGAACTCTTGTTTTTTCCAACTTGAAGAGAAGCACTCTCTCAATTGTGTTCCCTGACAGCCTACTTAACCTTTCTGTATCTCAGTTCCCTCATCTCTTGGCTCGGTAAAATTCAATGACTCCTAAGGCTCCTTCCAGTTCCGGTAATAACAATAGTTAGCATTTATATAGCACTACAATATTTGTGAAGTACTTTACAAATATCATCACATTTTCTCCTCACAGGCAACACAGTGAGATAGGTATTACTATTTTATTATTCCCATTTTACAAACGGGGAAACCGAGGCAGAGTGCTGTTAAATGACTTGCCCAGGATCACACAAAGACTGAGACCAGAAATGAACCCAGGTCTTCCTGACCCCTAGGTCCAGTATTCTGTGCCAGACACCACTATGCCACATAGGTACCTACGAATCTACCTTCCTATGACAACAATTAAAAAAACCCAAACAGAAAATGAAACCAGGGTCTATTAAGGGAAGATCTCCCTTTGACATTGAGAAGACATAGGAAGGCAAAGCATTTGAGGGGCTTTTGCTTGTAAGAGGGAGTAGATTTGTTTGAGGGATAGTGGGAGTAATACAATAATTCTCTGGGCTTAGTATCAATGGTAGTAGTGTTACTAATGTATTTGATGAAGCTAATACCGCTGAAGGAACCCTTTAAGCTTCCTTAGGTTTGCGCTTAATTAGATCTACCCTGACCGCAAAAGGCAGAAGGCCTCCCTTTGGAATTTGTTCACATGGCCATGTGATTGCTATAGGATCCCTTGGGACATCCTTGTAACATCTGCAAACTCCTGACCCTTGAAAGAGGATCAAGTAGTACTACTTCAATTATTTTAATTTTTTAAAATGCATTTTTTACTGATATCTTCTGTCTCAAAATCACCTGCGTTTCTCTAGGCTTCTCTCCTCACTCCCCCTTTCATAGATTAAAAAAACAAGACACCCTCCCCCCCCCAACAAATCTCCTACCTTTCCAATTTTTCTCCTTCCTTTGGGATCTGTGACATTGGCCTCCTGACTATTCCATGAACAAAATGCTCTATCTCTCTACTCCAGATATTTTTTCTGACTCTCCCCCATTCCTGAAATTCTCTCCCTCCTCATCTGTGCCATAGTCTTCCTAACTTCCTTTATATCCCAATTTAAATTATATCTTCTACAGGAAGCCTTTCCCAATCTCTCTGAATTCTAGTGCCTTCCCTCTCCTAATTATTTATTATTTATTCCATATATAGTTCGTTTGTACATTTTTTTTTCTCCCATTAAATACTGAGGTCAAAGACAGGTTCCCCTCCCCCCCCATCCCCTATCCCCCACTGCCCGGCCTTTTTTTAATAGTGACTCCAGCCCTTAGCACAGTGGATGTAGTAGACACTCAACAAATGTCTGTGGACTGACTGACAAATGAAACTAACACATTGCATCCTCTGACATTATTGTATATGTATTCTTCTGCACTCAAAGTCTTTACCTTTGGAAAGGGGGTGGAAGGGAGCGTTGGGAAGAAGTAGCAGAACTTCATATCCAAGACAAAAGCATGTTGAAAGGAACTGAATTGAATTGAATTTACTGAAGTCTTGTGGAATGTACTCCCAGAATAGTTGTTAAGAAAAGCAGCCAAAGTTAGCATATCAGTGCTATTCCCCTGCCTAGGGAGATGGTTGTGGATTGCATTTGACCAAATTATTCTTTTCTTCTGAGGGTAGGGATAATTTTTTATTTATCCAGTAGATTTTCAGCAGGAAAAACCGGGCATCTATCTGGGCATTTTTTATAAAGGTAGCCACAATTATGGACAGGGGAAAATGCCTATGATGTTGATGTAGATTTTTAAAGGAGGGTTTAAATTAGCTATGAAAAAGAGATATGGAAAAGACCAACCTATTCTACCCAAGTAGGACAAATGCTTACTTAGACTCATGGGAAAGACATAATGCAAAATAAAAAAGCAGATACAAGGCATTTCTTTCCCCCTCCCCCCTCCATACACACAATTTTTAGAACATCTTGGGATCAGCATGTATTTAACCCCATCTATTATATCTACTTCGTATATAATCCTAGAGTCAGAATCACAGATTTACAGCTGTCAGGGAACTTTGAGATCATCTTATTCAACCTCCTCTATTAATAGATGGGACATATGAGGTCCATCGAGGTTAAGAGACTTATACAAAATCACTGAGATATGAAATGTTGTGGGCAAAATTTGAATGTGGGGCCTCTAACTCCAGAGCTATTGCTCTTGCAATCATCATTCAGAACCCCCACCAATGTTCAGAATCATGACATGGAGACTCAGCAAAGTCCTGAATTGTCCAATAAAAACTCTGTAGCCTTTACTTATTAAATCATATTAGAAATTATGGCAATAGCAACAGTTGAAGCATTAAGGGTCTTTTTTCCCCCAAAGCTAATCTCAGTTAATTATAAGATTCAATTAATTCAACAAAATAATTGAGCAAATATTTATGAAGCATCTACCATATATGCAAAGCTCTGTGTGCTAGGTGTGAGGATGCAAAGACAAAAACCAATGTCATCTGTGTCTGCCTTCAGGAGTTCACAGTCTCCTAACCATTTCACAATTGCTCCAATTCCCAAAGTTTTCCTGCTAATCAATATTTTAACACACTGTCAACACAGGTGTATAGATCACAGTTTTATTGAAAATAAAATATTCCACCAAGTCTAGCCAGGATTCACCACCTCCTTTCTACTTAACTTTAACAAAAATAAATCTAGACCTGAGGTCCTATGATGTCCTTTGATCATCCATTTATCTTTTATTGATTATTATTTATCTAAGGCAATTATCTTCTTGTCCAGTAGAGAGATATAACAGTCAAGAATAACACTGACTTAGAATATAAACTCATTTGAAAACTTGATGGCAGATACTGATGGAAGATTATGAGTTATATCACTTACTAAAACAGCAAGAATTGGTGAAGGGAAAAATGAGTTTCCAGTAAGCTTGGTGTGAGACCCCATTAAGCTCAATCATCCCAAGAATATTTAAATATGAAACTGGAAACAGTATTATAATAATCAGAAGAAAAATTATACATATCCTTAAACCTTCCTATAACAAACAATTTTCCTTATCAATGGTAGTTACCACAATGGATTTTAACATCCCAGTCTCAATATGTGGCATGAGGTAACATTATGGGCACTAAAGAAAATGAATATTGAAAGAGCAACAGGGCCAGACCAAAGACTATGAAAGCAAAACAACTTTGAAGGCATTGAGTAATTAACTCTCAAGACATTTAAAATACTTTATTTAAAGATATTTAAATTAAATATTATTTAAAGATATTTAAATAATAGAAATTATTTATTTAAATTTTAAATATTAAAATATTTAAAAGAGGATACCACATGACTGACTGGGGAAAATCACAGATGTTATCACAAAAAAGAAGATTAAGAGAACATCAATGAATTCTGATTTGTAGGATCAATTTCTTTATGTGAAAGATCTATACATATATCGAGGATATATTTGATGAAAATATGAGGAGATAATATTCAAAAGCCAACCACATCTTTACAATTATGCAATTGACTGAGGTTTAGATGTAACAATGCTGCTATATTTCTTCAGGATTTGGTATTTAAACTTCTTCAGAACACTGAGTAGTTTATGAGATGTCTGAATAGGAACTGTGGTGGTTCACTTTGTTTTTACCCTGTTGCCTCAAAGTTCATACTTATTAGCCACTAGGGCTAATTATTGGGCTCATTCTCTTATCAGTGATCATCTTTTCCAATTCAGTTACTTCTCCCTCTGCTAGTCAGCTCCACCAGATAGACTCAGTATTTCTGGAACTCAAACTCATAAGGTCACTTTTAAGTCTAGAAAATTCATCTCAAAACAGATTCCTTGATGCCTGCTTGGGAAAGGAAAGACACAAAAGTGTGAAAGACATGCAGGAGATCAGGTACACGCTCAACCAGTTTAGCTCCCCTACTTAAGCTGTCACATGGCAGCAATTACCATTATGGTCAGGGTAGAAGACATTGTGATGCTCCACTTCTGTCCTGGGAAGTCTGTTGAAGGAGAATTATTTGTACCACTGGAGAGTTAAAGGAAGGAAGATGGGCAGAATCACTATTTTTTTTAAAGGTCTATGGAGTCATTGATTTTTCATGCTTAGTGAAGGTTGGTCTTTTCCATCTCTCTTTTTCATAGCTTATTTAAATCCCCTTTAAAAATCTACATCAACATCATAGGTATTTTTCCCTGTCCATAATTGTGGCTACCTTTATAAAAATGCTCAGATGGAAGCCTAATTTTCATATTTTTATCTTCTCAAAATGCAAGCCTTTCAGTGCTGTCTTAGACAGAAGAAGGGGGTTTGTCATCCCCAAAGTACAATACCATTGAGCTAGCACATGAAGTAGGTAAAGAATGCTTTATGTGACCCCTGGTTACACAGAAAATACAAAATCCCACTGTGATTATTATTATTTTAAAATTTAAAACATCATTTAACTTGGTAGAGTGAAATGCAATCTCAAAGTCTCTCTTCCCCAAAGTTGTTCTCATGCATATGTCAAAATCATTCAAGATTCCCTGAAAGATGTAAAGGAAAGAACTTTGATGCATCTCTAGAGGGAATGTCTGAGCCTTTCTTGGTCTTTGTATTCTTTTAGGTTCTGTTGTTTTTGCAGGTGTTTAATGCTGAGTTCTTCAAGGATTTCAGAGGTGGCTCAGATCACAAATTTGCAAGTGTATATAGAGCAAAATTTAATTTCTGCCCTTTTGGTCTGAGCTTTGCAGAGTTCCTGAACTTGGCTTGGGTCTGGGTGACACAATTGTAGCATTGCTCCTGGTTGGAGTTCCAGTAGACTGCTGGGACTAGCAACTGCTCTTTGCTGTAGGTTAGCTGCCCTTAGGCCATATGGAACCTGAACCTGACTCTGTCATGTCAATTCACTACAGATGTTGAGGTCTTTCAAATATTCTAATTTTGATGATGCACTGATTGCATGAATTCATGAAATATAGGAGACACTCATACATTGAGATTCTTAAACCCTTGAGAAACATTCAGCCTAATGGTCCTAAAAGGAAAAACCAATTGGATAAAAAATGTCTAAATGATAAGCATTTCAAAGACAACCCATTGAATTGGTGCATCAGTTTAAACAAACACTGCAGACGATTAATGAACTGCACCAGGAGCTGAATAGTAGCAATAGATGATACATGATGCAGGACTTAAAAAAGAGACTTTATCTTCCCAATTTAAAAAAAAGACTTTATTTTCCTGATTCTCCCAAGCTGGATGTTCTGTGGACACTTGGGTCCAGTCCCAATACCGACCCATATAGAGGCTCTAATCTGATCTATTTCCAACTTGGGCCAGTTTGCCCCTCTTTAGGCAGCCTGGTAGCCCCCTAATACTGGGGTTTACCATATTGGTGCCAGGCTTAGTGTGAAGGCCTGATCTACTTTTAGCCTTATAGCAGCTCAGAAATCTGTGACTCAAACATTTTACCAGTCCTGCTCTTCCTAATAGCAGGGACTACAGGCATGTAACACCCCCCCCCCAGGCCATATAGTCCACTATCAATGAACCCTACATTCTTCTTGAAACAGTAAAAAGTCTGTTGGAGAAAAACCATTATTTTCCTGGCAAGACCTTATTTTAATTATAAAATGTCATTATCCAAAGAATAAAAACTTTAGGTTACACAAAGGGCAATGTAGGGATATACTGGTGATATAAACTGGATTTAGCATATTGCCTGTGATAACCTGGCAAAAGGAATGGAGTAGAAATAGAATACATCAAAGTGAAGTTTAGTCAGAAAAAGAAATAAGAAAGTCATGTAGTGAGACTGAGGGATAATAATTGAATAGCAATCAATCACAATCAATTATATCCATTCACTAACACCTACTTTTGCCAGATAAAAGGTGATGGAGGATCAGATGTAATAAATGAAACAATCTCTGCTCTAAAGAAGAGTATGTTCTAATATAGTTAAGTGACACAGTGGATTTAATGCTGACCTTTAAGTCAAGAAGACCTGAGTTCAAATATGACCACAGACACTGTGTGACCCTGAGGAAGTCACTTAACCTCTATTTGCCTCAGTTGATTGACTGCACTGTAAAATGGAGATAATAACAGCACCTACCTCCCAGAGCTGTTGTGCGGATCAAATGAGATCACATTGTTAAAGTACTTAGTTGAGCGCCTGCCATGTAGCATGTGTTATAGAAGCACCAGTTATTATTATTAGCGGAGGAAACCACAATTACACATGTAAGCATAGTATCTAAAATACATACAAAGAGTAAAAATGTAACATAGTGAAGTGCTACATAGTTTGAGAACAAGGAAACTAGCAGATGAGGGGAAGAAGAAAGCTTCAGATAGGATGTAGTGGTGATTGAGTTGCATCTTGAAGGAAGAAGTGGTCTATGGGGTGTAGGTGACGAGGGAGTACATTTTAGACAACCAATGGAAAGGCATGGACATGGGAGGTAGAAGATGGAATAGATTATGTAGGGAACAAGGTAGCACTGCATGTTGCACTGGTACCCAAATAACATAAAAGACAATGGAAGGTGCCCAGTGCATTGGAAGGATCCTCACCTCTTCTTCCTTTCCTCCTATGGGAGGATTTATGGGAGGATGTAAATCAAAGGCTCTAAAAAAATCTTACTCCAATGCTTCATCTTGGCATGGAAGTGATGCCGGGCTCCTCGACACTGAGCTAGAAGAATGCAAATTTTGCTAGAAGAGAAAGGTCGTGGCAGCAGACTTAGTCTAGTTTCCAAGGATCCACTGAACTAAGTACAGAGAGGCTTGCCTCCAGCAGGTTGGTCACTTAGGGACAGCATGGCTACTCTACAAACAAAATGCTGTATCTCTCAGCTTTGGCCATTTTCTCTGGATGTCCCTCACTCCTGGAACATTCTCCCTCCTCTGCTCTTACTACTGACTCCTCTGGCTTCCTTTAAGTCCCAACTAAAATCCCATCTTTTACTGGAAATCTTCTCCAACACTTCTTAATGCTACTGCCTTCACTTTATTTCTTATTTATCCTGTTTATAACTTGTTTCTATATATTTGTTTGCATGTTGTCTTCCTTATTAGATTGTAAGCTCCTTGAGGTCAAGGACTGTCTTTTGCCTCTTTTTATATTCAGAGACTTTGCTAAGCAAGAGTAGGTACCTGATAAATGTTCATTGATTGATTAATTGGTTATGGCAATTTACAAAACAAGCAAAAATAAAAAAATGGCTCTTAGGAGCCTGCATGGCCTCATTCTGCTTCTTCAGGGATGATAATAGATTGGTAAGAAGTGAGTAGAAGAATAAAATATATACATTTTTAGACCATTCAAAAGCATTCATTTAGCATGATGTGGTAAATATGAGATCCTTGTTAATAAGTGAGATAATGAGTTATTCACTAATAATGAATGAACAATAGCGTACTATTAAAAGAACTGAGTCAGCCACCATGCTTGTGGTACACCTGAGCTATGTAGAGAAGCTCCACATAGAGGTTCCACTGACCTACCAATGGAATGGCTACAACTATTCTTCTAACTGTGTCTATTCACTTGCTTCTTTAGCAGGTATCACTAATGACTAAGAGCTCCTTCTCTGCACCTGTGGTGTCAAGAGATGAAAAGTTTTTCCTGATTTCTGCCTTACCTACTAAGGAACATGGGAATGAGGAGAGAGTAAGGCGTACAACTGCACTGCCTGGCGCCATTATACTTTCATATTCTTTTTTTTTTCTTGGAGGGGAGAAAGACAAGGCAATTAGGTTTAAGTGACTTGCTCAAGGTCACACAGCTAGTAAATGTCATGTGTCTAAGGTCAAATTTGAACTTCAGGGATGGTGCTCCACTCACTGTGCCACTTAGCTGCCCTTTTATATCCTTTAATCTCAACTGTGCCTTCACTAGACTGAGTAAATTCTTTTACCCCTCTTAGCTGATTTGCTATCCCACTTTTCATAACATATGTTCCATACCTTCCCTTTTCTCTTCAAACTTGCCATACTTTACCTACTTCCATCCTCATGGCTGAACACTGAGCTATATACTTTTTATTGAGGCAGCTGGGTGGCATAGTGGATAGAATGCCAGGCCAGGAATTAGGAACACTCATCTTCCTGACTTCAAATCTGGCCTTACTAGCTTTGTATTCTTAACCCTGTTTGACTCAATTCCCTCATCTGTAAAATGATCTGGAGAAGGAAATGGCAAATCATTGTAGTATCTCTGCCAAAAAAACCTCAAATGGTGTCCCAAAGAGTCAGACAAGACAATGACAAATACAATTTATGGAATAGAGGTCTTTCTCTGTGCACTTCCTCATTTCTCCTTTTCTTCATCTTATTCCCTCTTGACATCATACCCCATTTGTTCTTCTTTTACTCCAGTTTCTGATTAAGAAATAACTTTTAATCTTATCAAGACCAATCCTTCCACATGTACCCTTTATTCTATCCCCTCCTATCTTCTCCAATGGATTATATCTATAATGTTCCCCTCACTGTAATCTTCAATATTTCCTTTTTTTTGGTCTTTACTCTCTTATACACATGCTTAAGTTTCCTCAGAGCTTAAAAAAGTTTCACTAAAACCTACCATCAAGTTATTATACTATTTCTTTCTTCCCTTTATTGACCAAACTCCCAGAAAAAGTTGTTTACTATCATTGCCTCCATTTCATCTTCTTTCACTCCTTTGTAAATCTGGATTCCAGCAGCATTACTCAACTAAAACTGCCCTCTCCAAAGTGACTAATTATCTTACCTTTTTTTTTCCCTTGTGACTCAACATTTCCTTTACTTATACAAAATACAGAATTGTCATGCTTTAGCTGAGAAAAAGTTGTAGCTATCAATGATCCTTATAAGTGCCAATTCTAATGGATTTTCTTCAGTCTTCATCTTTCTTGGCTTCCTGGTTACACTGGACTACTCCTTCTTGGATGCTCTATTCTTTTTTTTAAAAGTTAATTTATTTATTTTTAGCTTTCAATATTCACTTACATAAGTTTTAAATGTTCTCCCCCTCTTCCCTCAATCTTCCCAAAGATGGCACGCTATCTGATATAGGCTCTACATGTATATTCTTATTAAACATATTTTTCACATTAGTCATGTTGTGTAGAAGAATTAGAATGAATGGGAGGAACCATGAGAAAGAAAAAAAACAAAACAAAAAAGAAGAAAATAGTTTGCTTTGCTCTGTATTCAGACTCCATAATTCTTTCTCTGAATGTGGATGGCATTTTCCATAACAAGTCCTTTGCAATTGTTTTAGGTCCTTGTATTTCTAAGAAGGGCTAAGTTTATTAAAGTCAGTCATCACACACTGTGGCTGTTTCCGTGTACAACATTCTCTGGGTTTTGCTGACTTCACTAAGCATCAGTTCATATAAATCTTTTCAGATTTTTCTGCAGTTGGCTTGTTCATTCTTTCTTATAGCACAATAGTATTACATTACATTCATGTACCACAACTTGTTCAATCATTCCCTAATTGATGGGAATCCCCTCAATTTCCAGTTTTTGGACACCACAAAAAGAGCTGCCATAAATATTTTTGTACATGTGGGTCCTTTTCCCATTTTTATGATCTCTTTGGGATACAGCTCTAGAAGTGGTATTGCTGGATCAAAGGACTGGATACTCTATTCTTTATGACTTATTATGACACTTCTCTCTCTTAGTTCTCCTCCTACCTTTCTGACTAGTTCCTCATATCATATCTGCCCCAATTGTGGAGGTACCTCAAAATTCTTCCCCAGGCCTTCTCTCTTTATGTTTTTTCATTTGGTTTCCTGAGCTCATCAATTTCCACAGGTCTAATTATCTTCTCCAAGAAGATGAACCCCCAGTTCTACATATGTAACCTATATCTCTTTTGAGCTCCAATCCTGCATGATCAACTACCTATTGAACAATCTGAATTAGAATCCTTAAGGTATTTTTTTGTTTTAATTGATTTGTTTATTTACTTTTAATTTACAAGATTCAGTCCCACAATCCCTTGAGTTTCAAATTTTCTCCCCTCTGTCCCTTCCCACCTTCCCCCGACCCCCAGCCAATGGCAGCATGTAACCAAGTATAGGATCTACAAATACTATCATGTTGGACATTAGTCTGGTTGTATAGAAGGATTGTAACCAATGGAGTCAACAATAGGAAAGAAGAAACAAAACCAAACATGGAAAAGAATGATAGCATGTAGATTGCTTCAGTCTCCATTTCAACTCTGTTCTTTCTAGATCTTTCTCTGAATGTAGACATCTCCTTCCATCCTGACACTTGTAGAGTTGTCTTATAACTGTGCATTGCTGAGAAGAGTCCAGTTTATCAAAGCTGGTCATCACAGATACGATGTGTCTGTGATTATGTACAAATTTCTACCAGTTCTGCTGTTCTCACTTAGCATTGGTTTGTAGAAGCCTCTCCAGGTAAATATGAAGTCCATCTGTTCCTCATTTCTTATAGCACAATAGTATTCCATTACATTCATATACCACAACTTGTTTAACCATTCCCCAATTGATGGGCATCCCCTTAATTTCCAGTTTTTTTCTACCACTAAGAGAACTGCAATAAATATTTTTGTACATATGGGTATCCTTAAGGTATCTTAATCTCAATATGACCGGAACAGAGCTCATTATTATTCTCCCCATTCCCACAATTTTTCCAAGGGGTGGGTTTTCCAAGAAGCAGCTCTTCCCCTAGATAATTATTTCCTATTTATCCTTTCTATAGTTTGTTCCTAAACATTTATTTGCATGTCATCTTCTTCGTTAGATTGTACGCTCCTTTACGGCAGAGACAATCTTTTGCCTCTTTTTTTTTATATTCCCCAGTGCTTACCACTGTGCCTGGCACATAGTAGATGCTTAATAAATATTTATTTATTGATTAATTGATTAAGGCAACTCATAAAGCAAAGAAAAATAAAAATAGCTCTTAGTTCTGTGTAGCCCCATTCTGATTCTTCAGGGTTGATGGCAGATTGGCAGAGTAAGGGGCAGAAAGTGAAAGGAAGAAGTGAACAGAGAATGACCTCTGTTTGATAAATTATGTAGCTCAATATTCAGCCAAGAGGATGGGGACAAGGAAAGTGTGGGAGCTTTAGAAAGAGAAGTGAAGATATAGAGCGTATACCATGGGAAGTGAGATAGAGAATCAGTTGGGGGGGGGAATAAAAGGACCGACTTGCTAAAGTGTGGGCACAGTTTCACTCTTTTGATTCTTACCCAAGTCACTGAACAGTTACCCAAGTTTACAACTTCTACATCATTCTTGACTCCTTATTCTCACTCACTCCACAAAATGTAATCGGTCGCCAACTCTTAGTGTTTTTGTACATCAGTAACATCTCTTGCTTATTTTCTTTTCTCTTTACTCGCATAGCTACCTGCCTTCATTCAGGCCTTCACAAGTTTTCTTACAATAGGGCTCTAATTGGTCTCCCTGCCTCATGTCTCTGCCGACTTTAATTCATTGTCCATACAGCTGCCAAAGTGATTTTCCTAAAGGGCAAATCAGACCAAGTCATTTCCCAACTCAATAACCTTTTGTTGGTCCCTAGTATCATTTGGGATATGGTGAACTATCTCCTCCTAAGACTGAATAGAAATTCCTCTGTTTGGCACTTAAATACTTTTTTTTTTATAAAGGGCAAATCAGAACAAGTCACTTCCCTACTCAATAATCATCTGTGGTCTCTATTACCTTTAGTGAGATTGTGGACTATCTTCTCCCAAGATTGAATGAAAATTCCTGTTTGGCATTTAAATACTTTTTCAATACGGTAGCCTCAATATATCTTTCTAAACTTAGAATACGCTATTCTCCTCCATACTGGTCCCACAAAATAGGGCTTCATATTGTTCCTCACACATAACACTCTCTCTTCTATTTCTGTGACATTAGACAGGCCATGCCCTATGCGTAGAATATGACCCTTCTTTACCTCTGTCTATTAGAATCCCTAGTTTCCTTCAAGGTTTAGCTCAAGTGCCACCTTTGCCATCAACCCTTTCTTTATTACTAAGACAGCTAGTATCTTTCTTCCAAATATTTTTTCTATTTTTTATAAACCTATATATTTGTATATTTGCCTTCCCAGTAAGACTCTAAACTCCTTGTGGGCAGGAACTTGTGCTTTTTGCCTTTATATTTCTAGAAACTAGTACAATACTTGGTACATATTAAGTGTTTAATAAATGTTTATTGATTGATTGAGACTTCACCTAAGGGGTGGAGTAGGGTGAGGATGTAGGTTTGCTACAATTTCTGTTACTACTAATATTGCTAAGTGTTTTTCTTTTCAAATTATACTATTTCATTTTATATTACAATATGGTGTGTAAATGATTTTATAGCAATGTCTGATTTTGAAAAAGGGGACAAGGAGTTTCTCATGGATTTAGGGAATAACTAGTGATTGACAAATAAACCTTGGTGTCTTGAAGAAATAGAATTTTTGGGAAAAGACACAGTGATGGATAATGGTTCATCTGTAGAGGACATCACTTTTATATGGTCTGCTGCATACATGATATTTGCTATACATGTGTATACCATCTTACACATATATGTCATAAATGTTTTATTTACTTCTAAATTAACTTTTGTGTTTATTTTTAGTTTACAACATTCATTTCCACAAGATTATGAGTTACAAATTTTCTACCAGTATTTCCCCTACCCGCCACCCCAAAATAGCAATCCTACTGAATACCCCCTCCTCCAATCTGCTGTCTCCTTTATCCTCTCCTATCCCCTCTCTGACTTTCCAGTAGGGCAAGATGGATCTCCATATCTCAGTGCCTGTATATCTTATTTCCCAATTGCATGTAAATGATAATAATAATAATAATTTTTAAAAAAACATTTGATTTTAAGACTTAAAATTCCAGATTCTTTCCCTTCCTCCCTTGTCTCCCACTCTTACTGAGAAGATAAACAATTCAATATAGGTTGTACATGTGTAGTCATGCAAAACATTTCCATAGTGGATATATTGTGAAAGACTGACTATATTTTCCTCTATTCTATCCCATCCCCCATTTGTTCTATTCTCTACTTTGTCCCTGTTTCTTTACAAAAGTATGTGCTTCTAACAACCCTTCCCCACCACCTGCCCTCCTCCGTCATCCCCACTCTTATCCCCTTCCTTCCTATTCTCCTGTAGGACAAGATACCCAATTCAGAGTGTATGTCATTTCCTCCTTAAGCCAAATTCAATGGGACTAAGGTTGACCCATTCCCTTTTACCTTCCTGTTCTTCCCCTCCATTGTAACAGTTATCCCTTGCCTCTTCTACATGGGATGATTTACTCCATTCTGTCTCTCCCCATCTCCTCTCATTATATTCCTCTCTTACCTCTCAATTTCACCTTTTAAATATCATCCCTTCCTATTCAATTGATACTGTGTCCTCTGTCTATGTATATCTGTACACATATATATTCATACTCACATATGTATTCATATGCATATATACCTTCCTATATAGACATATATGTATACATATCTATATTTATATTTATATTTATATTTATATTCCCTTCAACTACCCTCATACTGAGATAAGTTTCATAAGTTACAATTATTGTTTTTCCATGCAGTTATATAAATAGTTCAGCTTTGATAAGTTGCTTATGATTTCTTTTCCCTGTTTATGTTCTCATGCTTCTCTTGCTTCTTGTATTTGAATGTCAGATTTTCTATTCAGTTCCTTTTTTTTCAGCAAGAATGCTTGGAAGTCCTCCACCTCATTGAATGACCATATTTTACCCTGAAACATTATATTCAATTTTGCTGTGTAGGTGATTCTTGGTTTTAATCCTAGCTTGTTTGATATCTGGAATATTATATTCCAAACCCTTCGATCCCTTAATGTAGAAACTGCTAGATCCTGTGTTATCCTGATTGTGTTTCCACAACACTCAAGTTGTTTCTTCCTGACTGCTTGCAGTACTTGCTCCTTGACCTGGGAA
>CM053594.1:130956865-130980668 GCA_028646575.1 Pseudocheirus occidentalis | reverse complement strand
ATTTGCTTCCATTTGCTTTACTCTAATTCTGAAGGAATTATTCTCTTCAGAATGCTTTTGAGATTCTTTTTCCATCTGGCAAATTTGACTTTTTAAGGCATTCTTCTCCTCATTGGCTTTTTGGGCCTCTTTTGCCATTTGAGTTAATCTATTCTTTAAGGTGTTATTTTCTTCAGTCAGGTTGTTGACTCTCTTTTCATGATTTTCTCACATCATTCTCATTTCTCTTCCCATTTTTTCTTCCACTTCTCTTATTTGGTTTTCAAAGTCCATTTTAAGCTGATCTATGGCTTGTAGACAATCTTCCTGTTCCTTAGAAGCTGCATCTCATCCACTCTTCTGAAGAGTCCAACTGCGGCTCCTCCTGACTGACCTGGGGCCAGGCCATGGTTTCAGGCTTGGGCTGGTTTCAGCTCCCAGCCTGCTGTGATGAGCCCTTTGTGCCAAGCTGTCTTCAGCAAGAGATGTGTTTTCTATATTTTTGTGAGTTTGTGAGCCCTAAAAATTTGTATAGAGTCATATTTTATGGGTATTTGAGGTGGCTATGTGGGAGCTGTGAAACCTTGCTGCTTCTACACCACCATCTTGGCTCCGTCCCCCTCACCTTCATTTTCAAAGTGGACTATGATATCAGGGCAATGACGACATGACTTGCAGTTGCCTTTGATTTGAATGAGGGAGGGGCAAGGTCACCAGCCTCACTTTCTCCTCTAGAGCCTTCTGGGTCCAATGGCCTGACATCTATGGGTGTATATATACAGTAAAGTAAGCAACATGAAATGTAATCCTTTTTTTTTTTTTTTTGCATTCTCCTGGGTATATGAAAATGGTCTCTCTCTCTTTCTGTTTTTAGTGTTTTAAGTTCAAAATAAAACTACTTCCTCCCATTCAGTTCCAGAGAGAGAGAGAAGAGAGAGAGAGACAGAGAGAGACAGAGAGAGAGAGACAGAGAGAAATACTCAGCAGAGACAACTCATTAGCAGAGAACTCTCATTTAGTAAAGAAAACAGCTAACCTCATGACTTCACCAGAGGACATCAGTAGCTCTGAAATGTCAGGGGCACAAGTTGCCTCATCCATGTATCTATGCAAGACACACATCTTCCGCTGTATATTCCCCTCCAGTTTCATGTAACCTGACTAAACATGACCCCTACACATGTGTCCATCTTATATGTTACTTGGTTACAAATATTCCCTTTGTGCATTCATCTCTCAGTAGTGGTTTAGTAATCTGTTGGAGTGTGTACCCCTAAGTATACAGGAGAACCCTATTCCTTATTTTGTTGGGCTTTTTCATTTAATTGATGTCTTTGATTTTGAATTAATGTATCCTCTGGTTGGTCTAGTAAAGAAATGAACGCTGTTGGTGGTGCTTGTAAACTGTGGTTTTGAGGGAATGCTGATCTCAAGGCACTTTGTTCTTGAATCTTGGGGAGCTTTCTGGCTGCCCAAATGTAAAAAGGGGTGCCATATCTAATTTGATCTTCATAACAAATGTGAAATATGCACTATAGTTATTATAATCCCCACTTTGTAGATAAGGAAACTGAGGCATATATATGATGCTCAAATAATTTGCCTATCTTCTCACAGCTAGGAAACGTCAGAGGTGGAATTTGAACACAGGACTTGCCTCAATCTAGAGGCAAATCTAACTCTCTACTGCCTTGTATAATTGCTTAAATATTTCAGTAATTCTATGATCTCAGAAATATGGATCTTCATTCCATCATCAAAGTTTACAACCTTTTTATACTTTCTTCTATGTAGTTAATGTCTACGTCCTTCTGTAAATTCTCCACAAAGTATCCAGGTCATAGCCAGAGGTCATTGGCTTTCCTCTGGTTCTTTTTAACATCTCAAGGATATCCGTTATCACTCAGACTCTATCATCTCTCAGTGCCTACTATGTGCCAAGAACTATGCTAAGCTCTGGGGATCAATCAATAAAAAGAAAGTCAGTACCTGCTCTCAAGGAGCTTACAGTCTGGTGGGAGAAGACAACATTCATAAAAAGACAGCAGAGTTGGGGAGGAAACCAAGGGGCACCTAGCACAGTGGAATCCTATTCCATGGAGTTGAAACTGGTAAGAGCAGCAAACGCAGAGTGAAGTAAGGTGAAAATTCTAGTTTTTGCCTTCTGTAAAGGAAGACATTGGGAGGAGTTTGACACTCCACCCTCTAGCCCTCCAATCAGAGAGAAAAGGAAGTTCTGGGATGTGGTATGAGTCAAGATTTGAATTAGCAGCGTGATGATGAGCCTAGAACCATATATATAAATAGATATATATGTACATACTTATATAACTCTGTGTGTGTGTGTGTGTGTGTATAAAATCATTATGCAGTGACTATATGAACTCCTTTTTTGACTGGTCCACCTCCTTTTCTAATCATACACATTTTTGAAATGCCTTTTGTACCACATACTGCATGCCACATAATCACTGTAACATGCTACACTCTACTGACGTTCACCATGTCTCTTTCTATTGCTCTTAGAGTCACCTGAAATTTTGATCCTTCAAAGATTGTGATGGTCTGTGATTCATAACCATATTAAATCACTAGGAGAATATTGCTGTTAGTGAGGAGTTGGCTGCTTAGGATCACTGAAAATGGGATGGAGTTTCACCAGTAGAATCCTGCCTTATTTGTTCCTATAATTTTGTCCTAGGATCAGCTCATGGTCCATCTGGAGCACCTGTCCAAGATGTTTTTCTCTCTGTGTCTCTGTCTCTTTTTCTCTTGTTATCTCTATCTTTTCCTCTCTCTCTCTCTCTCTCTCTCTCTCGTTCTCTCTCTCTCTCTCTCTCTCTCTCTTCCTCTCTTTTTCTCTTTCACTATCTCTCCAAATGCACACACATACACCTACATACTTATGTGTTATCCATCTAGTTGCATGTCAAAGATCAGGAAATATACATTTTTGTCATAAATGTATGTACATAAATTACAATAATACAAACTAGAACATGAGCAAATAACAGGGATATGAGAATTCTGAGGAGAATTCTAGCAAGAGAGAGATCAGAAAAGAGCTCCAGGAGATGGTAAAAATGTGTACTAAACTTGAAGGATGAATACTAATTTAACAGATGAAAAAGAAGCGGGGAGGTATCCAAACATAAGGAATGGTATGAACAAGGAATTGGGAGGCAGTAGAGCCTAAAAGGAGGTGTGTTATAGTGGAAAGTGTCTGGGATTACCTAGGTTCAAATCCCAATTCTGCCACTTACTACCTGTGTGATCTTAGACAAACCATTTAATCTCTCTGGGCCTCAGCTTTCTCATCTGTAAAATAAGGAGATTGAACAGGATTTCCTATAAGATCCATTACAAATCTTAGTCTATGATTCTATGAAAAATGAAGATGTTTTCAGGGACATTGTCTAATTTGCCTAGATTGTGGTATAAGTGAAAGGGGAGTCATATATGGTGTTGCAGACTCAGATTGTAGACTGCCTTAAATGCCAGATTGAGAAATCTGGATTTTATTTCACAACATGACTAAATGTGGAAATATGCTTAATGTGAGTCTATGTGTATAGGCTATAACAAATTGCAAGCTGTTTTGGGGAGCACAGAGGGAAGGGAGTAGGAAAAAATTAGAACCCAAAATCTTATAAAAGTGAGTGTTGAAAACTAAAATAAATAAATTTTTTGAAAAAAAGACATTTGGACTTTATAATCATTGGGGAGTTACGGAAGGTTCCTAATCTGAGGAGTGACATAATTTAAGTTGAGAAATAGGACAATTCATCTAATAGAAATGTTACAACATCTGTGATTGGAGTGGGTAGAGAATGGAGGCAGAAGACAGGTTAGTAGGCTAGTGCAATAGTCCAGGCAATAGGTAATGAGGTCCAGAACTAGGCTAGTGCCATTGAGAAGTGTAAGAGGATGAATAGTAGATAGGGACATCCAGCTCTCCCTGGAAGCTTCATGAGTCAGTCCAGCCCACTGCTTTAGTTCTCTCTTTTGTTAGCTTTTCATGTCTTCCATCTTGCTATTAGTCAACTTACTGACAATGCAGCCTCTTTACCAGGAAAAAAACATATATTCACACAAACCCTTTTTATTGAAGGAAAAATCAGTCTTTCTTGCTTTTCTAGTGTGCAAATGTGGGTCAAATATAAACATCAGGCAAACTTGCCAAGTTGACTTGTTGACAAAATAATGTGCAGAAAATCCACAGGTCTGTAGTCAAGGAGCTATGAACAGACCTTCTGACAGTGAATAAAATCAAACCACTAGGAAGACCAATAAAATCATTCCTCTTAAAATAAGATAGGAACCTGTGCTGTCTTTTAAAGTGTTAGAATTAGAAATATCTGTGTTCTAGCACAAACTTTAGGAGTATAATCAACTCTATTTCTAGTGTACTACTTCCTCCATCAAAGGACTACTCTAATGCCTGATCAAACTATAAAGGTAACCCTGGGTTCTCACAGATCTTCCCAATACTTTAAACATGAGGATCAGTCTGGCCAAGAAGGGAAGAGACTCATGATCAGCTTTGCCGCCCAGTAATCATTGTCTTTGTCTTTCCCTATTAGATTATAAACTCCCTAAAGATAGGTACTATCTTTTTCTTGTTTGTTTCCCCAGCACTTAGCACAGTTCTTATTTATTAAACATATAGTAACTATGTGTTATTAAACACAAGTTAGGAAATACTTATTAAGCATTCAAAACCAAAACTCATTACCTGCATTAAGGGAGAGAGTACTCATAGTATTGAAATTCTAGGTACTTTATACCAGAACTTATTAACTTTTTTTAGGTCATGAATTCCTTTGGCCATTGGTGAAACTTTTGAACCACTTTTCAGAATAATGTTCTTAAATGCATAGAACAGAATACATACAAAGGAAACTACCTTTATCAAAATTCAATTATCAAAATAGCTTTTATAAAACCAGTGCATGAATCCCAGTTAAATCCTGCTTTATAAACACTGCTGAGGAGAGAAAGAGGAAAAGAAGAGAGAAAAACATAAACAGGATGGGGGCAGGAGGATTAGGATGGAGAGAAAGACATAGTAATCATAACTGAATGTGAATAGGATGAACTCTCTCATAAAATAGAGGTGGATAGCAGAATGGAATAAAAACCATAATCCTACAGTATGTCACTTACAAGAAACACATTTGAAGCAGAGAGATACACACACAGTAAAGTTAGAAGATTGGAAAAAATATATATTATGCTTCAGATGAAGTAAAAACAAAAAAAAAGCAAGGGTAGCAATTCTGATCTTAGATAAAGCAAAAGCAAAAATAGATCTAAATAAAAGAGATAAGGAAGGAAACTACATCCTGCTAAAAGGTAACATAGACGATGAAGTAATATCAATACTAAGCATATATGCAGCAAGTACTACAGCATCTAGATTCTTAGAGGAAAAGTTAAGGGAATTACAGAAAGAGACAACAAAATTATGTTAGTGGGAGACCTCAATCTCCCCCTCTTAGAACTAGATAAATGTGGAGCAACTAGGTGGCCAGTGAATAGAGCACAGACCCCAGAGTCAGGAGAACCTGAGTTCAAAGCCAGCCTCAGATACCTGACACACTTATTAGCTGTAAATCACTTAACCCCAATTGCCTTGCCTTCCCCCCTCAAATAAAAAAGAACAAGATAAATGTAACCACAAAATTTTGTGGTTATTATGTATTCATAGCTAGAATTTTTTAAAAGTTAGATATGGTGAACCTCTGAAGAAAATTGAATGGAGACAGAAAAGAATATACCTTTTTCTCAGCTATACATGGCACCTACACAAAAATTGATCATGTACTGCAGTGTAAAAACTTCACAGTTCAATTGAAAAAGGCTGAAATATTAAACGCATTCTTTTCGGATTATGAGACAATAAAAATTGCATGTAATAAAGGGCCATGGAAAGACAGACTATAGATTCATTGGAAACTCAATGATCTAATCCTAAAGAATGAGTCAAACAATATATCACAGAAAGAATCAATAATTTCATCAAAGAGAATGTCAATAATGAGACAATATACTGAAATTTATGAGATACAGCTAAAGCAGTTCTTGAGGGACATTTTATACCTCTAAATTCTTACATGAATCAAATAGAGACAGAGGAGAGCAGTGAATTAGGCATGCAACTAAAAAAGCTAGAAAACAAACAAATTAAAAATCCCCAATTAAAAGCCAAATGAGAAATTCTGAAAATTAAAGGAGAAATTAAGAAAAAGTGAAATGAAGAAAACTGTTGAACTAATAAAACTAAGAGCTGGTTTCATAGGGGTGAAAAAACAACAATAAATAGATAAACCTTTGGTTGATTTGATTTTAAAAGAAGAAAACCAAATTACCAGTATCAAAAATGAAAAGAGTAAATTCACCAACAATGAAGAGGGAACTAAAACAACAATTAGGAACTACTTTGCTCAACTGTATGCCAATAAATCTGACATTCTTAGTGAAATAGATGAATACTAACAAAAAAATAAATGTCCAGATTAACAGAAGAGAAAATAAAATACTTAAATAACCACATTTCAGAAAAAAAGGAATTGAACCAGGGCAGCTAGGTGGTGCAGTGAGTAGAGCACCGGCCCTGGAGTCAGGAGGACCTGAATTCAAATTTGGCCTCAGACACTTGACACACTTACTAGCCATGTGACTTTGGGCAAGTCACTTTACTCCAATTGCCCTCCAAAAAGAAAAAAGAAAAGAAATTGAACAAGCCATCAATGAACTTCCAGATGCTAAGGCCAGATAGATTCACAAGTGAATTCTACCAAACATTTAAAGAACAATTAATTCCAATACTATGTAAACTAATTGGAAAAATAGGGTAAGAAGGAGCCCCACCAGATTCTTTCTGTGACACAAATATGGTGCTGATACCTAAACCAAGAAAGAAAATTATAGACCAGTTTCCTTAATGAATATAGATGCATAAATTTTAAATAAAACATTAGTAAAAAGATCACAGCAACTTATCAAGAGAATAATATACTATGACTAGGTAGGATTTATACCAGGAATGCAGAGTTGGTTCAATATTAGAAAAACTATCAGCATAATCGACCATATGAATAAAAAAACTAACAGAAATTTTATGATTATCTCAATAGATGCAGAAAAAGCTTCTGACAAAATATAGCACCCATTCCTATAAAAAAAAGAGCAAGCATAGGAATAAATGGAGTCTTCCTTAAAATAATATAAGCATCTATCTAAAACCATCAGCAAGCATTATATGTAACGGGGATAAGCCAGAAGTATTTCTAAGAAGATCAGTGGTGAAACACAGATGCCCATTGTCACTACAGTTACTCAATATTTTACTCAAAATGTTAGCTTTAGCAGTAAGAGAAGAAAAAGAAATTGAAGGAATTAGAATAGGCAATGAAGAAACAAAGCTATCACTCTTTGCAGATGATATGATAGTATACTTAGGGAATCCTAAAAAATCAACTAAAAACTATGTGGAACAATGAACAACTTTAGCAAAGTGGTAGGATAGAAAATAAGTTCATATAAATCATTAAATTTTCTATATATTATCAACAAAGCCCAGCAGTAAGAAAAACAAAGAGAAATTCCATTTAAAGCAAGTGTGGACAGTATAAAATATTTGAGAGTCTACTTGCCAAGACAAACCCAGGAACTATATGAACACAGTTACAAAACACTTTTTGCACAAATAAAGTAAGATCTAAATAACTGGAAAAATACTGATTGTTCATGGGTAGATTGAGCTAATATAATAAAAATGACAATTCTACCTAATTTACTTACTCAATGCCATACCAATCAAACTACCAAAAATTATTTTATAAAGTTAGAAAAAATAATTACAAAATTCATCTTGAAGAACAAAACACAATATCAAGGGAAGTAATGAAAAGACATGCAAGGAAAGGTGGCCTATACGTACCAAATCTAAAACCACATTATAAAGCAGCAATCATCAAAACTACTTGGTACTGGCTAAGAAAAAGAGTGGTGGATCAGTGGAATAGGTTAGGTACACAAGACAGTAGTCAATGACTATAGTAATCCACTGTTTTATAAACCCAAAGATTCCACCTTCTAAGATAAGAACTTGTTATTTAAAAGGAAAAAAAATTTTTGAGAAAACTGAAAAATAGTATGGCAGAAGCTAGGCATAGACTAGCATCTTATACCTATACTAAGATAAGGTCAAAATGGATACATGATTTAGAAATAAAGGGTGAGACTATAAGCACATTAAGAGAGTAAGGAATAGTTAACCTATCAGATCTACAGAGAAGGGAAGAATTTATGACCAAACAAGAGATAAAGAAGATTATGAAATGCAAAATGAATTAATTTTGAGTACATTAAATTGAAACGTTTTGTAAAAACAAAGCCAATACAACCAAGATTGGAATTGAAACAGAAAGCTGGGAAACAATTTTTATAACCAGTGTCTCTGACAAAAGCCTCATTTCCAAAATATATAGAGAACTGAGTCAAATTTATAAGAATACAAGTCATTCCCCAATTGATAAATGATCAAAGGATATATGAACAGGCAGTTTTTTGAGAAGGAAATTAAATCTGTCTGTTGTCATATGAAAAAAATGCTCTAAATCACTATTTATTAGAGAAATTCACATTAAAACAACATTAAAACTACTTCACACACCTATCAGAATAGCTAACATAACAAATCAGGAAAATGTTAAATGATAAATGTTGGAGAGGCTGTGGGAAAATTGGGACACTGGTGGATTGTTGTTGGAGTCGTGGACTGATCCAATCATTCTGGAGAGCAATTTGGCACTATGCCCAAAGAGCAACCAAACTGCACATACTCTTTGATCCAGCAATACTTCTTCTAGGTCTATACCCCAAAGAGATCATTAAAACAGGGAAAAGATCCAAATGTACAAGACTGTTTATAGCAGTTCTCTCTGTGGTGGCCAAGAATTAGAAACTGAAGGGATGCTCATCAATTGAGGAGTTACTGAACAAGTTACAATATATGAATGTAATAGAATACTGTTGTTCCATACAAAATGATGACAAACATATTTCAGAAAAACATGGAAAGATTTACATGAACTGATGCTGAGTGAAATGAACAGAATCAGGAGAATAGCAAAATTATGTGAGGACCAGCTTTGATAGACTTAACTCTTCTCAGCAATACAAGGATCTAAGACAACTCCAAAAGAATCATGATAAAAAATGCTATCTACATCCAGAAAAATAACTAGAGTCTGAATACAGATCAAAGCATACTATTTGCTCTCTTTTTTTTTCTTTCTTCTTTCTTATGGTTTTTCCCTTCAGTTCTAATTCTTCTTTACAATGTGACTAATGTGGAAATAGGTTTAATATGGTTGTTCACCTATAGCCTATATCAGATTTCATGCCGTCTTGAGGAGGGGGGAGCAGAAGGAGGGATAGAAAATTAAGAACTCAAATCTTATAGAAGTAAATGTTGAAAACTAAAAGCAAATAATTTTTTAAAAAAGAATTCCTGCTTTAAATATTTATATATCGCTATGCTGCTTAAATGAAAGCAAACAGACGTTCCAATTTGACTGAAACAACCCTTGTTTTGTTTTGGGTTTTTTGCAAACTGGTTCCCCATGGAATATCTCAGTTGTGCTGTACTTGAGGGCCATCCATAGCAGCTATAGGTAAGTTACATAAGGGAGCAAGTTGCTTGAGAATTACCAAGTGAAAACATCTTAAATTTCAACATATATTTACTAAGCATCTTCTATGTGCAGAATCCTGCATGTGCAAAGATTAGATTAGGCACACAGTCCCTATCCTCATGGGGCTTTTAGTTGAAACAGGAGTAAAAGAGTTAGTTATACATTGTGTCAGTGGGATAGACATGTTCTGAGGTCCAGAGTTGAAAAGGATTTAGGCTTTGGGTACCAACACTATAATGGTCCGTGTAAGTGAGGGACTCTGTTGAAAATAATTTGAGAACCTCTTTTTCCGACTAGAATCATGGCGGGCGTAGAAGAAAAGAAGAAGCTACCAGCTGTTCCAGAATCCCTTCTGAAAAAGCGGAAGGCTTTTGCAATACTGAAGGCCAAACGTTTGAAGAAGATGGCTATAAAAAAGCTCCACAAAATACGGAGAAAAGTTATCTATGAGAAAGCTAAATCCTACCATAAGGAGTACAGACAGATGTACAGAAGTGAAATCCAGCTGGCTAGAATGGCACACAAAGCTGGCAACTACTATGTACCTGCTGAACCCAAGTTAGCTTTTGTGATCAGAATCAGAGGTATCAATGGTGTTAGCCCAAAGGTCCGAAAAGTATTGCAGCTTCTTCGCCTTCGCCAAATCTTCAATGGCACTTTTGTTAAGCTTAACAAGGCCTCGATTAACATTCTGAGGATTGTGGAACCATACATTGCATGGGGTTATCCAAACCTAAAGTCTGTGAATGACTTGATTTACGAACGTGGATATGGCAAGATCAAGAAACAGAGAATTGCCCTGACAGATAATGCCCTTATTGCAAAATCTCTTGGTAAATATGGAATAATCTGCATGGAGGACTTGATCCATGAGATCTACACCGTTGGCAAGCACTTCAAAGCTGCCAACAACTTCCTGTGGCCGTTCAAATTATCTTCTCCACGTGGTGGAATGAAGAAAAAGACAACACATTTTGTGGAAGGTGGAGATGTTGGTAACAGAGAAGACCAGATCAACAGGCTTATTAGAAGAATGAACTGAAGGTGAATTCACCATGATTATTTTTCTAATGGTCTGTTAATAAAAATGCCTATCACCAAAAAAAAAATAATAATAATTTGAGAATAATCCCAGAAGAACCACTCCCTCAGAAGAGTAGGTAAGAGACCAATGAGAACAATTCTTGTTTTGAATGCATCATTTTAGGACTCTAGCAGTCCCTCCCTTAGATTTCCAATAGGTGTGGGGAAGAGGATTTCTCTTCCCATCTCTGCCGCCTCACCAGGATCCATGATAGCTATAAGCATGTAACAGCAAAAACATGTGTTTACTTAGACAACTCTGAGAATAACCCCAAAGGGCTCTCCTATTTTGTGTTTCTTAAGTACAGGAGACTAAAGAGTGATCCTGAAAGATGGACTCTTCCAGCCTTGGCAACGACCTCATGAGTTTGGAAGTTTCTGACTCAGTCAAGTTATCCAGGAAGAAGTGATTTATTCACTTCTTAAAGGAAAAATGATATCCCTCTCCGGGAGAATTCTGTTGCTGAAAGGATTCAAGGACCATGTCTGGCTGGCTAGACTATCAAGATTTTGTCAGTTGTTGAGACAGTACAGATCCAAGGTGAATGTGAAATCTTATAAAGTTGTTTTTACCTCCTAGGATGGTATAACTAGCTACTTCTTCCATGTTTTAAATGTTTGTCAATGCTTCCTTATGAGTGTTTTGTGCTTGAAGCATTTCTGTTGTGGTGGAGGAAGTAAATAATTGTCCTATATCTGCAATCTATTTCTGTACCTTGAGTACATTTTCTAGAATAAAAACTATTAATCCACTTTGGGGGAGACTCTAGACACAATTGTTACCTAAGTTTTGTTTAAAAGATTTTTCCTTGGAGCTCCTGGGTTAGGACATATAGATTCAGAGAGAGTGGGAGAAAACATATTTTCCTTGTTTGGGGGAATAGGTACACATCCCAAAAGAATCTGGATCTTCCTCAATCCATAGCTAGAACCCCTCTTATTGAGAAGCCTAGGAACCTCTCTTCTCAATAACATAAATAAATACATTACAAAATAATAAATAAGAGAAGTACAAAGTGCCGTGTGATGTCCAAGGAAAGAAATATTATCAATAGAGAGAGTGGAATGGGTGGTCAAGGACAGCTTCAAGGAAGAGATAACATTTTACATAGGTTTTAAAGGTTAGGAAGGGTTGGGAGAGCAGAGGGAGAAGGAGGAAGGATTCCAGGCAAAGAAAAGAGTAGGACCAATGGTAGGAAAGTAAAAGAGTCATATGGGCCAGTTTGTCCTGTCCAGGAAATGATGAATGGCTCAGTTTCACTGGAGTACAGAGTTTGTACCAGAGATGGGTAAGATTTGAAGGAAACATGGTGCCAGATAGTGGAATATCTTATTTGTGAGGCTAAAGGGGCTTGAACTTTATTCAGAAGGCAATAGGGTGCCACTGAAGAGTTTTGAGAAGGAAAATTACCTGGCTTCCCCCTGATAACATAGTCTCCCTGGCCATCTTTTCCCAGACTATCTGTGCCTTCAATCATTCTTCTCAGCTCACTGGTTGAAGTGGACAAGTTGGAATTCTTCTTGCTTCCCATTTCTACTTCCAGTTTCTGCACTTTCCTCCATCACTCAGTAACCTTTCCTCCTTTGAGGTTTATGCTATTCATATCTCCACCTAATAAAAATCCTGGTAGCTGTTGTCTACAGATTTCCAGGTCACTTCCCTTCCCTTGTCGATGAATTTGATACCTGAATCACAGTTCTTCTGTCCTCCCCAATTCCTGCCCTCATACCAGAAGATTTCAACATATATATTGATCCTCCCTCAAATACTCTAACTGCTCAGTTCCTCAACCTACTCACCTCCCAGGAGCTACTCCATCCCACCTCAGCCACACACAAAAATAATCATAGCTTTTATCTTGCCCTCACCTCTAATCCCATACCCAACCACAATCTATTAGTTTTTAATCTCTTCTTCCACTTTTTTTTTTTACATAACTCTACTCTGCATCTGCACTTTGACTGTTAATCCCTTGACCTCTCAATTATCTCCCAGGCCATACCCCCTAAACTAGTCACTCGCTCCCTTTCTCCTATTTTGACCCCAGGATGAACCAATTCCACTCTACACTCTCTTGCTCTCTTGAATCCCTAGTCCCCTTATCATATTGCTGATTATGTCCAACCAAGCCTTAGCCTTGGATCACTCCCACCAATCATCACCTTCATTACTACAGACATGCTGATGAACTAAGGTGGGAAAAAACCACAACTGTTCTGACTGGGTCTATTATGAATTTATGTTAGACAACCTTAACTGGGTCCTCACTGCTGCTAAGCAGTGCTTAGCTCACTATCCCACTCATCCAGCAGATCTTCCAGTCTTTTTTATCTCTCCCCAAACCTCCCATGACTCCCCTAAACCCCACTGTCTCAGCTGAGAACTTTGCCTCAAATTTTGAGAAATAATTGAGGCCATTCACAATGAGCTCCCTCTTCTCCCCTCTTCCTCATTTCCTATTGCTCATGTGCCTTCTACTACTTTATTCTCCTTCATCCCTGTATCGCATGATGAAATGGACTTACTCCTTACTAAGCCTTCTTCAGTTTGAGTGATCCCATTTCCACTCCATCTCCTCCAGAAAATTGTTCTCTCTGCCATCCCTGCTCTTTCATTTATTTTCAATCTCTTCCAGTAAAAAAAAACCAGAAAAAAAACTGGCTTCTTTCCTACTGGCTTCAAAAATACCTGTCTATATACTATCTATAAGTCTACAAACATACTCCTATCCTGAAAAAACCCTCACTTGATCATTCCATCCCTACTATTGTGCTATATCTCTTCTCCCCTTTGTAGCTAAACTCCTCAAAAAGGTCATCTATAATAGGTGCCTGCACTTTCCATCCTCCCACTCACTCTTTTTTTAATCCCTTGCAGAATGGTTTCTGACCTTATCACTCCACTGAAACTGCTGTCTCCAAAGTTACTAATGATCTCTTAGTTGCCAAATCCAACCGCCTTTTCTCAATCCTCATTCTCCTTTATCTCTCTGTAGCCTTTGACATTGTTAATCACTCTCTCCTTCTTCCCATTCTCTTCTCTATAGATTTTTGAGACATCACTCTCCTCTGGTTTTTTCTTACCTTCTGGTCATTCCTTCTCTTTATCCTTTACTGGATTCTCCTCCAGATCATACCCTCTGACTATAACTGTCCCACAGAGTTCTGTCCTGGGCATTCTTCCCTCCTTCCTCTATCCTACTTCATTTGATGATCTGATCAGTTCCCACAGATTGAATTGCCATCTCCATGCCAATGAGATCCACCTTTCCTCACCCAATCTCTCTGCTGAACTCCAATCCTACATTTCCAGCTGCCTTTCAGAGATCTCATACTGGATGTCCAGTAGACATCTTAAACTCAGTATGTCCAAAATGGGTCTTATTATCTTTTCCCCAATCCAAACTTCCCTATCACTGCAGAGGGCAACACCATCCTTAGGCTCATAACTTAGGAGTTATCCTGGATTTCTCATTATTTCTCACCACTCATATCTAAGATGTTTTCAAAACTTGTTGATTTCACCTTTGCAACATCTCTAAAATATCTACCCTTCTCTCCTCTGACACACAGGTCCTCATCACCTCGTGCCTTGATTATTGCAATAGCTTACTGGTGATTTTTTTTCTTTGACCTGATCAGGGTTCGTCATGGTGGGAGCATAGGCTCTGATGATGGCGGCATGATGTTTTCCTGCAAGTGGAAATTAGATTGTCACGAGCCTGTCATTCACACCTCTTGGCAGGCATACCAGCTTGTTGACTAGATTAGTTTTGATTGCAAAACCTATACCAGTTTCAGATGCTGCCCTTCACTGCAGCCGCTCCAGAAAAACATATCCAACTCCAACTTTGGTAAGCTGGCCTTCATTTGTCAGCCTTGTTTCACTCAGGGCTGCTATTTGGATGTCATACCTGCTGAGCTTTCTTGCAAGAAGAGTTGTTCATCTTTCAGGTCTACTGGATTTTGTGTTGTTTATAAGTGCATGTACATTCCATGTGCCAATGTTGAGTGAAATTGTCTTGGGAGTGTTTGGGAGATTCTGAAGCAAAGTATGGGAGAGAAGATGTATTAAACCAACTACCAAACTGAAGGTCTACAGAGACACTGCGCTGACCCCATTGTTGTATGCCTATGAAACCTGGACAAGTCTATCGGCGTCACACCAGGAAACCGAATCTCTTCCATTTGAATTATCTTAGGAAGATTCTGAAAATCACCTGGAAGGATAAGATACCAGACACTGAGGTATTGAACTAAACTTGAACTAACCTGCCAAGCATTCAAACTCTGCTTCAGAGAGCACAACTCCAATAGACTGGTCATATTGTTCAAATACAAAACATGCATTTGCCAAAAAAAACTGTTTTATGGAGAACTCACACAGGTCAAGTATTCACATGGTGGTCAGAAGAATTGATACAAAGACACTGTCAAGGTCTCTCTCAAAAACTTGAATTGTGTGACATGGCACACTGGTACAGGACTGCTCAGCATGGAGTGCTCAAATCAAAGAAGTTGCTGTGCTCTGTAAGCAAAGCAAAATAGAAACAGCTCAAAGGAAACACAGGATGAAGAAATTTGGAGAATCCACCCCAATTGTTCACACAGACTATTTGTGCCCAATTTGTTGTATAGCATTCTGAGCTCCTTGTATTGGTCTGATCAGCCATAGTAAGACACATTGAAACTTGACTGCATAGCATAGTGACGTCCTTTTGGTCCTCTTCAAGAATGAAGGACAACAACCAACCAGCCTGCTGATGGGTCTGTCTGCCTTAGGTCTCTCCCCACTCCAATCCATCTTCCATTTAGCCACTAAAGAGATGTTCCTAAAGCACAGGTCAGATTATGTCACCTTCCTACTCAATAAACTCCAGTGGCTTCCTATAACCTCCAGAAGCAAATACAAAATGTTTTGTTTGGCATTTAAATCCCTTTATATTCCAACCCCCTTCTACCTTTCCAGACTTCTTACTCCTTCCTCCCTGACAAATATTTTTTGATCCAGTGACATTGAACTTCATCCCCTGGCTATGGGTATTTTCCCTGGCTGTCCCCCATGCCTGGAATGTTCTCCCTTAGTCTGACTACTGAACTCTCTGGTTTTCTTTAAGTCCAAACTAAAAATCCTACCATATAGCTTGTTTAATATATATTTGTTTGCACGTTTCTCTCACTTTCAGTTGCAAACTCCTTGAGAGTAGGGACTGTCTTTTGCCTATCTCCAAAGCTTAGTACAGTGCCTAGCACAAAGTAGGTGCTTAATAAATGTATATTGATTGACTGATTGAAAGTACTACAAATACTACAAATAGAGGAGAGATATTACTTCTGCTGTGGAAGAATAGGCTAGGTTTCCCCCAGGAAGTGGTAATTTGTTTCCATTTCTATTGCAATTCATTGCACTCCATTCATCTTAATTATTAAGACAGTGCAGGCAAACTGAGTTGGTTCTCATAAAAAAATAGCATTTATGCTCCATACTTCCCTCTGGGTTGATTCAGTTGATACCTGTGGTAGAACCATCCTACCATAGGCATAAAAAGGGACAAAGGACATTGAGGGAAAGCCCTACCATGATAGTTCAAATTAATGGACCTATAACAGTGGTTCTCAACCTGTGGATCACGACCCCTTTGGGGGTTGCCTAAGACCATCAGAAAACACATATTTCCAATGGTCTTAGGAAGCAAGACACCACTTCTCTATCTGTCTCCAGGCAGGTCCGCCCACATGCAGATACACCCACATACGAGTATTAAAGGCTCATGGCATTAGGAAGGTTGAGAACTACTGACCTAGAAGAACCATTTTCTTAGGCAGCAATTCTGAAATTTTTTTCGGAATCAGAAGCTTTTTACATTCTTAAGAATTATTGAGGACCCTAAATAGCTTTTGTTTATATTCATCAATGTTTATTAGAAATTGATGCAGATATATTTTTAAATATTTATTTAACTTAATAACAACAAACCCATTATATGTTCAAATAAATAACATAACGCATGTGAACTGTTTTGCATCTGTAGCATGCATTTGTCAAGATGTGGCTCATAGGAAAACATACATGCATACACACATGTGTCTAGAATCTCTTACACCTACCTTTCTCCAAAGGAGACTTTGATTCCTTCCCGGAGGGGAAGCAGGAAGTTAGAGTCAGACACCAGACATTCTGCTTTCCTCAAAGAAAGGGTACTAGGCTAGAATTCTTATATACCCCACTAAATATCATTAGTCTAGGAGAGATCATTTTTAGTTTCAAACTGAGTTCCTGATTACTTAATGGAAGAGTACCCCCAAGCTATACATCCTAGGCTTCCTTCCCATTAAATGCCAGTATTATACAAGGAACACACATAGCAAATAGCAAAGAAAGCCATTTAGCCAAACCAATAGCAAAAAGAAATCAGAAAAGATAAACAGATGACAATATACCAGACAAATACTATGTATAAATGAGTTTTCTCATTGATAGTAAGATATCTGAACTCAACCAAGAAAGTCCTAGACCAGACCTAAAGAGAAATTCTCTGAAGTCTCTAGAGTACTGATCTGGGGATAAGGACATAATCAAGGTACAAGGTCCTCTATATGTTGGCTTCTTCCCAAAGTCCCTCTCTCTCTTCAGGGACTTCTCCCTGCAGAGAATTTGAAACTACATATTTTCTTTCTTGAAGTTAGATGCCAGAAGAATAAAATCCTCTTCTCCCAAATTCTCACCAAGTCTACCTCTCCCACAGGTGCAGAACATCAAGTAGACAGTCTCCATCAGTAGAGATAGCAGCTTTGAGCTAAGAGTTTGTGAAAAATAACTAAAAAACAACAAAATAATTTAAAGAGAATGACTTTGTTTTTCATATTTTTGTAAATCTCTAATATTTGACTTAATAGAAGAAATGAATTCTCATATATGCTTCTGCATTCAATTTATTATAATATGTTGTTTTAGTTGCATATATGAAGGAAATCCAGCCTCACACATATGTGTAGTCGGAAAAGGGAGAAGTACTTTAACAGGCAAATAACTTCATAGTTATATTTTTGGGAGGGGTGTGGTGTGGAAGGCAAGGCGATTGGGATTAAGTGGGGTTAAGGATATACAATCTAGTTAAGTGTCAATTGTCTGAGGCCGTATTTGAATTTAAATCCTCTTGACTTCAGGGCCAGTGCTCTATTCACTGTGCCACCTAGCTGCCCCTATCTTAATTATTTTAATAGACAAATAATGTCTTTGTAATTAAGTTAGTGTTTTAAAGTCATAATAATTTATGAGAATCACTTGACCTTGAGAACTCCCTAAAATGGTCTTAGGGATCCCTAGAGGTTCCCAGAATACTCTGAGAATTACTGGTCTAAGATACTGAAAGAATTATAAATGTGATTGCCCAGCAACTACCAGTGACTTTGGAAAGAGGCTGGCAAACAAGAAAGGTGGTACAAAAAGGAGAAGGGCAAATATTGTTCTAATTTTCAAAAAAAAAAATGAAGTCTTCAAACTTTAGACCAGTGAGCTTAACTTAAATTCCTGGCAAAATTTTACAATGTGTTCAAAAGGGATGGTTAGTAAACATCTAGAAAGTGAAGAGTAATTACAAAAAACCAGCATCACTTCATTGAGAACAGTCTATGCAGCTCTTTTTGTGGTGGTCAAGAACTGGAAATTGAGGGAATGTCTATCAATTGGGGAATGGCCGAACAAGTTGTGATATAAGAATGTAATGGAATACTATTGTTCTGTAAAAAATGGTGAGCAGGCAGATTTCAGAAAAACCTGGAAAGACATACAGGAACTGATGCTGAGTGAAGTGAACAGAACCAAGAGAACACTGTACACAGTAACAGCAACATTTTTCAATGACTACCTTTGATAGACTTACTTCTTCCTAGCAATCCAAAGATCTAAGTCAACTACAAAAGACTCATGATGGAAAATGCTATCCATATCCAGAAAAGGAACTATGGAGTCTGAATGCAGATCAAAGCATACTATTTGCTCTCTTTTTTGTTTGTTTGTTTCTTCTTTCTTGTGGTATTTTCCTTTGATTCTTCTTTACAACATGACTAATTTGAAAATATGTTTAATATGAATGTATATGTGGAGCCTATATCTGATTGCATGCCATCTTGGGGTGGGAGGGAGGGGAAAATCTGGAACTCAAAATCTTATGGAAGTGAATGTTGAAAACTAAAAATAAATTAATATTTAAAAAAAGAACAGGCTATGACAGACTAACAAACTTTTTTGATAAGGTTGTAAGACTAGGAGAGGCATTATGCTATACTTGTTGAGGAAAAATATTATTAATAATGTAGTCTTAAAAATAATGTAATACATAATATAGTAGTAATAATATAGTTTTAGGCTTAAGTCTACCAGAAACAATTTTGTTGAATTTAACACTAATTTATATCCAAACCATTTTGAACTTGGAGAAATGTCCAAACTGGCACAATCCTCTCATGCCTTTTGATATGACTCTCTCCCCCAAGAAGATTTCAGATTACATTTATAGGAATCTTGAACAGGAAAAAATATAATAAAACACAGTTTGGGATTAACATTCCCAAATAGTAACCATTTAGCTTCTTCCTAGACCATTTCCCCTGAAGAGTTTGTTCCTGTGAGAAAAATCTTAACTTTGAATTTCAAAAGAGGACAAAAATTGTCCCCAGGTGAATCACAGTGTCAATCACTCCAGAGAGGGGGAAAACACTGTGAAGTTTGGTTATCACCCTCACTGCATTTCAAAGGGAGGCCTTAACTTTTGTTCTTCATACTTTCCTAAAGGGAAAAGTCTGAAAAGAGGCCTTTTTTAAGGCTGGAGAAATAATACTTCTTAATATTTCTAGAGAAACTAAAAAAGTTTTTTCATATTTCTTTCATATACTAGATTTAGCGGTGGGCTTGAATTCAGGAAAATCTAGGTTCAAATGTGACTCTTACAGTTACTAGTTATAGCCTTGAGCAAGTCTCTAAACCTCTATGTGCCTCAAGCAACTCCCTAGAACTTATATACTAACTCCCACACTGGGAGTTCCCCAATTCTACAGAAATGATAGATCCTTGTCTATTCTTGTCCTAGATTGGTAGTCAGGGGAATTATGTAGATTTGATTTGCCCAGGTTTCTGTGAATCATTTAACAGTCTGTCATGCTACTCTTACAGAAAAGATATAGATTCAGTGTAAATGAAGAGAAACTACCACAAAATAACTCAAGATACAATTAGAGAGAACAAGTTTGGTACCAAAGAAGAGATATGATAAGACATCTCCCCCTACTCCATTACAGAGGTAACAGGTCCACATGTGTGGCATTGCAGATGTTCTCAAATTTTTTTCAATGAATTGATAAATTTTGCTGATTTTTTTTGTCTTCTTCCTTAAAAAAAATTTGTTTTGAATGTTTGTTATAAGAAATGGCTCTGTGGGAAAGGGTGGGGGGAGAGATATAGCAAGAAATCTAAGTCATATGATAACAAAAGATATTCCCCCCCAAAAATTATTACTTCAAAAGGAAACAAAAAGAGAGCAAGGGATGTGGGCTAGGCAATACTGTAGTATAGTTACATATATTCTAAAAAAGTTGAATGGCTAAACCCAAAGTATAACTATTAATATTTCATTGTCAATTTGGAAAGTCTACAATTCTAAGGGAATTAGGATCTGTCTTTAGTTCTATGCTATAATCAATGCCTTACCTAAAGGCATAGGTGACATGCTAATTAAATTTGTAGATGACACAAATCTGTCAGCAGTGACAAACTCAGGATTCATGAAGATTTTAACAGCTAGAACATTGGACCAAAACCCAGTAAGATGAAATCATAAAGATAAATTTAAAGTCTTACCCTTGGGTTCAAAAAATTAACTGCAAAAATATAAAATGTATTTTTAAAGTATAAAATAAAGAACAGTCCATCTGAAAAAAATGAGAACTGGGTTAATGGACTGTAGACTCAATATGAATCAAATATGAGATGGAGGCTAAATGCTAATGTAATCTTGGTTGCATTAAGAAAAGTTGAAAGTGACAAAACCCATTGTACTCTGCCCTAGTCAGACCACGTATGGGCACCACATTTTAGGGTGCTGATAAACTAGAGAACATCCAAATCAAGGCTATCAGGATTATGAACGACTATTAGATCTTGCCATATGCAGACTGGTTGAAAGAGGGTTAGCCTGAAGAAGAGAAAACAGGATGTCCAAAGGACATGATAGCTGTCTTCAAGTATTTGAAGGGCTGTCATCATCTGCAAGAGTAATTTGATTTTATTTTCTATTTGGTTCCACAAAGCAGAAGTAGGAGCAGTAGGCATAAATTGTATGGAAATAGAGTGGGGCTCAGTATATGGAGAAAGTCCTAACAAAGCTATTCAAAAATGGCTTCTTTATCACGAGAAGTCTTTGGGCAAAGGGCAGATGAACAGTGGTGGTACAATGTGGACTCTCTGGCCTCTGAGATACCTTCTACTTCTCAAATTCTATACATCTTATTCATTTGATAGACTTAAAGATCAATAAGGGCAGGAATTGTCTCATATAAATTTTGTTTCTCTCCACATCCCTAACATAGCAATTTGAGAGAGGAAAAACTTTTCAAGTGGAAGGCCTATGATCCCCCAGTACCTGAAAATATTTAATTTACTAATTTACTAATCATTTTTACTTTTCCTCCCTCCAATCCCAAAGAAAACAACCAGATCTTTCAGTGTCAAAATCCTCAACTGGGCAGTAAAATTAAAGCAAACTGATGATTAGATTAATGTGATTCACACTAAGATGTGAATTACTCATGAATTTGATCCTCAAAGGAAACATTTTAAAAGGAGAGCTTGGTGACTCATATATGTCTATACGTTGATTCTCTCTCAGCCATACCCTTCCTTCTACTCACTTGGGGGACCACATTTTCTCAGACCTTTATCACCTTTTGCCAGGAACATCACAATAGCTTACTCATTGGTCTCCCCTCCTTCCATACCCTTTTCATCTCCCATCAATTCTCCATTTTGTTGCTGTTGTTTGGTCATTTTCAGTTACATCTGACTCCATGATGCATTGGTGTTTGGTTGGGGTTTTTTGGCAAAGATACTGGAGAGGTCTGCATTTCTTTCTCCAGCTTATTTTACAGATGAGGAAACTGAGGCAAACAGGGTTAACTCACTTCCTCGGGATCACACAGCTAGTAAGCATCTGAGACTGGATTTGAACTCAGGAACAGGAGTCTTCCTGACTCCAAGCCCAGTGCTTTATCCCCTGCACCACCTCTTCTCCATACAGGTGCCTTAATAATCTTCTTAAAGCCCTGGTTTGACCATGTCATTCCCCTGCTCAAAGTCTTCAGTGGCTCGCTTAAAGGTTTAATATACCAGCTCCCGGCTCCAACCTAACTTTCCAGTCACATTTCTTCCAACCTACTTGCATATTCTGTGTTCCAGCCAGACAAGCCTACAATTTATAAACTGAGCTCTGTCTTCTGTTTCCTGTCTCTGTGTCATTTCACTAGCTTTCCCCTCTGTCTGGAAACTTAGTTCTGCCCCCTTGTAAGTCTTTGCTTCCTTCAAGGCTCAGCTTGAATGTAACTTCCAAAAGGATAGTTTTTCTGATCCCCTGAGTGTTAGTGTCCAATCTCTGTTCAAACACCTTTGTGTTTATTTATCTCTGAATATGTTATATTCACCAGAAGAATATAATCCCCTTAAGGACAGGAGGTATTTTAAATGTTTATTTCTTGTATCCCAAATTCATGTCAATCCCCAACACCTAGCACAATGCCATAATAAATATCAAGTTGAATCCAATTTAAAAAGAGTAGAATGTAAAGAAGAGATCATTTTGAGCAGAAGTGACTTTCAAGTATACTTTGCCTACCAATATTATCTACTCCACCTCCAGCTTCTATTAATAAAAGAGAAGTCAGCAATGTAGGGGCCTATTTTATAAATTATTTTTTAAAAATTTTAATGATGGGGGCAGCTAGGTGGCGCAGTGAATAGAGCACCGGCCCTGGAGTCAGGAGGACCTGAGTTCAAATCCAGCCACAGACACTTAACACAAAAACTAGCCGTGTGACCTTGGGCAAGTCACTTAACCTCTATTGCCCTCCAAAAAGAAAAAGCACAAAAAAATTTTAATGATATCTTTTGGGCAGATTTGCCTTTTGTCATTTCTAAATACATTCTCTTTCTATCCCCTCTGCAGTGAGCCATCTCCTTTTAGAAAAGGATAAAAAAGAAAAGGGAGTTTAGCAAAATCAACTCATATACTAATCAATTCTGAAGGTATATTCAACATTCCCTACCCATGGTCTTCCATGTCTGCAAAGAGTAGAGAGAAGTAAGTTTTCTCATCACTTCTTCAGAAACAAGCTTTGTCATTATAATTGCTGTCTTCAGTGTCATTTTTTTGTTGTTCTTTCCATTTATATTGCTCCCATTGTGTATAGTGTTTTCTTGGTGCTGATTTCTTCACTCTACATCAGTTCATGTGAGTCTCTCCATACTTCTCTGAATTCTAGATAATCAGAATTTCTTAAAGCACAGTAAAATCCCATGATGTTTATACGCCACAAGTGGTTTAACCACTCTTCCAACAAATATCTATTTTGTTTACAATTCTTTGATACCACAAAAAGTATTGATATAAAGATTTTATTGTAAATAGGACATTTCTTTCTGTCTTTGAATTCCATCTGATATATTCCTAGCAATGGAATCTCTGGGTCGAAGGATAGGGACATTTTTGTCACTTTTTTTTTAAATTTTCATGTAAATTTTTACATGTTTTCTATTTTTAATTTTAATTTATTTTCTTGATTACAACATTCATTTCCACAAGGTTTTGAGTTTCAAATTTTCTCCCTTTCTTTCCCCTACCCCCAAGCCCAAAACAGTAATCCCACTGTAAAGCCCCTCCCACAATCTATTCTCTTTTATGTCCTCCTCCAACGCCCCTCTAACTTTCTAGTAGGGCAGGGAGGGTCTCCCTACCCCAGTCCCTGTATGTCTTATTTCTCAGTTGCATGTG
>CM053594.1:130939564-130956365 GCA_028646575.1 Pseudocheirus occidentalis | reverse complement strand
ATATATATACATACACATTTATGGAATAAGCTAGACAAAAACAAAGATAAATTAGCCTGAAACCCAAAACTGAGTATATTCTACATGAATAAAGACAGTTCTTCAGTAAGGCCAGAAAATTTAATTGTTTTCTGGCAAGAAATTAAAAACCATGCAAAATCAAAAGACATGCAAATTAACCAAGCAACTGAGATTTAAGGGTTAAGCTAGAATTGAATTCAAGTAAGAAGAGAGACACTTCAACATCAATGTGCCATAAGTACATATGTCTACTCTAGTTATTGTTTCCCTTGTTATTGAAGAATGGTTGAATAAATTGTGGCATATGAATGTGATAGAATACTATTTTTCTGTAAGAAATAAGGAAACAGTTGATTTCAAAGAGACATTGAAATACTTGCAAGGAACTGATGCAGAGTAAAGCAAGCAAAACCAGAAGGAAAAGTTATACTATAAAATCATCATTATAAAAATGAACAATTTTTAAAAACTTTTTTAAACTGAGAAATAAATAGGCAAAACCAGAATAATTTGTACAGTAACAGCACTGCAAAAAAAAAAAAAAGCAACTTTGGAAGGACTAGTATCAGTAAAATGACCATCTGTGATTCCAGAGGCCTGATTATGAAACATACTATCCACCTCCTCCAAGAAAGGTGATGGACTCAGGGTACAGATTGACATATATACATATACACACATATGTATGTGTAAGTGAATGTGTACATGTACATATATGTATGTGTATAGCCAATGAAGGCATTTATTTTACTTAACTATGTATATTGGTTACAAGTAATTTATCTTTTTTTCTGATGAGGTTAGGGGGAGGGAAGGTGGAGGGAAGGCAGAGAGAAGGAGAAAGGGAAACATTTTCTCAATTAGAAAAAACATTTTTTTTAAAATAAAGAGGTGGGGAAGCACAGGTGCAAAATATTGCAATAAATGTTTATTGGCTGACTGATTTCATACACTGTCAGATGACATCACTGTATTATTAGTTTTGCTTAATTATTTTACTTTATTATAAGAGAGTTTTCATGAGGTGGGAGTAATCTGGAAATGTACGTAACACAGAAACAAAACATATCAATAAAACTTTTTTTTTAAAGTTATCTTTATTATTAGGGCAATTGAAAAAAAATAAAGCTAGAAATTAAGTAACTAGTCTCTTGAAAATGGAATAAACAAGACTAGATTTTATATTTTCTAGATTTAAAACTCTTAATGAGCTTCAAAAGCCTTCAGATCTCTAGAACACTCATTTGAAAGCCCATGAAGATTGAAGTCTAGAGGAGCCAGTTGAATTTCTCAAGGTCATCTGGAAGACTGAAGGAAAGTGGAAAAGGTTGGGGGAGGGGGAGGCAGAAGAAGGTAGAAGTTAAATAGAATTTCTCTAAACTGGGCACACATGGGAAGGTTAAGCAACCATGGAAGTATTCAGACTTTTGTAGAAGTAGGGGTAAGGATGGAGGAGAAAGGGAGACTCCTACAGTGAACCTAAGCCACTTTAGGGAGGGCAAAATACAAATCTCAGAATTTTACTTTTAATGATTTTTTTTTCCTGTCACTTAGTGAAAAAAAATCTTTTAATTCACACATTTAATTCAAATGAATGTGCATATAAAAGGTACTAACCAGCCAAATCTCACTCTTTCCTGCTGAGGATTGAGGAAAAACATACTATAATACTCTGAGTGGGAAAAGAGGCCTTGGCTCCTTGTCTACCTATCCAGACCTTGAAAATGTGGCATAGTTGTGTTTTTGTCTCTGTTGTATGTCATTCTTTCCTGCTCCTAGATGTGAGCATAGAGGCGGAATGGACTAGGTTAAACCTTGTGAGGTTCAAAAAGGGGTCCAGGAACTGGAGTCTATACCAAATTTTGCTAATAGCCAAATTAAATGAGGAGTAAAGCCCTAAGAAGCAACCTTTAAAACCAAGGCCAAAAGTGGATCTACCAAGTAGCTAAAATGCCATGTTCTGCAGCAAAAGAGCACCATGTCTCTTGATTACACTATACCTAAAAGGGACTTTGTTGGGGCAAATGTTCAGTAGAAACCACTTTATGTTTAACCCACTTCCCCCAGGATCCAAGATGGTAGCCCTACTCATAGGTCAGCCTCTTTTATTTTATTTTGTTGACCTTAGAGTGATCAAGAATGAAGTGGTACAATTTCATGACTGGAATTCCATTACTGGTCATCTCTAGAAGTAGGGAACTCACATGATTGGCTAATGAGGAGAAGCAGAGGAAATCCATCTCATATTCAGCTAAAGGAAAGAGCTTTCAGATTTGGTTAAGGGAGATGACTGTCAATCATTGCTTTTTTGTCAGCATTATTCTTGGGCCTCCTCAATCAATCTAAGCAAAGGCTTTCCACCTGCTAGCAATATTCCAGGGTAAAAATGTAATATTCTAGCACAAAAGCACATATAACAAGACAGCTATGATTTTTTAAGCACAGTTCTCACGCTCATAGGAGTGGGAAGGAAGATAGTACTTAATACAGAAGATCTCTATCTCTAATACAAGTTAATATAGGCCTAGCTAAAAAAAGTATAAATTTACCCCTTAATACAAATATATCTATATAGTGGGTTAATTAATTCTGACCTACACAATTCTTATTATAACAGTGTTAACTAACTAATTCTATCCTAACTTGTTAATACAATCACTGATGTCAGATAAATCACGATGAAAATGAGTAAATACTGATTAAATTGAGTGAGGGTATCAAAATTATCTTCACAATAATTAATGGCACCTTAAATATCAACATTAAAAACATATACACTTATTGGCATCACATCCATACTCTTAAGGGAAATAGTGACTGAAATTTTTGAAGACCTAAACAAAAAAATGCTAATTCTGGGTGACTGTAATTTTTTTTTAAATAAGAGTGACAGATGATGCATAAAGAGAAATAAGAATGCAATTACATACTTAAACACAATGCTGAAAAAACTAGATTTGATAGACCTATGGCAACTTCTAAGTGGCAATGGTCAAAGAAATGTTCCCATGCCAGAGCACAAAGAATGCATAAACAAATGCAGAAAGACAGAAATATTAGACACATACATCATGCAATAAAATTATAATAATAAAAGAAATATGAACAAATGATGTGGACATAAATGATACCCTAAATGATGAGAGATCCTCTGACTCCTTTTTTGTTAAATGTGATCTTGTGAATTTTTCCAACTTGTCACTAATGAAATTCATTTCTTCATTCTAGGAAACTGTATTTACTCAGCTAATGGAATATGAAAGATTTTATTTTCTCCAGTATAAACCTAGAAAGTCTGCTTCTCCCTTTTATGCATCCCAGTAGGGGAGAGCACTGCCTCTTCAAGGAAAAAGAAAGGTCATGGCTAATACATGGAGAAACATTGTAAAAAGATATTGGACTTATACTAAGAAAATTATTAAAACATGCATACTCTTTGACCCAGAGATCCTACTACTAGGCTTATACGCCCCCAAGGAAGTCACAGATTTTAAAAAGAGGTCTCAAATACACCAAAATATTTATAGCAGTACTTTTGTTGTAGTGAAAAATGGGGGAAAAAAAAGGAGCCCATCAATTGAGGAATGACCTGAAAATTATTGTATAAAGTAAAGTGTTATAGTTGGATATGATTATGAAGATGAAGAATCATGGAAATGCTAATATGAACTAATACAAAATGAAATAAGAAGAACCAGGAAAACAATATACTCAAAGAAAAGAATGTAAATCAAAAGAACAAAAACATTGAAATTGACCACTGTTTAATTATAATGACTAAATTTGATTCCAAAGAAGAAAATTCACTCTCCTCCCCTCTTTATCCAGATGGGGACCATAGATATGAACAAAAACAATTCTAATAAATGTTGAGACAAAAATGTATGCAGGACAAAATTTTAAGCATAATCTTTATCATTAGCATTTTTCTATCCCTTTGTTAAGTCTAGGTAATCAACAAAATAATAAATCAAGATCTGATTACTAGCATTTGCCAATTTTCTGAGGTGTAAATGCTTATACTAAAAATTTAACAGTCAGCTCATGAGAGCCTGTTCAAGCTGATTCCAGGCTAAGGATATAGAACCCTTCCAAAATTGCTGAATTTGATTGGATAATTTTTGCTGAAATGCTTTGATTTCTCTCTTTTTTTCATTCTTTATCATAAAGGATAAAGGATGGTTCCCAGGTTGGGAAAATATAGGAATGTACAGGGAAATAAAGGTAATGTATAAACACAAAAGACAGCAATAACAATTTTTAAGAGAAAAAAAATGACAGCATGTATCTATGATTCTATCTGACTACTGTTTCCATTGGCCTGAAAACTCAACATACCAACTACCCAGTCCTGATGGTGGTCTTAATCTCTGGTTGTTATTTTGCTTCTCTTTTTGCCTCTAATTCATTCCTTTTCTAACCCCATTCTGCTGAAGTGTTTTTGTGTCCTGGACCCCTTTGGAAGTCAGGTGAAGCCTATGGGCCCCTCCTCAGAATAATGTTTCTAAAAGCACAAAATAAAATACATAGGACTGCAAAGGAAAACAAAACAAAAATATAGGCTTTTTCCCACCCAAGTTCAATGCCAGCTGACCTACATATATCTCCCCAAGACAACTGTGTTCATTGCCAGAGAAAATATCATCTTTCTCACTTCAGAATTGGAAATTAATTAGATTCCTTTATTACCACCTCTTACACCTTTTACAATTGCACTTACTTCTAATTTTGATAGAAATGTTCCCAAGGCCATAGTTATTTGGGATACTAGAAGCCATGGTCCAATTTGAAAATGCCAGAGCATCAGATTGAAGGTAAGCTACATCTCCCCTCACCAAGTTATTGTGTGTGTGTGTGTATGTATTTTTTTTGGAGGGGGAAGGGCATGGCAATTAGGATTGTGACTTGCCCAAGGTCACATGGCTAGTAAATGTTAAGTGTCTGAGGCCGGATTTGAACTCAGGTCTTCCTGACTCCAGAGCTGGTGCTCTGTTAATTGTGCCATCTAGCTGCCCCTATTTATATTTGATTTATCCGTGACTATTACTAGGGCCTCTTTTGCCTATAGTTCTACATATGTCCATTCTACTTTCAGAGCATTTCATTCTATTTTTATATTATATTTTATTGGGGTCTAGGACACAAAAACACTTCAGCAGAATGGGGTTAGAAAAGGAATGAATTAGAGGCAAAAAGAGAAGCAAAATAACAACCATAAATATATTAAATATTATATATTTATATATATATTGCATTTCCTTTCATAGTATGCAAAAGGTCATTTGAAGTTTTGGAGTTACACAAACTTTAGTCATTGGCATTAATTCAATTCATCAGGCTGAAAGGATCACATGACCATCAAAATGGTTGAAGAACTACTAGTCACAAACTTCTCAAACCTCCCAAACCTCAAAGGAAATGAATTATGTATCAGATGTGAAGTAATTACAGTTGAATTCACAAGATAAAAAGACAGACCCTCTAACCCCAACAAAGTAAAAATCCCATCAATGAACTCTGGAGAGCATTATACTTAGATTTTTCATTCACTCTCTCTTCCTCCACACCTACATCATACATAGTCATCAAAGACAGAGACAAGCAGCCACAGAGTCTGTGGCTTCCTACAAGCATATAGGGATCTCCTATAGTAGGGACTCTCTTCCTCCCTCCTTTCTCCCCATTCCTAGAAAAAATAGGAACAAATTCTTTTTAGCCACATGAAAGGTGGAGGCAGATAGGGAAGAACATCAGTAATTGGACATGACTGAAAACATGCCATGCTCAGCACTCAGGGCCACAGACTAAGGGAGAGCAGTGTTGGGTTGATGAAAGACTGCCTTAGCCTTGGGGAGTTTGTGTAGCAGTGAAAAGGGAGGGGCCAAAGAGTGAAAGGGAATAGTTAGGAGGATGTAATAGGCTGAAAATCAAGAAGTGAAGAGAGGACTAAATTAAAACCTAGAACATGAGCAAATAAACCAGAGAGGATCCTCAAAATAGAAGAAAAATGTGAAGGCTCACAGCACTGAAGTACATTCAATATTGTGATATGAAAGGAAGTAAATCAACATTATTTGATGACAGTCCTAGGGACTCCCTAGAGATCATGGAACACAGCAAGAAATTCTAGAATTGCCTGAAGGAGAGATAAAACTCTTAGATGGAGAAATGCTGAATGAATTTTGGTCAGAAATAAGAGTTCTTAAAGCAGAAATTCAGAGCATAAATAATCAAGTGGAGAAAGATGAATACGTACTGGGGAATCTCCCCTCAAAAAGCAAAAGCTGTGAAAGAGAATAATAGGTAGGGAAACACAAACTACTGAAATGGAGGAAAATTTGGCAGAAGAAAAGCAAAAAAACATAATCTAAAAAAGAATAGGTGAATTCTATGCAAGTCAAAGGGATAGACCTCGAAGGAAGATGCAAAGAGACAGCTTGAGGATTGTAGCTCTCACTAATGCTCTGTTGGTGGAGTGATGAATATTCTGAGGAATAATTTGGAACTGCCCAAAAGGCTATGAAACTGTGTGTTCCCTTTGCAGCAGCAATGACACTGGCATAGCCAGGATGGCTGCTAGCACAGGTTCTTAGGTCTGCTTTACTAGGAAAGATCCTGTTTAAGGGGTCAACAATCTTTTTAAAATTACATTTGCTAGTTCAGGGGAAAAGTCAGCACTCTGAACTTTAGAGAAAATACAAGCAGAGAAATAAAGACCAACAACCAAGGCTCTGACTGCCTGAATCAGCTATACACTTTACCTACATCCCTGGATGGAGAGAGCCTTTAATCTGAGCAGTCCAGAAGCTCTGAATAGCCACTCAGAATCTTGACCAGGAAATCACAAGGTCCTTACCCAAAGCAAAATTCTTCTCAGAATCACAACCCTCTTGACTCAGTGCCTAATTAGAAATTAGCAAAAGGTGTGAAAGCCTTCCTATAAGCAAGCCTCACCTAAGCAAGCTTCCCTTAATGAGTTCTCAGTGAGGCCTATTAATGGGAGGGGAAGATCTCATATTCCATTAATATTACACTCTTTGACCTTACAATGCCACCACTAGGTCTGTATCCCAAAGAGGTCAAAGGAAAAGGAGCTATGTGTACAAAAATATTTATAGCAGCTCTTTTTATGGTGTCAAAGAATTGGAAATTGAGGAGATGCTTATCAATTGGGGAATGGCTGAGCAAGTTGTGGTATATGATTGTGATGGAATACTATTATGCTATAAAAAATGATGAGGGAAATGTTTTCAGAAAAGCCTGAGAAGATCTATATGAATTGATAACAGAGTAAAGTGAGCAGAACCAGGAAATCATTATACACAGTAACATCAATATTGAAATGATGACCAATGGTGAAAAACTCTGATCAACACAAAAAGGCAATTCTGAAAGGCTTGTGATCAAAACTGTTATCAACCTCCAAAGAAAGGGCCAATGAACTCGGTGCAAATTGAAGTATAATTTTTTTTCAATTTCTTTATTTTTCTTTGTTTTTTTTGCAACATGGGTAAATGCCACATGGAAAGCTTTTGTGTTATTTCACGTGTATAATTGATATCATATTGCTTGGACTGAAGAGAGGGGAACAATTTAGTACTCAAACTTTTTTTTAAAAAAATCTTAAAATAAATCAATAATAAATTGGGAATCAAGGTTTTTTAAAGGATCATGGTTCTCTTAAAAGAATGTCACCAATTTTTTTAAATACAAAAATTGTCATAATAAAAGTAGTAACACAAGAAAATTATACAAAACTACTTAATAATGCTAACAAAACATTGAGAAAATCCATACATCATCACTGACAAAAACAAATCCATTCCAAATCAATTCAACAAACATTTGTTAATTATCTAGTAAGGGCAAGTCATTGTACTAGTTTCAGGAGATAAAAAATTTAAAGTTCCTGTCCTCAGGAAGCTTATATTCTACTAGAGAACAACAACACATACAGTAATTTTCAAAGTCATTTGGTACAAGCAATAATTTTTACATAGTTTCATTTTGTGACAACAATAGTCACACATGTGCTTCTACTAAAACTAGACTGACTCAGAACATCTGACCCTGCCCAGCTAGAAACACATTGAGCTGATTTTCCTATGTTTAGTTCATTTTCTGTCAGAGTGATAACTTTCATATGGTACACATTTTATTGTTTTCTTTTATTCTCTTTTTAGTTCTATGACTTTTTACAATGATCCTAATACTAGCTAATATTTATATGGCACCTACTATGTGCCAGATGCTTTACAAATATTATCTCTTTTTTTTGTATTTTTGGAGGGGGGAAGGCAGGGAAATTGGGGTTAAGTGACTTGTCCAAGGTCACACAACTAGTAAGTGTTAAGTGTCTGAGGTCAGATTTGAACTCAGGTCATCCTGACTCCAGGACAGGTGCTCTATTCGCCACATCACCTACTTGCCCCTACAAATATTATCTCATTAGACCCTCACAATGACTCTAAAAAGCAGGTGTTTTTATTCTACACATTTTTTTAACAGATGAAGAAACTAAGATAGATTGACTTGCCCAAGATCACACAGCTTAGTAAGTATCTGAGTCAATATTGGAACTCAAGTCTTCCTGACTCCAGGCCTAGCACTGTATCCACTGCACCACCCAGCTCATACACAGAAGCATACAAAAGTTCCAGAGTTCATTTCAATGCCTATAATAGATACTTCACCATCTGCTGTTGTGGAGATGCCAAGAATTTCAAGACTCATTCATACTCACAATGAAAAAGGAACCAATTAAACTAAAGCATAAAGAAAAGCACAGTTGAAAAAACCCTCACAAAATATCGCTGTGAAACAGCCTGATTCATCTTCAGAAAATAAGCAAAGATCTTCACTGGGACCTGACAGTTAAGAGCTGTTATTTATTCCTCTATAATGTAACTTTTGTGAAATCAGAAGAACAGAAAAAAAATACAGCACAAACAAAAGAAAAAGCATCTACTAATAGTTTTATGATGAAAAAACAGTCATCATGACAAGACAGTACAAAGAATAAAGTACTGAGCACTGGGAAGAAGCAATTTTTAGTGATGATGTACTTTTTTATTCAAGGCTATATACCAAAACTATTGTTGGAAGAAGTCCAGATGCATCTATAAGGGAAGGATGAACAGAAGGGAACAAGCATTTCTTGAGTACCTACTATGCTCAGATCAGGCAGCTAGGTGACACAGTGGATAGAACATTGGGCCTGAAGTCAGGAAGACTGCTCTTCCTGAGTTCAAATCTGGTCTCAAACTCTTACTAGCTTTGTGACCCTGGGCAAGACACTTAACCCTGTTTGCTGTACTTTCCTTGTCTGTAAGATAAACTAGAGAAGGAAATGGCAAAACACTTCAGTATCCTTGCCAAAAAAAACTCAAGTGAGGTCAGAAAGAGTTGGAACAACTGAAACAACTCAAAAACAGCAATGTATTCAGGCATGGTACTAAGAGCTTATACAAATATTATCTCATTTGATGTAGGAGTCTTTATCAGATTGCAAAATATCCATAATAAAAAGTTTGGGGATTTTTTTTTTTCCTTCCAATGAACCAAGAAGTCTTGTCCCCATTCAGGGAATGATGAGCACCGATAAATATAGTGATAAAATAAATTCTGAAATTATAGAAATCATTGAGTGAATACTGCAACAGCCTCACATTGTACAAGAAGTTGACCCAAGAAATCAAGACAAATATAATTCAAGATTTAGGCCTAATTGAAATCTATGGACTAAAATGAAGGCTAGACTTGGGTGAGTGGGCTATTCGTTAAAGGAATATTTAAAATCCAATGTGATCAAAGTGTTATTTCACTACATCAAATTAAACAATGTGTCAGAATCTTGGAAGTTCAATGCTAAATCATGTAAAATAAATTCAACAAAAAGACTTATTGCAAATTAAGTTTCTTAAGGTAAAAAATATTACAAAATTTACTGGATAAGTCAATGAATTTAATTATTTTACTTTATTTCAATTAACTTGTGTAACATCATCACAAAAAAGTAAAATGAGGTGAAAAAAAATTAACAGCTTGGAGGCAAAGTAAAAGGTTTCGTGGAAGAGGTGGTTCACTCTCACTGTGACACCAGGGGAAAAGGATCTAGGATAAAACACCATGACTGCTCCAGCTGCACTGCACCTCCCAGTTGGTCAGTCAATCAGTCATTCAGCGAGCATTATGAAGCACCTACTATGTGTCCTGCACTGTGCTAAGAGTTAGGTATAAAAAGAAAGGCAAAATATAGTTTCTGCCTAGTCTCAAAACCAGTCTTTGCCACTCATTCATTCATCAGATTTTCCATTTACAACTATACATGGGCCAGTTTCATCCAAAAGACACCAGTGCCTTTCCTGTCAGGGACTCTGGCCTCCTGGCCATTCCTCAAACAAGACACTCCATCCCTCAGCTCTGGGCATTTTCTCTGGCTACCCCCCCCCCATTCCTAGAAAGCTCTCCTCTCTCCCCTCTGCCAATTGGCTGCCATGGTTTCCTTCAAGTCCTAAGTAAAATGTCAACTACAGGAATACTTCCCTGATTCCTCTCAATCCCAATGCCTTCCATCTCTTAATTATGTCCTATTTGCCCTAGATGAAGTTTGTTTGTATATTTTTGTTTCTCTTTTGTCTCCCCATTTAGACTGTGAGCTCTTTGAGGGTAGGGACTATCTTTTGCCTCTTTTAATATTTTCATCACTTATAGTGGCGAGAATGTAGTAGATGCTTAACAAATGTTTACTGACTGATGGGCTAAGATAGGTGGTATGGGTTGGTGAATAGAGTTCTAGGACTAAAGTCAGGACCACCTGAGTTCAGATCTGACCTCTGACACTTAACTAGCTGGGTGACCCTGGACAAATCACTTATTTTCTGTCTGCCACCATTTTCCCAACTGTACAACAAGGATAATACCTTATAAGGTTGTTTTGGCCGTCAAATGAGATAGCATATTCAAATCACTTAGCACAGTGGTGGGCATATAGTAGATGTTTATTAAATGTTTGTTCCCTCCCTACTCCCCAGCCCCCAATTATCTGACTCCCTTTAAAAAGGCTGACATAAGTGTCATGAGACCATCTGCCATTCAGTTATGTCTTACAGACTCGGCACTAAAACAACATCCCAGAGGAATCTCCCACTCACTCAACAAAGTTTCACCTGTGCCCTCTTCTAGTCCTGGAGTATTCAATCCTTTTTAAGGTGCAGGCAAATTGGAAGGTGCTAGAAATGTGCCTGTGTTTTGAAACATCTCCCTCACTGAAGGCTGAATTGAAGTACCACCATTTACAATTCTTTCCTTTGTGTTCATGTTACCTTCCCTTTGGGAAGGTGTGTCATCCTAGGCTAGGAATGATATTGTGTAGCTGATTGCATGGTATCAGGTGATAGAAGGAGCCAGCATCAAGAGAGTGTCCCAGGGGCCAGGTAGGAAGGCTGGTGGTCAGAATGGAGCGGCCAAAAAAAAAGAGCAAAGGAGGCAGAAAAGAGAGGATTGGGGGAACTAATGACAAACATTTTTTCACCATGTCACTAGAACTAGCCCTGTTTCCATATATTTGAGCAACAGAATCCTAGACCTGGAAGAGACTGATATTTTCCTACCTGCATGGCAGATGTCACCTCCAACAACTTCTGACAGTGAACAGACCACCTATTCTTACAGATGTCCAAGGCAACTCTACAATCTCCCTCAGCTAATGGCTTCCCTTGATCTGCCTTCTAGCTGAGAGCTTCTTGGAATGACCTTGTTTACTGTTAATGCTCCCCCAGAATCATTAACATCCCCTGCAGGGCTGAGACTAGACAGGAAGATGTGCTTCCAATTAGCAGGTGTTTGAATAACCTCTTCAAACCCCTAATAGAGATTCAGATTCACTTTGCCCACAGGTTTGGAGTTAAATGGAGGGCATCAATGAGGTATGCCAGGTGTTTGCATATCAGCTAACTCAGATTGAAAATAATTAATATTATCAGCAGCAATAGGGATATGGTTTGGAGACTAGAACCTGTGTTTAGAAACAACAGATGTTCCAAACGTCCAGGGACAACACTTAGAGAAGCAGCACAAGATAGTAAATAAAAAGTCAGACTTGGAATCGGGGAAGGCCTAGGTTCAAATCCTGACTGATGTTTACCAGATGTACAATCATGGATAAGTCTCTCTCTCTCTCTCTTTCTCTCTCTCTCTCTCTGTCACACACACACCACACACACACACACACACACACACACACACACCTGGAAGAAACTCTGTTAAGATTCTGTTAAAGACTTATTGTGTAAGTGGAAAAAATTCTGACATCATATTAGGAGTTCCTACACTGACAAAAATCAGTGTCCTTGATATATTGGCAAGTTAACTTAGGAATTCCAATTTCTTGACCAGCATCCACTAGCATGTGTTAAGAAGTCATTCAAGTCATTAAGAGGAATTGCTTCGTTATTTTGGGATTGGAGTGGACCAGGACAATTATACCAACAATGTCAGGCCTTCCCTGACAAGGACATGAAAAAGGAGGCGGTGGTGAGAGAAGACGTTTAAGAATTTACATAGTACTTCAAAGTTTTTTATATCTATCCATATCTCATTTGACATTAAACAATCTGGTAATGCCAGTAGAACAATCCTTATATGTGTTTTACAGATGAAGTTGAAACTTCGAGAGGTTGAATGTCTTACTCATGGATCACACAGCAAGGACATGTCAGAGACAGGATTCAATCCCAGGACTTTTTGACTCCAAATCCATCATTCTGCCAACTCTTGCTTCATTTCTTCTGATTCTCTTGTAAACCCTCTGCAGTCTGGTTTCTGTCCTCATCATACAATTGAAACTGCTCCCTCCAGAGTTACCAATGAACATTTAATTAACAGATTTAATGGTCTTTTTTTTTATCTCTTTGCAGCATTTGACACCAAGGACCCACTTTTCCTTTTTAGGTTTTTGTGTCACTTGTCTGTCCTGGTTCTCCTCTTACCTCTCTGAGTACTCCTTTTCAGTCCCAATTCCCAGATCTCCCTCTAAATCATGCCCATTAACTGTAAATGTCCCCAGATTTCTGTCCTGGGTCCTCTTTTCCTTTTCCCCAGGGGTTTAATTAAATATCTATATGCAAATGAGTCATATAAACAAACATATACATATAAACGTACATATGTGTGTGTATTTGACCTAATCTCCCTCCTGATCTTCAATCTAGAATTACCAGCTGCCTCTTGGACTTTTTGAACTGGTTGTCCCACAGGAATCTCAAATTCAACACCAACAAAATCTAATACATTATCTTCCCCCCAAACTCTTCCCCAGATTTCTAATTTTCCTGTTACTGCCTAGGGTACCACCATCCTTCCAGTCACCCAGGTTCACAACATCAGTGTAATCCTTGACTCTCCACTCTTACTCACCACATATCTCCAACCTGTTGCCAAATCTTACTTTCCCTTATTTGCACTCACCTAAGTAACCCCTCTAGTTCAGGCTTTCATCTCTTCTTTTCATGACTGTTAAAATAGCTTTCTAATTGGCCTCCCTGTCTTGTCTCTTCGCTCTCCACCTCATCTTCCACTCAGCTGCCAAAGTGAGTTTTCTAAAAGGCAACTCTGATCGTGTTCCCCTCCCCCTACCAAAAAAACATTACCAGTAGATCCCTATTACTTTTCACATAAAGTATATACCTACTGATTTGTATGTGGTCTCTTGTATTAGAATATGAGATCCTTGAAGGTATAGACCCAGTTGTTCCGCTTCTTTGTATCCCTAACACTTACTTAGCATACACAGGGTCAGCATGTAATAAATGTTTGTTACACAAAGATGTCCATCATTTGGAGAATGGTTAAACAATGTAACGCAATATTACTGTGCTGTGAGAAATAGAAAATATGACAAATACAGAGAAGTACTGAAAGATTTGCATGAACTGATAAAGAGTGAAGTAGGCAGAACAAGGAAAACAATGGACACGAGGACTACAACAATGTAAATGAAAAGAAAAACCACAACAAAACAATCAAAGATGAATTTTGAAGAATTACAAAGAGTAAGCATGGTTTCAAAGAAGAGAAATGAGAAGAGAGCGCTTACAGAGGTGGCAGATCCTGTCTATATTTTCAGGCTTTTTTGATGTATTGATGAGTTTTGTTAATTTTTTTCTTCCTCTTTTCCTTTAAAATATTTTTTGATATATGGAATGGCTTGGAATTATTAAAAACAATTTGGTAGTGAGTAAGAAATGGAAAGGTTGATCAATGGACTAAATTAGGCACACAACACACAGAAGCAAACAAAAATAACAGTGTACTATTTGATCATTTCCAAGATTCCTGATATTGAGTCAAGAACTCATTGATTAACAAAAACAATTTGGAAGACTAGAAAGCAATCTGGCAGAAACTAGGTATAGATCAACATCACATACCATATACTAAAATGAACTACAAATGGGCACATTATTTAAACATAAAATAACATTATGAAGAAATTAGAGAAGCAAGAAAAAAGTTATTTGTCAGTTCTATGAAAAAGAGAAGAGTTCAGGGCCAAACAAAAGGTAGAGAAGTTAATAGGAGGTAAAAATGACAATGTGACTACATAAAATTTAAAAGCTTTTGCACAAACAAAACCATTGCAGCTAAAATTACAAAAGAAGCAGGAAATGGGAGGGCAGAAGAAATCACAAATTTCTCTGAAAAAGGTCTCATATCTAAGACATATGAAACTGAGTCAAATTTATAAAAATAAGAGCCATTTTCCATTTGATAAATAGTCAAAGGATATGAATGGGAAGTTTTCAGAGGAAGAATCCAACCTTTCAATAGTCATATGAAAACATTTTCCAAATTACTAATAATTAGAAAAATGCAAATTAAAATGATTCAAATACATTAGATAGGCAAAGTTGACCAAGAAAAGGAAAATTACAAATGCTAGCAGGGTTTTGGAGAAATAGACTCATTAATGCACTGTTGGTAGAGCTATGAAGCCATCCAGTCATTCTGGAAAGCAATTTGGAACTATGCCCCTCAAACTATTAAACTGTACATATTTTTTGACCAAGCAATATTACTATTAGTCTATACCTAAAAAGGAATCAAAGAAAGAGGAGAAGGACCCATATGTACAAAAACATAGTGGTTCTGTTTGTGGTGGCAAAGAACTGGAAATAAAGAGGTGCCCATTGATGAGGGAATGACTGAACAAGCTATGGTATATGAATTTGACAGAATACAATGGTATTGTAAGAAATAAAGAAGGGGCATGTTCCAGAAAAATATCTGGGAAGATTTAAATGAACTGATACAAAATGAAGTGAGCAGAATTTATACAATAGCAGAATTTATACAATGACATTTTAAGCTAATCAACTTTGAAAGACTTAGGAACTCTGATCACCACAACAACCAAAAACAAATCCAAAGAACTTACCAGTGATGCATGCTACCCAGGGAGCAGATAGGTGGCACAGTGAATAGAGCACCGGCTCTGGAGTCAAGAGGACCTGAGTTCAAATCCGACCTCAGACACTTAACACTTACTAACCATGTGACCTCACGCAAGTCACTTAACCCCAACTGGTCTGCCTCTCCCTTCCAAAAAAATAAGAAAGAAAGAAACACACTACCTACTTCTAGATAGAGAGCTTATGGACTTAGAGTATAGATTGAAGCCTTTGTTTCAGCATGACTAATTCTTGCTTGACTATGCCTACTTTTAATAGGTTTTGGTTTTGTTGTATCTCAGTGGGCGGTGGAGGGGTAGTGGAAGGGAGGGAATTTGAAAATGAAAATAAAATTAAGCTAAAATAAAATAAGGATATTACCATGTCACTCCCCTACTCAACAAACTACCAAAAAAATAGATATATGAGATGGCTCTCTAGGAAGGGAGAGGAGAAGAAATGCTGGGAGAAATTTAGATAATATAAAAACGAAATATTTTGATAAAATCTTATTTAAAAAAATAACTAAATGCTTCCTGCCTGACACTAAACTATACTGAATCTTCATATATAAGTTCAGGGCAGGGAAGCTGCTGAAAAATATACCAGCAGATTTTCATGGAACCCATGACCATTCTCTAAAATTAGAATGTGTCCAAGCGTGATTCAGAAATATACATGTTGACTCTCTGGATATGATTAATTTAGCCTCTAGTGTGGCAATGGCAAAGTTTCCAAATGCAGTTTCTGGGATTTCTTTGCTGCCTCACCATCTTCCTCCAACCCTGATATGCCCTCTTAACCCAAGGTCTGTGGAGGTCCCAGGAGGGGTCAGTGGATAGATTTAAATGGATCTGTGAACTTGGATGGAGAAAACATTACAACTTTATTATTATGCATATCTAACTTAAATCTAGCACTTCTGATCTCCAGGGGGCAGAGCCAAGATGGCAACATAGAAGCAGCAAGGTCCCGCAACTCCCACACTGCCACCCTAAACACCCATAAAACATGAGCCCAGACAAAGTCTAGGACTCTCAGACTCACAAAAATACAGAAAACACATCTCTCGCTGAACGCAGCTCAGCAGCAGGGGCTCATCGTGGCGGCCGGGAGCGGAGGCTGGCCCACCCTGAAGCCAAGACCGCAGCCAGGCCCAGGGCAGTGGGAAGGAGCCGGGCTGAGCTGAGCTGAGCCGTGCCACAGCCAGTCTTCAGAGGAGAGGATCTACAGCCTCCAGCACCTCCACATCTGCCAAGGCATGAGGAACGGGGACCAGAGAGGGGCAGCACGCAGGGGAGCAGAGACCAGCCCAGCCCAAAATCACAGCC
>CM053594.1:130923729-130939064 GCA_028646575.1 Pseudocheirus occidentalis | reverse complement strand
CAACTAGGAATTAAGATATACAGGGGCTGGGGTAGGGAGACCCTCCCTGCCCTTCCAGAGCGTAAGAGAGCAGAGCAGGGGAGGGGGTTTAGAGTGGGATTGTTGTTTTAGGGTTGGGGCAGGGGCAAGACAGGGAGAAAATTTGTAATTCAAAAGTGTAATGAAAATGAATGATGTAAACAAGAAAACAAATAAAAATATTTTTAAAAATCTAGCACTTCCATTAATTTCTGAAAAAGATTATTCTGAGAAGGGGTCTTTAGGTTTCACCAGGCTGCTAAAGGCATCTAAGACACACCCAAAAAGGTTAAGAACTTCTGTTTGAGAGAGTATTTCATTGTAACTTTATTCATAAAAATATTAATAACTCCCTTGTCATCCTTTGAAGTTTACACATTACCTTTTTTTGAGTTACAAATTAAATCCTGTGGTTTAGACCAGTCATTAGAACTAATGCAGATGCTGTCCTGGGTAAATACAGGCTATGACCTTCTGTTCTCCTCCACTCTCTCTCCACAAACAAGTCCAAAATGGGAAGAAGGACCTAGGCTGTTTTTATTTGTCTCCAAAGGACTCTCACTTAGGGGTGACTCACCGGCTCTTCATATGGAATCATAGCAGCACAGACTTAGAGCTGGAAGAGATATTAAAAATCATCTTGATTTCATGGAGTCCATGAACTCAAATGGGGAAAAAAATACATCTTTATTTTCATAAACCTCTAAACAAAAGTTAGCATTGTTTTAATAATTCCTTCAATTATTACTTCAATCATTCCTTTCATTATTACTTCAATTATTCAAAAACACTATTCTGAGAAAGGGTCCATAGGTTTCACCAAACTTCCAAAGGAGTCCATGACACACAAAAAAAATAAAGACCCTACCCAGAGTGAAATCCCTCCATTTCAGATGAATAAACTCAGGCCTCAAGGAGGGAAGAGGCTTATTCACAGTCATGCAGGTAGTAAGTGGCAGAGCCTGTGTTCCGATGTCTTCAGACCACAAATCCACTACTTTGATGGAATATCTTCTCAAAAATATTTGCTTTCAAATACAAAAGTCTTTGCTATAAAGCAGAAATTGCTTTTCCTTCCTGCTAGAGGTGCTGGGAGGTTGAAATAAATGTTCAAAAATTTTTCCCCCTTTGGCATCTGACTGAGCTCTGTACTTTCTCTAGCAAGGCTAGGAAATGACTAGACTGAAGAGCACACAGAGAGTTGCTGAATCTAAGGCATGCAGTGTTGAGGAAGCTACCAGGCAGGCCACTCCCCTAAGGCTGAATAGCAAATTCCCAAAGTCCTTGGAGGGAGGAGGGAGTATTCTTGAAAAAACATGCAAATGAAGCAGACTGGAGGGAGATGTTCTGCCAGGCAGACTTTCTGACAATGAGAGAATAGGGCAAGTCTTCCCAAAGGCTCAATCTTTGACTGACAGTCCTAATGGCTAGTCCAGTATCCCAAAAGCAGGACCCAGCCAAGTGTGGTTGCATGAAGCTGGACTTTCTCTTGGTCTTGTGAAGTCAGCGTCTTTATTTTAAAGTAGCATTAAAAAAAGATTTTAAATATAGTCATTGGAAGACAGCACCTTTAAATCTATACATGCCATTATTATGTTTATCATTTGGGTGTGTAAAAAAAAGTCTTCATTCTAGCAAACTTCTAATTTGAAAACGTCATTTAATATCCAGGATGATCATTCTAGAGCTGGAAGGGGTTCCACAAGGTGCCAAAGTGGAAACATCTAAGACTGGGAAACAGGAAGGAGGCAAAGCCTGGGTATCAGAATGTGCCAGTAAAGTAGAGGTTGCTCATTTTTTCACATCACATGATAATAGATCAAGCAGTGGAAAGAACCTCCGAGGTCAGCTAATGTAACCCCCCTCATTTTAAAGAAATGGAAACTGAGACCAAGAGGCTTAAGTGACTCTCCCTAGGTCACACAGGCAAATAAGTCCTTAGGGGTGGGCTTTACCTCCAGGTCCTTTGACTCCAAAGCCAGTGCCTTTTTTTCCCCACTGTAGACAGCCATATATTTGAAGGACAGGTACACAGAGAAATGTCAGTGTGTATAGTAAGGTAAAAAGAAGTGTGGTGTGGAATGGAGGCAGAAGAGGTTGCAGGTGTTGCCTGACACAGCATTTGAAGATTCCTCCAGGGATGCTCTTGCAATGCTGCAGTTGCAGAAACAAAACGGGTCTTTGATATAATCTGATCCTGGCATTTCAATCAGGGGTCTCAGTCTGCTATTATTGAAGAAAGTCAAATAATGGATACATACAGAGATAGTAAATAGATTTGGTGGCATGGTGGCTAGCATTTAAATCTAGGTTCAGTCTTTTACTAGCTGTGTGACCCTAGGCAAGTCACTTAATCTCTGCCTCAGTTTCCCCATCTGTAAACTGGGGATAATAATAGCACCTACCTTGCTGGGTTGTTATGAGGATTGGATAAGATATTTTTTCTAAGCACCTAGCATAGAGCCAGTGCTTAACAAATGTTTGTTCCCTTCCTACCCCTTTCCCTGATCAGACTAGTCAACAGATGTGGTAGTGAGCAGAGGGACACAAATAGAGATAAGAAGTCCAGGTGGAATGGCAGAAGAAGTTATGGCTGTGACTGCAGTATTGGGGGGTTTTATTCTGGTCTGCATAAAGTATTCCTATGTGTCAGCTGGTCTAGGGCAATGTTTCTCAAACAAGGAAACCTGAAACACCTCAAGTTGTTTAGTTTCGTTTTTAAATGAGCCTTTAACGTTGTTTGTTAATTGACCATTAATATTTTAGTGAATTTTGGTGCCTGTGTTCTGCCAAAAATTGGCTTAAACTTAAGGGTTCTACCACTGTGAAAAAGTTTGATAGCCACGGGACTCGGGTCATATTTTTTGCTACTCCATAACTCTGGTAGAGTGTACACTAGAATAGGGAGCTTGAGCCCCGATGAAATGATGCTATGGAGCCAGCCTGTCTAGCTGTCCCAGCTGACCTTAATCTTCCATGCTTAGAAAAGATATGATGTCTGGCAGCAGATCTCAGGACATACCAGGAGGGGTAGGGAACCTGCGGCCTCAAGGCCACTTGTGGCCTAATTCTAGAAGGTCCTTGGGTGCAGCCTTTTGACTGATTCCAAGCTTTACAGAACAAATCCTTTTATCAAGGGGATTTGTTCTGTGAAGTTTGAATTCAGTCAAAGGGCAGCATCTGAGGATCTAGAAGGCCACATGTGGCCTTGAGGTCACAGGTTTCTCACCCCTGTATTAGACAAATGTCCAAGCTGAGTCTAAGATCCAGTATGTCATGGTAATAGTAGCTGATACTTCTATAGCACTTGAAGGCATAAGAGCTGCTTTTCTCACAGTATTATCCCCATTTTGCAGATGAGAAAAATGATGTTCAGAGGGTTAAATGACTTGCCCATAGTCATCTAAATAGTAGTTAACTGAGGCAGGATTCAAACTGAGGTCTCTCCTGGCTCTGAATTACAGTTATTTCCACTACAGAACATTCTATATCTTTGTGGTGTAAGATAGGTCTTAGGAAGAGAAAATTGAGAGAGGCCCAAATAGGCACACAGGCAAGCAGCTGGCATCAGATTTTACCCATCTTCATGGAAAAAAACATTCCCAGCCCGAAAGAGCAAGGGCAGCATGTGCCAAACTGTTTGTGCCATCTTAAAGAGCACCAATTAGAAATTTTGTTTGAAAGACACAGTTCAAAATGACAAAATATAAACAGCTTGTCAAAATTTCAGGAAAAAGCAATGGGTTCATTTGGCAATGGGTTAGCAAATAAGACTTGTTTCTCTAAATCAACTGCTGTAGTGACTTTTGTTGTAGTTGGAACAGGTCTCTGTATATCATGTGGATGTACTCTAAAACAAGGCTTTCTAATTTTATGGAGCAGCCACTTACAATCCTTGTTGGGAGTGTGGGTACTGGCATGGAAATCCTACTATTCAGTCTCTGGCTTTATCCTCTCCCTCTCCTCCCCACTCCTTGACTGGAAGGCACTGATAACCAGTCAATACATACATACACACATACATACATATGTGCATGCATGCATACATATGTGTGTATTAAGCCCCTATGACCTGCCAAGCATTATGCTAAGAGTCAGGAATACAAAAAAGGACAAATGATCATCCCTGTTCTCAAAGAGCTTACCATCTAAAAGGGGTGAGGGGGGCAAATAAAGGCCTACAAACAAGCTATATGCAGGGTAAATAGAAAATAAAAGAACAGAAGCACTAGGATTAAGAGGGGTTCAGAAAGCCTTCTCCTAGAAGGTAGGATTTTAGTTAGGACTTGAAAGAATACGAGGAAGTCAGTAGATGAGAATGGAGAGCATTCCAGACATGGGGGATGGTCAGAGAAAATAATGCCTGGAGCTGAGAGATGAAGTGTCTTGTCTGTAAAACAGCCAGGAGGCCAGTGTCATAAGATATGCAAGTATGATTACTCACGTTTTACAGAGGAGAAAACATATTCAAAGGGGCTCAGTAATTTTCCCAGGATCAAACAACTATGAAGTGTCAGAGCAGAGATAGAAGCCCAGGCCTTCTAAGACTGGTGTTCCACCCACTGCAACTCATCCTAATACAAGATTTTCACTTGGATAATGTTCCACTATTTTGTCTTCTGAAAAAAATATAATGAAGACATCACTCATCTTGCAAGTTACTTCATAATCTTTTGTGACTTTTTCCTATCTAATTCCTATTAATGTCATGGTCTATAAGTGGAGTTCAAGGTCCCTACAAAGGGACCTCCAAGGTGCTGATCTGCAGCAGAAATCCCTTTCTTAGATTTACCAGCTCTGCAGATAGAAGTATATCCTAAAGCAAAGGCCAGGCCGTTAAACTGTGAGCTCCTTGAGAGCAGGGACTGTTGTTAAAAACAACAACATTTTTTTCAATATTCCAAACATTTTGCACAGTGCCTAGCAAATGAGTTATTGTTCAGTTATTTCTGACTCTTTGTGACTCCTTTTGAGATTTTCTTGGCAAAGATACTGGAATGGTTTGTCATTTCCTTCCCCAGCTCATTTTACAGATGAGGAAACTGAGGCAAACATTGTTAAGTGACTCTCCCAGGGTCACACAGCTATTAAATATCTGAGTCCAGATTTTAACTCATAAAGATGAATCTTCTTGACTCAATATCTGGTACTCTATTCACTGCACCACCTAGATGCCTTGGCATAATGTAGTAGATGTAGTAATCAGTTAGCAGACTGACTGACCTGGACAAAACTATAGGCCACATCCTCACAAGCAGTTTGGTAAGCATTTGTTCACCTTAAGTCAGTGTTTTAAGGAGCAGATGAAAGGATTATAGGAAACCCTGCTCCTCCCCCTCCACTGCATTCCAGACCTACTAGGCCAGAAATGTGGAAGAAGGAATTTCCACTCAAGCAGAAAGTGAGAAGGGTATGAGTCATTAGCACCATCCCCTTCCAGCTCTACATTAACACTATTAACAATTCTACCCCTCAGTCCCTTCTTCTGCCACATCTTCCTGCTGTAATTACCCTCCTGGCACCTTATTAACTAACCAGACTTTACTGTCTAAAGCCCTTCTCCCCTTTACCTAATTCCGGCTAGTTCTGTGCTGGGCAGAACAGGAGACACATTTAAGTTTTGCTTTGTCGTTCTCACCAGCGTAGAAATCTGGCTGGGGTTCCTTATCTTTCAGAGGAAAGATGCTGTGGCTCTTGAAGGGTTGTGGGACCCAGTGAGAAGAGAGTCCATTTTACTCTGCTATGGTCAGGTCATGTTTGGAGAGTATTGATCACCACATTTTAGGTAGAACTTTAACAAACAATGAGTCCAGAGAAGGGAAACCAGAATGGTGATGGGACTGGAAGCCATGTGACATTGTGACTGGCAAAGGGAACTAACAATATTTAGCCTAGAGAAGAGAAGACTCAGAGAAGGCATGGTAGCTGTTGAGAATTTGAAGAACCATAAGGAATGGGAATTAGGTTTGTTCTGCTTGGCCCAGAGGGCAGAACCGGGAGCAACAAATGCAGCTACAGACAGTCAGATAATGACTTCACCTAAGGAAAAAAACTGCCTTAACATTTCAGTTGTCCAGAAGTGGGGTGTGCTGCCTCAGGAAGGAGTCAGATCCAAATCTCCAGATGTTTTCAATTGAGGCTGAACCACCACTTCTCAAGGATACTGGAGAGGAGATTTCAGAAGACTTATCATTAAAGTCCTTCCGAATATGGCATTGTGTGATTGTGAGTGAGCTGGTAACTAATACTGATTTCTCACTGGTGGGTGCACCCTACAGGGTTGTTGTGCACACACTCTAGAGAACTAGACAATGCCGCTTTTCTCTTCAAGAGGTCTGGAATCTTACTTGGGTTGGGTCTTCTCTATGCTTATAGTCAGATCTCTTCAAAGGAAACAGGATTGCAATAAACCTTATAATCCAAAAATATCAGTACCCACCCTTCTTGCTCCTTCAGTGTTCTAATTAAACATCACCCCAGGCTTCAGTCTCTATGAAAGTTATTTATTTCCAGACCTGTTGGTTCCCTTCCCTGTTACACTAACACCTTGGCTGACCCACCTGGGCATGACCCTTTGTGGCAATACCCAGTTCTCTTAACCTATCCTTCTCTAACCACATTCTTATCTAAACGGACCTGCCTTATGCCTCATTCCTATTTAGACAGATGTGCCCTTAGAAATCATCCTCATGGATAATTCTTCCGGAGTAGTTCATGAGCTACAATGGCTTCAATCAAAGAACTAATCTACAAGCATTTATTAAGTGCCTAATATGTGCCAGGAACTTAATTTGTTCTACCTCCTTGAAGCATTTGCATTTTAATTAATGATTCCTTTGAGCTCAGATCCTTAGCCTAAAGAAGTGAATCTCTAATGGTAAGAATTTCAAGTATCAGGAGTGTTAATAAAGCAATTGAAGAGTAGTCTGAGGTGAGGAGGAAGCAAAATATCAAGACTAGCAGTGCATAATCATATGGTTATAGAATGTTCACTCCAAAAAGGGTTCTTAGAGTTCACTTAGTCCAATCCCATCATTTTACAGATTAAGAAACTAAGGCTTAGAGAGGATAAGGGAAATGCCTGGTGCCACTAAAGAACGCAACTTGTTAAAGTTCAGGTGTGCAGGAGGGACAGGGTTCTGTCATTTCTTTCTTTTTTGGTATAAAATAATGCTACATTTTCATTCCCATCTAGATTCTTTCTCATAGCTAGCTTAGGGTCAAGAATGGCAGACATTAGCTTAGACGCTTTGAAAGCTTAAAGGCCAATATATTTATTTATGTTTCTGAACTTACCTATCTGCCCAGGTGTTGCTTTTGTTTTCCATTTAGACCAGCGGTTCTCAACCTGTGGGTTATGTTCCATTTGTAACAATGAAAATACTTCCTGCATATCAGATATTTACATTACGATTCATAACAGTAGCAAAATTACAGTTATGAAGTAGCAACGAAAACAATTTTATGGTTGGGGGGGGGTCACCACAACATGAGGAACTGTATTAAAGGGTTGTGGAATTAGGAAGGTTGAGAACCACTGATTTAGACCAATAGCCCTTGGAGCTTCAATCACATCTCTGCAGCAGATAGACTCTGGGCTCACTCTCCCAACCCCCATTAGTGTTTGTAGTTTGAGTCCTCAGAGGATGGCTCCTACTTCTTCCCTCAGGGTTCTTGAAGTACCGTGAGGGTCTGTAATGGTTTTCTAGTACTATTGCTTTTGAATATTTCCTTTCTCGAATATTTTCACTAAGCAAATGTGAGAAACATGCTTTTGAGGATCACGGGTCTTCCCAGGCAGGTTCAGGGAGGTAACCTGGACAAGCTTCCACATCCACTGCTCCCTTGGAGGCCCTTAGGAAGATCCACATGGGATGCCCCTCAATGCAGCTGTGGGGAATCATAGGACTTCCCAATAGGGTCAGGGAGTTAGCCTGGGATGAGCCTCCACTGCCCACTGCTTCCCTTTGGGGACCTTTAGGAAGATCCACATGATGTACTCCTTAAAACAGCAAACCCCTTTTCATCTAGGAAAGTCTCAATGCCTTTCTCAATACAAAGGTACTTAGACTACTTAGCCAAGTGTTCTGAGCATTAAATAAGAAATTGTATGTTTGCCAATGAAGTAAGGGGAGCAGCTAGGATCTGATGTAAATCATTATTCTAACAGGAAGGTGGTCCAGTGGATAGAGTGAAGTACTTAGAATCAGAAAGATCTGAGGTCAACTTCTTCCTCAGACATATAACACCTGTGTGATTCTGGTCAAGTCATTTAAACTGTCTGACTCAGTTTCCTTATCTGTAAGAAAATAATAGTATCTACCTCACTGGTTTGTTGTGAAGATCCTATTAATTAACATATGTAAAGTACTTTGGAAACTTTAAAGTACTAGGTCATAGCCAGCATTTATATAGGGTTAAAGTTTGTAAATACTATTTCATTTTATCTTCAAAATTATCCTAGGAGATAGGTGCTAGTCATCGAATTTTTCATCTATGTAGTATTCAGTGAATAAAAGTATTTATGAACCAAAACAGCTATGTCTAAAAATCTTCCTTCCACTCGTTAGCCAAAATGATGGAAATGGCACCATTAAAGACTAACATTCAAGATATGTATATATAATGTAGAGTTCCTCAGGCATAGCTTCTTAAACTAATTTCAGTTGCGATGACTTTTAAATAATCTTCCACTTTCTCATGCAATAATTGATTATATGGGGCAGCATGGAGGGGTGTATGAAAATAAAGCTAGCGTAATTAATAATATAAAGGCTACAGCTGAGTGGTGTCCATGGTGCTGATCAAACTCTCCCAGTTTGGTGAAAAGGGGAAAGGAGCAAGGAAGTACCTACACATAGAGGCCAGGAATAGAGCTAATGAATCAAGATAAGGAATTGGGTAGAAAAGTCAAGAAGCTAGAAGAGCCAAAGGTGTGAAGCAGCTTCTAAATGGGAGTCAGAACAAAAATCAGGAATCACAATGAAGTCCAAGAGAGGATTAATAATAGGCAAGATCCAGAACTCAGGTTATTATGTACAATTTGATACCATATAAGGAGTGAAGGGGGGCGGCTAGGTGGCGCAGTGAATAGAGCACCGGCCCTGGAGTCAGGAGTACCTGAGTTCAAATCCGGCCTCAGACACTTAACACAAAAAACTAGCTGTGTGACCTTGGGCAAGTCACTTAACCCCAACTGCCCTCCAAAAAAAAAAAGCATATAAGGAGTGAAGGTATGAGTCAGAGGGGGACAAAGATCCAATTTTGTCATATTCACTAGCCATATTGCCATTGACTGTCTATGCTATAACATAGTATAGAATCTATGTTGTAACAAATTTATGTGCAATGGGAGTCAGAGACAGGAGAAGTAATCTAATACTTAGGTTAAGGATCATGAAGGCTGAAAAGTCCTAGACACTTTTTTTTCTAGATTGAAGAAAAGTAAGCTAACATGACAAATAAAGATGTATTTCAGACACAGAATCCTTATTAGGAATTACCAATTTTTTCATAGAAAACTTTAATCTATAGGAAAAAGAGAAAAAGGGAGTTTAGGAGAATTCGAAAGATACATTTCAGCTTCATAAATTTTTTTAAATACATGTGTTCATTCAACAATCATTTTTAAAGTGCTTACAATGTACCAAAAACTATACTAAAATTTTGGGCATACAGACACAAGAACAAAACAGTTCCTGACTTTAATATTCCTTTGGAGAAAAACAACACATAAGAAAATAAATAAATTTAAAAACAAAGTAAAGAAAGACTAATTTAGAGGTGCAGTGGTTGAAGGGATAAGCACAATCTTCATCCCCTTCTTGACCTCCCTGTATTCTTTTCACCATTGATCACCTTCTATCTTGACTACTTTCTAGGTTTTGGTGACACTGTTTTCTTCTGATTTTCCTTCTACTGTCTAACTAAACATTCATTCTCAGTCCCTTTTGCTGAATCTTCATCCAGATCACTTCCATCAACTATGAGCATCTCCCAAGTCTCCTTCCTGAGCTCTTGTCTCTCCTCCCTCTACACTATCTCACTTTATGATCTCATCAGTTTCCATGGGTTTAATTATTTAAATAAAAAATTATTCCCAGATCTATATATCTTGCTCTAATATCTCTTCTGAGATCCAGTCTTGAATCACCAAATGCCTTTTGGACATCTCAAATTAAAGGTCCCAGAGGCATGTCAAACTCAACACATAGAAAATAGAATTCACATCTTTCACTACAAATCCTCTCTTCTTTTCAACTTCCCTATTACCACTGAAGACACAACTATCCTTCCTGTCACCTAGGCTTACTTACAAACTGCATCTTATACTCAACTCCTCACTCTCATTTACCCTGCACATCCAATCTGTTACCAAGTCTTCTCATTTCCACCTTCACAACATCTCCTTTGTATGTCCCTTTCTCTCTACTTACACAAATTTCACCCTGGTAAAGGCCTGTTGTTGTAGCCTTCCAGTTGGTCACCCTGCCTGAAGTCTCTCCCCAGTCTAATCCATCCTCTACTATGTGACAAAGTAGTGATTTTCCTAAAACAAGGTCTTTCTATATCATCCTTCTCCTCAAAATACACCAGTAATATCCTGTTATCTCCAAAATAAAATATATAATCTTCCATTTGGTATTTAAAGCTCTTATAACCTGGCCCCTTCCTATCCTTCTAATTATCTCATATTTTACTACCGTCCAATTACTCTACCATCCAGCTACATTGGCCCACCCAATGTGCCTACACATGATCCTCTGTCTCCCAGCTCTGTACCTTTACATTGGCTTTCCTCTACCTCAGCATTTCTCTCTCTCTCTCTCTCTCTCTCTCTCTCTCTCTCTCCTTATTTTAATGTCTTAGATTCTCTGACATCCTTCAAATCTCAGCTCAAATCCTACCTTCTTTGCAAAGTCTTTTTCAGCCCCCTCTCCAATTCCAGTGACTTCCCTCTAAGAATATTTCCATTTACACTGTAAATATCTTGTATATGTATATGTTGTCCTCTTCATTAGAAGGTAAGCTCCTTGAGGGGAGGGACTCTGGGTTTGGGGTTTTTGTTTCTTGTCATTACTTATACTTTTAATCTTTGATTTGACTAGAGAAAGAGAGAACAATTAAGAAGCTGTTGTAACAGTCCAGGCAAGAGATAATAAAAAGTCTGAACCCATATGATTCTGGTGTCAGTAAAGAGAAAGCAATTGAGGTGAAAGACATTGAGGAAATAGAATCAATAATACCTCGCAACTGATTGTATATTGGTGATTGTTTAAGGTTATGAACCGGCATAAACAGAAAATTGTAGAATCCTTCACTGAAATAGGAAAGTTAGGAAGAGAATTGTGTTGAAGGAAGTGAAGTTAAGTTATATGTCCACTTGCCTCTACTACTCCACCTATTTTCAATTCCATGGTACACCCAGGATAAGCTCTTGTTTAATCATTTTCAGTTGTGCCCAACTCTTCATGACCCCATTTAGGGTTTACTTGGCAAGGATACTGGAATGGTTTACCATTTTCTTCACCAGCTGATTTTACAATTGAGGAAATGGAGGTAAACAGGGTTAAGTGACTTGCCCAGGGTCACATACCTATTAAGTGTCTGAGGCCACATTTGAACTCAGAAAGATGAGTCTTCCTGACTCTAGGATGGACACTCTATATACTTCACCACCTAGCTCATCATTTCTAAACTCACCACCATGCTGATAATTCAAACCTTGATTGATACTACCTCCCTCAGTCTCCTTTCCCCTCTGATTGGCAGGTTGGAGGGTGTAATATTTAAGTCCTTCTAATGCCTTCCTTTATAGTGGGCAGAAATCAGACTTTCCCTCATGCTACTTTGCATCTGCTGCTCTGTCTGGTTTCAACTCCATGGAATCTCTACTTTTGCCTTAATGCCTGACACCTGTCAGAAGATATGTTTCCCATGTGGCAGTACATACATAGTTTAGCGGTTAATTTGCCAACAATCATTCATGCCAGAGACAACCCAAAGGACCACAGGTATAGAATAATTGCCTTATTCACTTCCAGAGTATAATCAGAAGGAGTGCTTTTAATGGACAATGGTTCCAAAAGAGCATAAACACACAGGAACATGCCAGTAGCATATTTGGCACATGCCCATTAGTGAAAGTCTCTTTTCCAACCCTACCCCCAAATTGTCCCACCACTGAAATAAGTGAGTTCAACCCACACAAAAAATGAGCACCAGAGATAGCCTGATATTAGATAATCCTGATCTGACTCTTTGTCTTGCTGGCAAGTCACAGTAGCAGACCAACTCTGAAAATTTATTCATGTAAATGTATGCAAAGCTGATGACCCTGGAGAATTCTCTACCTGTAATAATCTGGCAACCCTGTTCCTTATTACCTGTGTGCCTTTCTCATTTCCTTATTACTTAGATACTTTCCCTGGAGCCTGTCCTCATAGGTTTGGTTCAAAAAAGGCTCATCTTATCTCTTTGTTCCTCAAACAATGGACAGTGACCTTGGAATATTATGTTGCTCTGTGACTGTGGGCAGCAAGAAAGAATCATAGATATGGTCTGAGTTGATCAAATTGCTTCAGGAAGTAGCAAAGAATGAACCTTGGTCCCAGGTTATATTAATTAAATTTATATTTGAGAGTGTAGCCTTGAGATTTCCTTTTCTTGTCTTTTAGGAAGGAAAGAAGGATGCTCACAGGTCTGACTCAAAGATAAAGCAGGGCAATAGATAACTTCTGAGAGTGCCTTCTGGCCCTAAGAGAGGCCCAGCTATCATCTTAAAACTTTAATCCCTTTCATAACCAATACTTCAATACATTGATGGCTCTGTGATCTGTTTAGTGTAAATCTTCCTTCTGATGATAACAGATCTCAATCCATTCATGCCTTCTCATCCTTTGTGAATTTTTGAATACCCCCAATCCCACCATGAATCTTTCAAAGGAGGTCCCCAACATGCTGGAGCCTTGCTCTGGTTCTTTTAACACTGTGTATAAACTGATGGAGTATGTGGTCTATCCATTCTTTGCTTTTTCCACATGACTGGCCCTTCTTTTCCTAACATAAATCTCCAAGGTGACATCCATTATACCATTTCCCTCCTGCATAACTCCTCATTAGTAATATGCTGCTCATGCCTACCACGGCTGCCCCTTGGGAGACCCTCAACTTTAATTCTTCAGCAGCTCTAGCATTCCTGGAATCAGAGATATATTGGAAGGATGTTGTTATTTTAAAATGTGGTCTTTGTTTAAGGGAAAAGTTTGATCTCATCCAAACCTCTGGGCAATTTTATAAAAGGAATCCAGCCAGTTCTGCTTCTTCTGTTTAATTCTTGGCCTAATTCATTGTCTATACCTAGTGTCTCTCCAAGATATATGTACTAACAAACCAGTTCTAACAGTTGCTCATATACCTGAATATCACAAACAATAGGCATTCTTCACTTGCTTGTTTTTTCTAGTTTAGGATCATCAGACCAAAGTCTTTTGAGGGACTATCGATATCATTAAAGAAGCTCTTCGGTGCTCTGAAACTTAATGCAGTCAACATGATGTCATCCACAAGCAGGAACATCTGAAGGATCTCCTTATGTATTCCGCATCCGTTTGGATTCTGTACTATATCTCCATGATGATAGCAAGTGTTTTTAGTGAGCCTGTGCCTTTCTGTTTTATGCCTCCCTTGAAGTTGTGATCAGAGGATCATTGAATAAAATTATCTCTATTCTTATATCTTTCAAAGAATATTGCATGATTTGGGAATATAAATGAGAGGCAACTCTCCTCCCTCAATTTTCATAATATTGCTTTCTCCTAGTTCTCTTTTTATCTATATGATTGCTTCTTTTTAATCTCCTTTACTGCACCATTATCCATAATTGGGTCCCTGACTCTAGGTGTTTCCCAAGTGTTTGTCCTCATTTCTCTTTTCTTCTCTCTATAAATCCATTCTTGATGATCTCATCACCTCCTATAGGTTCCATTATTATCTGTCTGTAGATGATTCTCTAAAGTGCATGTCCAACCCTAAATCTCTCCCAAGTTCCAGTCACATGTCTTCCTATATTTATATCTATAGATATTGATATTCCAAATACACCTGATGAGGGGTCTTTTAACTGTTGCTAAGATTTTCAGTGAGACAACATGACTATTACAGATACGTTTTGCGTGACTACACATGTATAACCTATACATGTTTGCCTTCTCAATGAGATGGGAGGGAGTAAGAGAAAATTTTAAACCCAAAATTAAAAAAATAAATGTTAAAAATTATTTTTACATGTAACTGGGGGAAAATAAAATACTAAATGTTTTTTAACTTAAAAATATTCTTAAAAAAAGATTTTTCATGAGATAGTCCACTCCTTTCCATAGCAGCCTATACTACTTTGCAATAGCTCTAATTGCTAAGATTTTTTTTTCTGACATGAAGCTTAAATTTTCCTCCTTGCAACATCTACACATTAATTCTGGTTTTACCCTTTAGGATCAAACAGAGCAAATCTAGCTTCTCTTCCATGCAAGCTGCCTTTTAAATGCTTAAAGGTAATTATCATGCCCTGCTTGAGTTTCTCTTCTCTAGACTAAACATTCCCCAGTTACTTCAATCCATTCTCCTATAAACCCAAAGCCCTGTACCATGATGGTTACCTTACTTTGGACCTTTTCTGTGTTTACAATAGCCTTCCCAAAACGTGGTGCTCAAAAATGAAAATCATGTTTCAGATATGGTTTGAGGTCAGAGTACAGCAATCAGTCAATCAACAAGCATTTAATATGTGCTAGGAAAGACTATCACCTCCCTATTCTAGGAAGCTCTCTTCCTCTTAATGTAGTTCAAAGTTGCACTAAGTCTTTTTGTTACCAAGTATCACTGTCAATTCATACTACTGTAGTATACATTCCAAGGAACTCCTCTTCCAACCATCACTTGCATGGCAGGATGGTCCCCCAGAACACAACTAACATCCCTGAAGATGAATAGAGATTAACTCTAATGAGTTAGGAGGTATCTGTCTAATGGAGACTCACAAGTCTCCAACAGTGTGTCTCTACCATGATTATTGATTGATATCAGTGAGTCAGGTTTAATTAGCTTTTATTTAGGGACATTTACTGAGGTAATATAATAAAAATAGCTGATTGTAATAGCAATCAAGTTTAGCAGTAGTAGTAACTTAGTAACTTAGGGCTAAGTATGGAAGGTGTGAGCCCTGTCTACTGTTGAGAAGGCATGAACTCCCCTGTTGACGTGGAAGAAGGCTACTGGCTGAGACAGGAGGCCAGTGCTGTATATAAAGAAGAATTCTA
>CM053594.1:130886215-130923229 GCA_028646575.1 Pseudocheirus occidentalis | reverse complement strand
TGGAGTTTTCACAGCTGCTGGAGCTATTGGGGGGGGGGTGCTGTAGCCCCCACCAGCTTTGGCTTGCTGAAAACGCGCCCAAGGACCACCACCTGAGACCATGATTCGGATCCAAGCTGTTCAATGCAAGAGGCCTTGGCCCTGATCAATCACCTTGGCCCCCCTGCAATCTGCAGGCCAGGAGCTCTGAAGCAGCCCAGTGGAGATAGTTGCTGCTAGCAGCCATTGCTGCTGCTTCCCCGCTGCTTCCTTGTTCTGGGCGCAGTTCAGCCAGACCCACTTTTCTCCCCCAAATTTAGCTTGAATTCCACTGACCTTTCTCTTAGCCTTATTTCTTCTGGCTTGATAAATGGAAACTGCCCAGGTGCTGCAGATCTGCTCTCCTGTAGACTCAAGCTGCCGCTCCTTATGACTACTGTGGGACCAGGCCACGGTTTTGGGCTGGGCTGGCCTTGGCTCTCTCAGCCTGCTGTCATGAGCCCCACCTATGGAGCAGCCTTCAGCAAGAGAGGTATTTTCTGTATTTTTGTGACTTTTGGAGCCCTGAAGTTCGTTTAGAGTCGTATTTTATGGGTATTTAAGGTGGCTGTGTGGGAGCTGTGAAACTTTGCTGCTTCTATGCCACCATCTTGGCTCTGCCTCTAGATCTTTATTTCTGAAAAAAATTCTTTCTATTTATATTCACTTATTATATCTTGGTAAATGGATTCCTAGATATGTTATATGTTCTATAGTTATTTTGAATAGAATTTATTTACCCAACTCTTTTTGTTGCTTCAGATGAGATTAACCAGACCTTTCATGCATGGCTTCCATCTCCATCCAAGACATGTCTCCTTAAAGGAGGTGGCCAAGGGTTGGGCCAGATGACTTCCATCTGCCTCAGGTTGGGGTCTACTACTCCCTGATTCACAGTCTGAGCTTCCAACCAGGATGTGAAGAACCCTTGGAGTATTAGCCTCGGGTCCTTCATCTCCTACTGTACCTGTCCCTTGAATGAAGAGAAAGAGGAAAAATCAGTGGGGAGAAGGTCTTCTTTTTGTTGGGCAGGATTCATTTCCATCTCCTGCTGGACTATTTCCTGTCTAATCTCCAGCCTTTAGAGTGAAAGGAGGTCAAATTATCGGACCACCTGACTCTGTGCTTACCCTCCCAAACTACAATTATTGCTTGACTCATCTTCAGCCACTTGTGAGAAGGGAGTGGTGCCTTCCATTCAGTGTTTAACATTTTCTTTTTTTTTTCAAGTAATCCAGTTGTTTATTCTCATTGTTAATGTTTTACTTAGAGCGTTCCAGTAAATATGCTCAGGATTGTACATACATGAAGGAACAAGGAAGAGGTTCAAATAAACAGGAAGCATGATCCCCAATTTCTTCTATTTCTTCCATTCTTTCTTATCATAGTCCCATTTGGCAGAGAACCCCTGGATGGGACTAACCTTCATATCCAGCATTCTCTGGGTCTGCATGGCCACCCAGTCTTCAGAAAAGGTGTGGGGGATAGGACCATCCCTAAACATAGCACTTCTTCCAGATGATAATTAAAGCACTAAAGCCAGTGAAGAGCAGTGCAGCTCCAACAGCAGTCTTCCATTCATTTGAGGATTGGTTCATTTTAGCAAAGGTCTCATTGGATTTGAAATGATACAATTGGACTTTTTCTTTGGAAGACAATTTCCTCCATGGTTGCTTTTCCTTGTCTTTTAAGGCCTTCTGACAAAGGCCACATCTGGCAGGGGATAATCACAATTCACATAACTCGGAAGACTATAATCTTCAGTCTTCACAACACCATGAGCCCGAACATAGGCAGAGGTGGAAATAGCCTTCCTGCCAAAGAGGCCAAACACTCTGGTAGCCAACATTCTGCCTACACTGCCTCTCACCACTGCCCTCCACACTGCAGCAGCCTGAGATCAGAAGAAGGAGGCCATGACACCACACGGGCTCTAGGGATACTAGTGATAAACATGTTCATACTTGATCATAACCTTCACATTCCAGTGATTCTTAACTCCCTGTAGATCATCATCTGAACCCCATTCCCAATCTCCTACCTCCTATTTCCTTATTCCCATTCCCCTTGAATCTCAACCCTTGAACACCAAAGTTCCAACCAAGTACCACCCATCCCTTCCACTGTGCTCTTTGAAATACTTCTTCCATCAGCAACAAACTTCCCTTGGTCTTAAAATTTTTCCTTTTCTGTTCCTTTCATATTCTAGCTATTGTAGAAACCTGACCTCCTCTTGATGACTAGCCTCCCTGGCCACCTTTTCTAGTACTAGGAACACTTTTCACTCATTCCCTTAGGCTCATTGGTTGAAGTGGAGGAGTTGGAATATTCCTTGCTCCTCGTTGTCACTTTCAGGTTTTCCCTCTATCTCAATCATTCAGTAGTCTCTTCTCCTTTAAGTTCATACAGTTCCTCTTTTGCCGGTTAAAATTCTGGTTATCTATTCAGCTCCAGGTCATTTCCCTTTCTTCCTCAGTTAGCTCAGTACATGGCTCGCAATTTTTCTCTCCTCTCCAACTTCTGTTCTTGTACTTAGGGGCTTCAATATACATATTGACTCCCTCAAATACCCTAATCACTCAGTTCCTCAATCTATTCATTCCCCACTGACCTACTCCTCCATCCTATCTCAGCCATACATAAAGAAGGTCATATCCTTGAGCTAGCTATCACCCACAAATGTACCACCTCCATGGTCAAGAATTCTGAAACCCCCTTATCTGATCATAAACTATTGGTTTTCTACTTCTCCCTCTGCCTTCCCTTGTCAAATCTTACTCTTTATCCACACTATGACCTCTAATCCCCAAACTCCTCAGTTCTCTCCTAGGCTATCTCCTTTGCACTAGCCATAGTCTTCTCTTTTCTTCATCTTGGCACTTTTGTGAACCGATTCAACCTACACTGTCCTCTTCTCTTGAGTTCCTAGTCACTTTTATCATTTTGCCAATTGTACCCTGCCAAGTCTCAGTTTTGGATGATTCCCATCATCTGCTGTTTTCATTCCTACACATGTGCTGCTGAAAGAAGGTAGAGAAAATCATGCAACTATTTTGATTGTGTTCACTACAAATTTATATTATACAGCCTTAATTGGGAACTCACTACTGCTGGGCAATCCCACTATACCTTAAAAAAAAAAAACAATTCACTATCCTACTCTGCACAATGGCTCTTCCAAACCTTTTCATCCTCCCTTAAATCTCCAATGGGTTCCCTAATTGCCAACCTCTTGTCTCTCATCTAACAGAAAAAACTGAGACTATTCTCCTTGAGATTCATCTTCTCCCCTCTTCCTCATCTCATATCACTCAGTTGCCTTCTGCCACTCTCTTCCTTCACCCTTGTCTTACATAGATAGCTTTCTTCCTTATCAAAGCTAAACTTCCTATCTGTTCATCCCATTTCCTCCAATAGACTTCTCCCTCTGTCATCCCCACTCTATCACTTATTTCCAATCTTCCCCATCCTTAAAAACTCTCACTTGATCTTCTAACTTCACTATCATCTTATATTTCTTTTACCTTTTGTAGTTTAACTCCTTGAAATAACCATCTACACTTTTTCTCCTCTCACTTTCTTCTTAACCTCATATAATCCTGAAGCTTTTAAACTCATTGTTCCACTGAAACTACTCTCTCCAAAGTTATCAATGATGTCTTAGTTGCTATATTCAATGGTCTTTTCTCAGTCCTCATTCTTTTCCACCTTTCTGCAACTTTTGACCCTGTGGATCACTCTCTTCTCCCTGACATTCTCTTCTCTCTAGATTTTCCTGGAGAAAACCACCAATTTATACCTATCTGACTGCTCCTTCTAAGTTTCTTTTTCTGGATCCTCATCTGAATTATGCCCTCTAACCACAGGTGTCTCTCAGGGTTCTGTCCTGAACACTCTTCTCTTCTCTTCTCTCCCTATAATATTTTACTTAGTTATCTTATCAGTTTTCATGGATTGAATGATCATCTCTATGCTGATTACTCTCGAACCTACCTATCCTGCTGTAAGCCCCTGTCTGACCTCCAATATTACACTTCCAACTGCCTTTCAGACATCTTGAACTGCATATTCAGTAGATATCTTAAACTCAACATGTCTAAAATTAAACTCATTGTTTCTCCCCAGACTCTCCCCTCCAACTTACCTATTGCCATTGAGGACAACACCATCCTCCCAGTCCCTCAGCCTGACATACTACCTGTCTTCTTCCACTCCTCACTATCTGGTGTTAAAAGACTGAAAAGGCACAGTACTAGGTTATGAAGGACTTTGAATACCATTAAGAAAATGTTGCATTTCTGGAAGCTCTAGGGAGCCACTGGAGTTTATTGAATAGGTGGTGACGTGGTTGGACCTTGTACTTTAGGAAAATCATTCTAGTGGCTGAATGGAGAATGGACTGGAGTGGGGAGAGACTTGAAACAGGCAGACCTACCATCAGGCTATGGGCATGAGGTGATAAGGAGCTACACCAGGGTAGTGGCAGTGTCAGAGAAGAAAAAGGGACATAATCAAAAGATGCTATGGAAGTGAAATCAGTAAGGCTTCACAACAAATGATGCGTGACACCTTACAACCTCCACATACTCCTTAATCCAGCGACACTGGCCTTCTGACTGTTCCATCCCTCGACTTTGGGCATTTTTCTTTTCTTTTTCTTTTTGGAGGGGGGAAGGTGGGACAATTGGGGTTAAATGACTTTCCCAAGGTCATGTGGCTAGTTTTTCTTTTAAGTGTCTGAGGTTGGATTTGAACTCAGGTCCTCCTGACTCTAGGGCTGGTGCTCTATTCTCTGCCCCACTGAGCCACCTGACTTTGGGCATTTTCTCTGACTGTCCCTCATGCTCAGAGCACTCTCCTTCTTTATCTCTGCCTGTTGGCTTCCCTGGCTTCTTTTAAGTCCCAATTCTGTAGGAAGTCTTTTCAATATCTCTTAATTCTAGTACCTTCCCTCTCTTATATCTTGAATATGGCTCAATTGTACCTGCTTGTTTCCTCATTGCTTCTTTCATGAGATCACGAGCTTCTTGAGGACAGGTGTTGTCTTTTTGTCTGTTTCCTCAGTGCTTAGCGCAGTGCCTGGTACATGGTAGGCTTTTAATAAATGTTTATTGACTGACTGACTTCCAGTAACATTAGAGCCAAAACACAGAGGTGTTGGATCAATTAGAAAAAGTATTTGATTTCTCATTCCATAGATCAGAGAAATGAAGGTCAGGGAGGTTAGACTTGCTCAGAGATGCACACATGGACACACACAGAGCTGGTGGCAGGAGAAGAACAATGCCATTGCTGGAAGAGGAGCTTGGAGCTCAGGGCCTCCTAATGATCCCCTGGTGGCATCATCTCCCATCTAAAGAGAGGAGTCAGAGGAACTGGGTTCAAATCCTAGCTCTGTCATTTACTACTTGTAAGACCTGGGTCAAGGGGAAGGCTTTGAAACTGTGACTTCTTCTAAGCATTTAACACATATTATCTCATTTAATCTCACAATAACCCTGTGAGATAGGTGCTGCTATGGTCCCCACTTTACAGTCGAGGAAACTGAGGCAGATAGCAGTTATATGACTTAACATTTTGTGTCTGAGGCTGGATATGAACTCAGGTCTTACTGTCGCTTACTGTCGCTAGGTCCAAAACTCTATCTATTACATCTCCTAGCTTTCTTGATTTAAGACGGGACACTTCTCTGGGTCCCAATTTCTTAATTTGTAAAATGAGCTGGTCCATTCCATCTCCAGATGCATTGTCTTCTAATCCTTGTAGCCATAAGTCTACACTCTCTTCATATTGGATTGAAATGTCTCAGCATTGGAAACAGATGACAATGTTTTGGAGTGACTGGGAATGAGTCAGTTTGGCAAAACACTGATAATCAGAATGATATTCAGAAGGCAATAATTCTGGATTCAAACTCAGGAACTAAGGCTGGTGAGATAAAATATGACCTGAATTCTGGTTTTCTTTGACTCAGTTGTCCTTGAGGAATGGACTTGGACATCAAACTCCATAGTGATTTCCAGCAAAGGGATTTTCTACCTTCCTTTTTCTTTTTCCTCATAGCACTTAAAAAGATAATCAACCATTACAATGAGAAAAAAAAGAAAACATTACCTTCTAAGAATAAAGATATGGCAAGACATGAAATATAGGACTATAGATTTGGAAATGGAACTTCCTGAGCCTCAGTTATCTTAACTGCAAAATGAGAAGGTTGGTTTAGGTGGCCTCTCGGGTCTTTCTCATCCTTTTAATTTAGAGACAGAATTAGTCTAACCCTTCATTTTATAGATAAGGCAGAATCCCAGAAAGGCTATATGATTGGCCTAAGGTCATACAAATACAAAGTAGAAGACGTGAGCTCAGGTCCTCTGACCCAAATTTAATCTAGTGCTTTTTTAAAAAAATAATCACAAGCAGAATAGTTTTATGAAATCATTAGCATTGTCAGAGAATGAGTGCATTGTGGTGGATAGAGGGATATCCTTGGTTGAAGCCGTAAGTCTGATAAATAATTTTGATAAATACTTTCATGGAAAAGTCATTGAACCTCTCTCAGTATCTCTTTGTGACCTCTAAGATTATAAGTTACAAGTGAGTTTCTGATGTGCATTGTTAGAGGAAGTTTCCACACTGGAAGTTTCCTCCACCAATGAAATAATGGCTCTGGACAAAAAGAAGCAGAGCTTTATGACTGCAAGGGATGCCATGTGTAGAAAATGGAATTGTGTGTGCTGTCACATTCACCCCATGCTTTTGTTTATGTGGATGCTTGGGATCCACACTGGATGGGGCTGGCAGAAGCATGTCTTTTCTAAATCAAGAAACCTTTGTTTCCATTGATCACCTTCTTTTCAGGCCCCAGCAAGCATGGCTACAGTGAAATCCATGCAAATGTCTTCAAAATATTTTCTATACAATCCATGCACTGTGGATGAGAGGGGGCTCCAATACTGTTTAGTTTAAGCCTTGTATCAAGAAACAATACAGCAGTAATATTGACATTGATGACTAAGGTCTAGCAAGGTAGGTTGTGTGATGGATAGAGCACTGGGAAGTGCTGACATACTCAGGATGACCTTAGTTCAAATCTGGCCTCAAACACTTACTAGTCGTTTACCTTTGTATGTTTCCTCATCTGTAAAACGGGGATCATAACAGCATCTACCTCTCAGGGTTATTGTAAGGCTCAAATGAGACCATACTTGTAAAAGCACTTAGGACAGCATCTGGCCCATAGTAGACATTTAATCAATGCGTGTTCCCTTTCCTTTACCTTTCTTGCAGACATCAGAAAAGCTTATGGAAAGGATGCAAAAGTCTGTGGCACAGCAGACCAGCAGCTAGCTTTTATGTACCACCTACTATGTGCCGGGCACTTTGCCCAGTGCTTTTACAAGAGCTCTCTCACTTTATTCTCACAACAACTCTGGGAGGTAGGTACTATTTTTATCTCCGTTATATAGTTGAGGAAACTGAGGCAAACATGTTCAGTGACTTGCTCAAGGTCCCATGGCTAGTAAGTGTATGAGGATGGATTTGAACTTAGGTCTTCCTGTGTTCAGGTCTACTCTATTCACTCCATCACTTAGACACCTGAGTTCAAGCTAGTGGATTTGAGTTCAAGTCCAAGTTATGCCATTAACTGTCTGTGCAACCTTGAGCAAATCCCTTCTCTTCCTGATGCCTTATTTCATCATGTGTAAAATAAGAAAATTTGATCAGATTATCTGTAACATCCCTTTAAAGTCCCAGATCATTGGATCCGGGAGTTGGAGTTTGGGGAGTTGGAGTGTGTTCTGGGCGAAGGAGTACGTGCAAATGAGACAATTGAGGTCTAGATTATAAACTCCATGAAGTCAGGGACTGTACCAAGGAAATAATGGTGCTTAATGTGTCAGTTGGGCAGAAAGATTTGAAAAGCAGCAACATTTTTACAATGGAAAGATTCTATAGTAGGTTTCAGTGATTCAATGAGTTTTCTTTTTTGGTTTAAATTTATTTTATTGACTTGTTCGTTTACTTTTAGTTTACAAGATTCAGTTCCAGGGTCACTTGAGTTCCAGATTTTTATCCCCTTCCTCCCCACCCCTCACCCCCGCCATGGTGGCATACAATCACGTATAGGATCTGCAAACTCTTTCACATTGTACAATAGTCTGGTTGTATAGGTGTTATAGCCAATGGAGTGAATAGTGAAAAAAGAGAAACAAAAGCCAAACATAGAAAAGAACGATAGCATGCATTGCTTCAATCTCCTTTTAAACTCTTGTCTTTCTGGATCTTTCTCTGAATGTAGACATCTCCTTCCATCCTGAGACTTGTAGAGTTGTCTTTTAAATGTGCGTTGCTGAGAAGAGTCCAGTTTTTCAAAGTTGGTCATTACACATATGATGTGTCTGTGACTGTGTACAAATTTTTCCTGGTTCTGCTCTTCTCACTCAGCATCAATTCGTATAAGCCTCTCCAGGCAATTATGAAGTCCATCTCCTTCCCATTTCTTATAGCACAATAATATTCCATCACATTCATATACCATAACTTGTTCAGCCATTCCCCAATTGATGGGCATCCCTTAAATTTCCAGTTTTTTACCACCACAAAGAGAGCTGCAATAAATATTTTTGTACATATGGGACATTTTCCCACTTCTATGATCTCTTTGGGATACAACTCCAAAATTGGTATTACTGGGTCAAAGGGCATGCAATTATTTATAGTCCTTTGGGTAGAGTTCCAGATTGCCCTTCAGAATGGTTGTATCAGTTCACAACTCCACCAACAATGCATTAGAGTTCCAATTTTTCCACATCCTCCCCAGCACTTGTCATTTTCCTGTTTTGTCATCTTAGCTAATCTGACTGTTGAGATGTGGTACCTCAACGTTGTTTTGATTTGCATTTCACAAATCAATAGTGATTTAGAGCATTTTTGCCATATGCTTAAAGATATCTTTGATTTCTACCTCTGTAAATTGCCTGTTCATATCCTTGGACCAGATTCAATGAATTTTTACTTTATTAGGTTTATATGGTATTATCTTATTCCATAATTTATTTAGCCATTCCTCAATCATTAGACATAAGATCACAGACTGGAAGGGACTTTAAGGGTCATCTAGTCCAATTGTCTCATTTGATAAGGAAACTGAGGACCAATACTATTTCCATAGCATTGTGATGCTTCATTTAGTATATTGACCTTCACATGATAGAAATGAAATAAATATTTGTTTTTAATGATTATTACCTCTTCAAAATATAAGCACTAGCATACTCTGATATCTGATGGACTCAAAATTTTCCTGTGTCTTTAGTTTTTATACATTTCACTGAGATTTAGCAATATTCAGGAAAAATAGTCCCTACTGGTTTTCCCTTTGACCAAGAAAATGTCACAGGCAGCAGAATGGTAAATGTGGAAGAAATTGCTATGTTGGCCCTTGGGTAGGACTCCAACATATTTTCCCAAATCCCTAAATGATTGATGGGCAAGCACATAAAATTCACATCTTTTTCATGTCAGTAAGGTTAGGACAAAAAGAGGGTTAGGGTAGAATTTGGTAGATGGATGATTCCACAGAAATGCAGCATCTAACTGAGGATGCCGGCTCTTTGTGGGAGGAGAAGAGGACTTCAACTCCACAATTCCTTCTTCTCACCCAGTTTCTTGGCTCTAAGTTGAATAGAATGCCTCTGAAATCAAATGCAAATATGGAAAGAATCTGCAATTTTGTTATGGTGGGGAACCCCATTCACTAATGTAGATTGTAACCCATCTGGAACTTTGTTGGTGAATCCTATGGAGTTGCTTGAAGCGTGGAAAGTTTCAGTGACTAGTTCAGAGTCACCCAGCTAGACAATGTCCAATGTGGAATTTGACCCAGGTCTTCCTGACTCCAAGCCCAGCCCTCATTTATATCAGGAGTGTGCTGGAACCAGCTCAGACTGGCCCATGTGAATCCAGGAATTTCTCATCACTGCTTCTACTCCCACATTGATCCTTGGTTCTTGGTCTTGTCTCTTCCAGTGGTTGTCCTGATCTTTATCTGGCCACTGGACCCAGATGATTCTGGAGGAGAAAGTGAGGCTGGTTACTTTGCACAGCCCTGCCTCACTTAAATGCAATTCACTTACAAACCATGGCATCAACTTCCTGATGCCATGGACCTCTTCGAGAATGAAGGACAAACAACACCAACAACCCAATGTACTTTATTTCTCAAAATTTCTCAGCAATATCACTCATTCTCTGAGCATAGAAGATGCATTCCTAGTCCTTTCTAAGGGTTTAATTAAATTCTTATCCCTGAAACCACTTCCTCCCACCTCTTCCAGGTCCTTTCTCTAGTAGTCATAATGCATATCTTCAATCTCTTCTTTTCTACAGGCTCCTTTTCATTCCTCTAGAAACATGCTCAGTTCTCCCCAGTCCTAAAAAAGCTTGCCCTTAACTGGGCTTGCTGTTAAGTGTTTAACAATTGACTTTTTGAAAAAATGTATTCACAAAATACTTTTTTAAAAATAAGTTTTTAATTGATGCTTTAAAAAAATCACTGGTTTCCCACAATATTCTCCCTCTTCTTCTAGAGAATAAATCCTACGTAACAAATAACATTTAAAAAAGACAAAACAAAAGAAAAAAAGAAAAAAATTAACACAATCATTTAATACATTGAAAAATTGCAAAACATATGTGATGTCCTACACTATGGACCTCCCACCTCTGTGAAGGAGTAAATTAAGAACATCTCATCTCTTTTTAAAGCCATTCTTTCTCTTCATAATTTTGCACTTTTGCACTAAAAATTCACTTAAATTTTTTTCTTGTGTGGTTGTTCTTTCCATTTATAGTGTTATAGTTATTGTGTGCATATATATATATACACACATATGTGGATATGATGTATATATATATACATGCATAGAGTATTGAGGATGTATATGCATGTGTGTATGCACACACACATATGTGGATATGATGTATATATATATACATGCATAGAGTATTGAGGATGTATATGTATGTTTGTATGCACACCCACATAAAGCAAAATACTGTAGAAAAACAGCGAGTATGACATAGAAAGTACAACTCAAGGAGAAGTTCTGGAAAAATACCAAAAGCCTGACACGAAGGCGTGATGTGGTAGTGATGTGAACATCTGCTGGAGCTTGCTCTCTGCCAAAAACACAGCAGCTGATAAATTCTTGACTTGTCTTAATGATATTTTCATTCTCTGAAAGATATCAGAAGTGACAAAGAGGAATTGCAATTCTGTGTCTGAATTGAACCAACAAGGAGAAACTGGTTCCTAAAGTACAAATGATGAGAAGCTTGAAGTGAGAAAACACTTCATCTTAGAATCTGTGATAGAAAAGGAAATGAATCAGTCACAGTCTGGCACTCACCCTAGATTTAAGGAGAGAAGATTTCAAAGAGTTCAGGTAACAGATAGGTTCAATAATTGAATATTCTGCATAGGAAGTCAATCCAGGGGGCATAAGAAGATGCCCAGAATAAATTTCTGAGGACATAAACAGAAACAATTCAGATGAAATAGGGAAATGGGTACTGTCTAAAGAGACCAACATGATTTCATGAGGAATTCTTTGGCTAATCAATATTAAAAAGTGACTTCTAGATGATGGAAACAATGAAAGACAATGTGGAACGAATACAAATGAGTAGCATGGTTCTGGAAGAATAGTGTCAGGAGTGTTAAAGCATGGGGTTTGGCTGAGGCTAGTGATGAGTGCTAAGGACAATAAAAATGGATTTATAAAATCTAGGTGGAGTATCAAAGAATGGAATGGGCTACTGCATAGTGTAAATGGAATGTCTGATAAATGAGAAGGGAAAACTACTTATTTGGCTTGCAATGATAATGTTGTGGATAGATAAAGCAATAATTAAGGGGAGTAAAATGGAAACATATATAGGTCAGGATCATGTTTATTTTTGTATCCCTAGCCTAGCACAGTTCCTAGAAGATAAAAGGGTCTTAAAATGATTGTTGAAGGTTCATATTTACCAAAATATTTATAGGATTTATTTTTAGTGATGGCAAAGAGCTTGAAAATGACCAGAAACAACTGATTTCCATCTAATCAGTAAAAGGTTGAGCAAATTATGTTATGTAAATATAATGGAATACTATTGTGCTATAAGAAATCATGGGGGGCAGAGCCAAGATGGCAGAGTAAAAACAGTAACTTTTCTGAGCCCCACTCAAACCCTGTCTAATACCTGTAAAATATGACTCTAAACAAATTTTAGAGATACAGAACCCACAAAGTGACAGATTGGTTTCTGCCAACCTCCCACTGATTGTAGTCTGGCAGGCCGACAAGAAGGGTTTATCACACTGAGCTGGGAACTCAGTGCAGTCCTGTGCTGTTCCAGCCTGGGGCAACCCCAACCAGCAACACAGACTGGCCAGAGCAGACTTCAGGAGAGTGAATCACTAGCAACTGTGGAGGTTTCCTGACTTCTCAACCCATAAATGCCAAAGAGAAAGTAAAAGGTCAGTAGGGAACTCTATTGGAACTGGGTGACAGAAGTCTAGTCCCTGCCCCTGGGGTGAGAGGTAGAGGCAGTGCAGTGGCTACAGCTGCCGCTACATGGCTGCATCTGGAGCTCCTGGCCTGCAGATTGTAGGGGGACCAAGCAACCATTCAGAGGGTAATCTCTCTTGCTTTGATCTTCTTGGATATGGATCATGCTCTTGGGTGGGGTCCTGGGGTGTGGTGGTGTGCCAGAGCTTGGGTTGTTTGTAGAGAGGGCACCCTCCTCAGACTGACAACATTTGTGAAAAGCCCAGCAGTTTGGGACATAGCCCACTCCATTCTGGAGGCAGAGTTCTACTGTAGCAAAGAGTTCAAAAGTCAAGTAATTGGCTGGCAAGATGAGAAAACAGAGGAAGCACAATCCTTTTGGGGGGGACAAAAAGGATCAAAATATGGAACCAGAAAAAGTTAATGAAGTCTAAACTCCTGCATCAAAAGCTTCTAAAAAAATGAATTGCTTACAGGCTGTAGAGGAGCTCAAGAAGGATTTTGAAAATCAAATAAGAGAAGTGGAGGAAAATTTGGGAAGAGAAATGAGAATCATGCAAGAAAATCATGAAAAGTGAGTAAACAGCCTGCTAAAGGAGTCTCCAAAAATACTGAAGAAAATAACAACTTAAAAAATAGACTAACTCAAATGGCAAAAGAGGCCCAAAAAGCCAATGAGGAGAAGAATGCCTTAAAAATCTGATTGCCCAGATGGAAAAGAAATTTCAAAAACTCACTGAAGAGAAAAATTCCTTCAAAATTAGATTGGAGCAAATGGGAGCTAATGACTTTATGAGAAATCAAGATACTATAAAACAGATCCAAACAAATGAAAAATAGAAGGTAATGTGAAATATCTCATTGGAAGAACCATTGACCTGGAAAATAGATCCAGGAGAGATAATTTAGAAATTATTGAACTACCTGATAAGAACCTAGGAATCATCCTTCAAGAAATTCTCAAGGAAAATTGCTCTGATATTTTAGAACCAGAGGGCAAATTAGAATCAAAAGAATTCACCAATCGCCTCTGGAAAAAGATCCCAAAAAGAAAACTCCTAGGAATATCATAGCCAAATTCTGGAGTTCCCAGGTCAAGGAGAAAATATTACAAGCAGTCAGGAAGAAACCATTTGAGTTTTGTGGAAACATAATCAGGATAGCACAAGACCTAGCAGCTTCTACACTGAGGGTCAAAGGGCTTGAAATATGATATTCTGGAGGTCAAAGGAGCTAGGATTAAAACTAAGAATCACCTCCCCAGAAAAACTGAGTATAATGCTTCAGGGGGAAGTATGGTCATTCAATGAAATAGGGGACTTTCAAGTATTCTTGATGAAAAAACCAGAGCTGAACAGAAAATTTGACTGTCAAATACAAGAAGCAAAAGAAGCATGAGAAGATAAACAGGAAAAAGAAATCACAAGGAACTTATTAAAGTTGAATGATTTAGCTTTTTTTCCCTGTCTCCGCTGAGTGGAGCGGGAGGCGGAGGCCCCCGGGTGTTTTCAAGATTTAACTTCACCTGTGAACCGCTGCCATGGCCGAGGAAGGCATTGCTGCTGGAGGTGTAATGGACGTTAACACCGCTCTACAAGAAGTGCTGAAGACCGCACTCATCCATGATGGCCTAGCTCGTGGAATTCGTGAAGCTGCCAAAGCCTTGGACAAACGCCAAGCCCATCTTTGTGTACTTGCTTCCAACTGTGATGAACCTATGTATGTAAAGTTGGTTGAGGCCCTGTGTGCTGAGCACCAAATCAGCTTGATCAAGGTTGATGACAAGAAGAAGCTGGGTGAATGGGTAGGCCTCTGTAAAATTGACAGAGAGGGAAAGCCCCGTAAAGTGGTTGGCTGCAGTTGCGTTGTTGTTAAGGACTATGGCAAGGAATCTCGGGCCAAAGATGTCATCGAAGAATATTTTAAATACAAGAAATGAATAAATAAAAGCCTTGGTCTGAAAAAAAAAGTCGAATGATTTATATTCCTACATGGAAAAGCTATAATTATAAGTCATGAGTTTTCCTTAGTATGAGGATAGTTGAAGGGAATATATATGTATATATCTATACATATATATGTACATGTATGAGGGTGTATGTGTGCATAAATACATATATGAGTGTGTATATCTGTGTGCATGTATACATGGGCAGAGGGCACAGGATCAGTTGCTTAGGAAGGGATGATATCTAAAAAATAAAATTAAGACATGAGAGATGAATATAATGAGAAAAAGGAAAAAGGAGAGATAGAATAGGGTAAATTATCTCATATAAAGGAGGCAAGAGAAAACTGTTACAATGGAGGGGAAGAGAAGGAAAGTGAAAAGGAATGGGTCAACCTTACTCTCATTAAAGTTCACTGACTGAGAATCAACACATCACATTCAAATTCGTATTTTAGCCTCACCTCATTGATATTAGCCATGTGATGTTGGGCAAGTCACTTAACCCCAACTGCCCTCCAAAAAGCAAAAAGAAAAAAAAAAGGAAATTTCAGATGGACATTTTCCCCAGTTAGCAAAAGTCATTGATGAGCAGGGTGATATATGCAAATCATTTGAAGAATAGGCAGCTGTTATAGACCTATTAATTGGAGAATACATTAAAGTTCACTGACTGAGAATCATGACATCACACACTCAAATTAGTATTTTAGCCTCACCTAGTTGATATTAGCGAGGCACCCAAAGAACTGCAGGTGCAATTGGTTGAGGTCTCAGTAGATGATATTTTAAAGATATTGATGCTAAGAAAGATCCATTTGAAACATGGAAAAATTAAGTAGAATACCCATGCCTTCAGCAATATGCCTGAAAAATGCTATCTTACTTTTAAACCACTTATTGCTGACAATCTACATTCTCCTAAATAACCCAAATCAAGATGTCCTTAAATTTACAAATGATTGATACCCATCTAAAGGATCAACTGAAACTGTGTACCCCATAGTACAAGCAAATGTTCAAAGGCTTTCCAACAAAAAGTGGACACAACAAAGTCGTTAAGAACTTATTTAACTTTAAAATTAGTAAATAGTTTTTTAAAAATTATTAAGTACATAGTAGTTCGATTTTTACAAAATAGTATACATTTTACAGTATATCTGATTGAAGTTTCTTGAATGCAGGCTTATTTGATTACAGCTAAATATTAATGCTATTAATGCATCCAACATGAAAAGATTCTTCACTCCTGGACTGAGCACTACCCACAAGAAGATTGAAGTGTCTGATAGCAAGCCTCATCTGAAGAGTCACTGAGAACTAAAGACTGTACTGAGATGTGGAGATAATTATTGAAAATTCATGAAAGACTGTGCCATCTTCACTAAGCCACTTGGGGGTTTCAGTTAAGAATACTTAATTGAGAAAAACTGGAAACAAGGACAAAGAGGGGAAATCTGTTCTGGGACCTATGGAATCATCTGAACATCATCAGTGGGTTGAGAAATGTAAACATTTATTTCAAGGAATTAGACAATCACTTTCCACATACAATAGTACTGGCTTATTGGGATCCAGTCTTATACAAAAAAACTAATTACCAACAGAAACCTAATACTTTTGCCAGTAGGGAACTTAATGGTATTGAAAGTCATTATCTCAAACACAAATTAGGTTGTTGACTTTAAAGGGAACCAGGACTGATACATTCTTCGACACTTATTAGCTGTGTGACCCTAAGCAAGTCTTAACCTCTGTTTGCCTTAATTCACTGGAAAAGAAAATGACAAACCTCTCTAGTATCTTTGCCAAGAAAACCCCATGGACATTATGGTCCATGGAGTTGAAAAGTTAAATATGACTGGACAACTGAACAAACAATAACTTTGCAACCTTTGATGTTCTCTAAGGTACAGATCAAAATCTGTGGTTAGTATTCTTCTCTGCTTTTTGAGATCCATTTTCTTCTTTGTTCCTTCCTTAAACCTCTTCTTCCATCCTTTCAGGGAAGTCTTTATTTTCCATGATAATTCAAGTAGGAATTAATTCCCCACAACACTTTCACTGTCTCTTCAAAGGGTGGGCATTATCTTGAATCTTGTGCATATATAGCTGTTTCTGAAAGCTGGTCAGAAAACAAACACAATGCTTTCTCTGCAGAGCACTACTAAGCTCTCTTTGTCCTCCTTATTTGCTTGAAGAAAAATCTCCGGTCCCACGTCAGTCTCGTTGGCAGATGTGGTGGCTAACTTTCATGACTAACTGTTGTGCCAAGTTGCCTATGATCTAGGCCTATTTACTCCCTTAGGGGCTCAGTCACAAGGAATTTCTGAGCAAATCTTACTTTACTTATGGCAAGCTTCCCACCTTTTCTCAAGATATGACCTATATTGTTCAGCTACCTTTGATTGGCAATTAGCAAATTCCTGCCAAGCCTAAATGCAAATAGAAGCCATTTTGGCTTTCCTCCTGGTATGAATTCAATTACCAGCAATCATGACTCTAATTAGGTCTAAGTACCCATCATTTTTCTTCTTTTCCCACTGAAGATCAAATACCTTGTATTTATTTTACTACATTACTCTTTCTTCATTGAATATATGCATTAATTGACTTATGGTGGGTTTCCTAGTTCATATAGTCGTACATATCAAAGATGTCGGGGCATACATTTTCTTTTTTTTCTTTCATGTTTTTATTTTTCATTTTATTTTCTCCAATTACATGTAACGATAGTTTCCAACATTCACTTTTGTAATATTATGAGTTCCAATTTTTTTTCTCCCTACCCTTCCCCTCCCCAAGATGGCAAGCAATTTAACATACATTATACATGTACAGTCATATTAAGAATCAGAACAATAGGGGAAAACCATGAGACAGAAAAAAACAACAACAAAAGTGAAAATAGTACGCTTCAATCTGCATTCAGACTCTATAGTTCTTTCTCTGGATGTGAATAGCAATTTCTATCATGAGTCTTTTGGAATTATCTTCGATCATTGTATTGCTGAGAAGAGCTAAGTCTATCAAAGTTGATCATTGCACAATGTTGCAGTCACTGTGTACAATGTTCTCCTGGTTCTGTTCACTTCACTCAGCATCAGTTCATGTAAGTTCAGGCTTTTCTGAAATCTGCCTGCTCATCATTTCTTAGAACATAATAATATTCCATTACATTAATATACCACAAATTGTTTAGTTATCCCCCAATTGATGGGCATCCCTTCAATTACCAATTCTTTGCCACCACAAAAAGAGCTGCTATAAATATTTTTGTACATGTGGGTCCTTTTCCTTTTTTATGATCTCTTGGGGATACAAACCTAGTAGTGGTTATTGTTGGATCAAATGGTATGCACAATTTGATTGTTTTTTGGGTATAGTTCCAAATTGCCCCCAGAATGGTTGGTTCAGTTCACAACTCCATCAACAATTCATTAGCGTCCCAATTTTCCCACATCTTTTCCAACATTTATAATTTTCTTCTTCTGTCATATTAGCCAATCTTATAGGTGTAAAGTGGTACCTCAGAATTGTTTTAATTTGCATTTCCCTTATCAATAGTGATTTAGAGAATTTTTTCATATAATTATAGATAGTTTTAGTTTAATCCTCTGCAAACTACCTGTTCATGTCCTTTGACCATTTATCAAATGGAGAATGACTTTAATTCTTATAAATTTGACTCAGTTCTCTATATATTTGAGAAAGAAGGCCTTTGTCAGAAACACTGGCTGTAAAAATTGTTTCCAGCTTTCTAGCATTTTCTGATCACATGCATCTTTGTACTTTATGCACTTCTCACACTCATTGTAGTTGACAATCCATCATACTTCTGCTCACCATGAATGGCCTTTTGGGTTACCTGTAATTTTTATTCTTTTAAGAATATCAACACAGAATACCTGGAACTGTCTTCTTGGCTAATGTTTTAGGCTAGCCCAATAGACGGGGCCCCTAGATGGTGCAGTAGATAAAGTAGTAGACCTGAAGTCACCAAGACCTGAGTTCAAATGTGGCCTCTGATATTTACTAGCTGTGTGAGCCTGGACAAGTCATTTAACCCAATTTGCCTCAGTTTCTTCATCTGCATAATAAGCTACAGAAGAAAATGGCAAAGTAGTTCAGTATCTTTGCCAGGAAAACCCCAAATAGGAGTTTATATAAAGAGTTGGACATGACTGAAATGAGTGAACAAAAGTTCAGTGTTATGATTGTAGAGCTTATTATCTTTGATGAAAGAAGAAATAGTGTAAAGATGGCCCTGTGTGACAGAATAGCATGGCTCTAAGAGCCTATTGTTTACAATTGGCTTTTCTGTTTTCCCTTTGTTGGGTTGAACTGTTTCTGACATTCTATATCCTCTTTGATCTAGTGACACTGACCTTTTAGCTGTCACCTGAGTTAGATACTCCATTTCTCAGCTCTAGGCATTTTCTCTGGCTGTCCCCCATACCTGGAACACTCTCCCTCCTCTGCTGGGACTACTGACCTCCCCAGCTTCCTTTAAGTCCCCCCTTCTGCAGAACGCCTTCCCCAACCCCTTAATTCCAAAACATTCTCTCATTGAATTATTTCCCATTTCTCCTGCATTTAGCTTGCTTTGTAGATAATTGAACATTGTCTCTGCAATTAGATTGTAAGTTCCTTGAGTACAGGGACTAGTTGTTGTTTTTTCTGGTTTTATATCCCCATATTTAACATAGTGCCTTCCACCTAGTAGGTTTTTAACAAATGTTTATGAATTATTGAATTAAGGAGATCTTGGATCCTGGGCTGAGCTTTGAGATGATTGAGGGATTAGGCAAAGAGAACAAAGAAAGGTCTGGTGGTGATAAATTTATGTTAAAAGGTCAGCAACAGCTGCATTGACAATCTACTCTTTGAAATAATCCCTGAGGTCCAGAGTTCTGACAGCCTGAGGTTATGGAACTATAACACTGTGCTGTCTTACTTTCACTTTTGGTTTTATACAGCATATTCGTTTCCCTTCACAGGAGGCCAAGATTCCTAGATTAAATGCTCTGCACTATTCTTTCAACTTTTCTCTCTCATCCTCTACAATCTAGTTTCTACCCACACCACCTGAAATTGCACTCTTGCTCACCAGTGACCTAATGTCTAAAGTAAATGATCTTCTCTCAGTTGTTTGAAGAAAACAATCATCTGAGGTTAGACACAGCTTTCACCAATTCTCAGTCACTGCCTCCAGCTTTTATCATGGTATGTTTGGAAAATAAAAATTTGACTGGGAGTCAGGAGACATCATTTCTGCCATTAAATTACTGTGTGATTCTGGAAAGGTCCCTTATCTGAGCTCTGACTTTCTCATCTATAAAGTGGACTAAATCAGGCTTGGACTAAATCAAGGTTCTTGGCCTGGAGTCTTTGAACTTATTAAGAGAATATTTTGATAACTATTTCAATATAATTGGTTTCCTTTGCAGTCCTCTGGTTTTTTATTTTATGCATTTAAAAACATTATTTTGAGAAAGGGTTTTTATAATCTACACTGGAGTTCCAAAATGAGTCCATAACCCCCAAATGGTTAAGAAACTTTGGACGAAATGGTTTCTAATTGTCCTTCAAGTTTCAAAGTTCTTTGATTCTGACTCAATAATTCTACACCTTGGCTAAACTGGTCTGTTCACTCTGTCCCAATCTCTCCTATTTGAAACGCCCTCTTCATTTCTTTCAGATTTAAAAATCTGTTTCATCCTTCAATATCCCGTTCATGTCACTCCTCTTCAAAGCTATCCCACACCATTCTACCATCCCATGTCCTCTCCAGCTTCTAAACTCATTGCATTTAACTAAAAAAAAATCAAACAGTGATTCATTATAATCTTGTGACATCTCTTTTATGGAAATCATATAATTATTGGGCTAAGTTGTAAGAACCTGAGGACAGATCTTGGTAATAATATACTTTGAGTCTTCCATAAGTACCCAGCACTAATATTCAAAATGCCTACAATCCAAAGTTGATTGTTACATTGTAAAGACAACAGTCATTTCAGGTGGAGAACATTTCTCCTTCCTAAGGGACAGATATAAGCATGCTGGTCGGTAAGCTTTCACACATGGTTAGTGGAAGAGATAAAGATATCCCAGTTTCATTCACAGTATGTTAAAGAGGCACTTCCGTCTTTCCATGTCACCTCCAGCCCACTGTTCTATGTGTTATGCTCCAAGCAATGAGACTGGCTTGGTGAAAATTAAATTGTGGGAGGGTTTTCCTAATTCTGAACAGAACGACTTTTCCTCTTTATTTCCTACTGTATTGATTTCTTGCTGTTAAGCCAGTTTCTTATTATATTTTCTATAGAGAAAGGAAAGATGATACCCCAGATTCCTGTATTGTGTGTGAGAAGGCAGAGTCTGTGCTGTGCTACACAATAATGAGAGAAGAAGCCTCAGGATGCATGGCTATGTTATCCACATGCCAATAAAAGGGGTGAAAGCTGACCAGATACTTTTGAGAAAGAAGAAAGGAAGAGAGAAGAAAGGATTTTATTTTATTTCCTAGATTAGCTCCTTTATTTAATATTTTAAAATAATATGTTATCTTTACCCCAATTACATGTAAAACAACTTTGAACATTTGTAGTTTTTTTTTATACTTTTGAATTCCAGAATCTGTCCCTCTCTTCCCTCTTCACCTCCTCCCATGGTAAGCAATCTGATATAGGTTATACATGTGCAGTCACATAAAACATTTCCATATTAGTCATTTTATGCAAGAAGACTTGAACAAAAAGAAAGAAAAAACAGAGGAAGGAAGAAAGGAAGAAAGAAAGAAGGAAAGAAGGAAGGAAAGAGAGAAAAAGAAGGAAAGAAAGAAAGAGAAGAAAGAAAGGAAGAGAAAAAGATAGTGAAAAATAGCATGCTTCATTTTATTCAGACAATTCTTCCTCTGGAGGCTGAAAGTATGCTATAAAATTAGTCCTTTGGGACAGTGTTGGGTCATTGCATTGCAGAGAACAGCCAAATCATTCACAGTTCTTAATTATACAACATCACTGTTACTGTGCACAATGTTCTCTTGGTTCTGCTCACTTCACTTTGAATCAGTTCGTGTATGTCTTTCCAGATTTTTTCCTGAAATTATTCTGCTTCTCATTTCTTAATAGCACAATAATATTCCATTATGATCATATACCACAGTTTGTTCAACCACTCCCTAGTTGGACATCCCCTTGATTTCCAATTCTTAGCTACCACAAAAAGAGCTGCTATTAATATTTTTGTACAAATATATCTTTTAAGGGAAGGATTTTAAATAGGACTAAAGAGCATATATTTGTCAATCATCATCAGTGAGGATTTATTTAAGACTTAGAGGGTGCATAGCAAGGTTGTAAGCTCTCTACTGATAGAGTTCCAGGGAGATATTTCTTCTTACCCTCCCATACAGAGTGTAGAGGAAGTCAATGTACAAGATAAGAAGTGGGTGGAGCTGACAGTGGCTTGGGAAGGTGGAGGTAGCTTCCAGTTTGCCTCACTTTTTTTGGTTTCTGGGTGTGACTGAGTAGTTACATCTCCTCCCTTTAGTTCTTTACCCTATTTTAAATTTTTTTAAAATTTATTTTATTTTTAATTTATAGAATAAAACAGGCTTTTCTACAACAGTATAATAAAAACAGATGATTACACACAAAACTGCACATCTATTATGTATAACTTGCTACTGCTTTTAAATATATGATAATGTTATCATTTAAATTTTTCCCTTCCCCTCAGATGGCTACCATTAGACACAAATATGTAATTTGTATTTACACATACATACATGTGTAAAATCATTCTGTACATACATCTATTTATCAGTTCTTTCTCTGAATGCAGATACTGTCAGCCTTCATATGTCCTTTGTAATTAGAATATTTGCAATAGTCAAAATGACTTGTTTGCTCAAAGTTGTTCTTAAAGCAATATTGCTGTTACTGTATACAACTTTCTCTTGGTTCTGCCCATTTCACTCAGTTATTTCATGCAAGTCTATCCATGTTTTTCTAAGATAATCAAGCTCATCATTTTTTTATAGCACAGAAGTATTCCATCACAATCATATACTACCACTTGTTCAGCCATTCCCCAATTGTCAGGCATTCCTGCAATTTCTAGTTCTTTGAAAAAGAACTTATATATTCTAAAATATTTATAGTAGCTCTCAACCCCACTTTTAACCAAATATAACACTCTTTCCTCACTCTGGGATTTTTGCCAGATTCAATAAGAATTCCTTAACGGCTTGCTAGGGCAACTAGTTGTTGGAGTAGATAGAGTACTAGTCTTGGAATCAAGAAGTCTTGTATTTCTGAGTTCAAATCTGACCTCAGACACTTACTAGCTTTGTGATTCTGTATGAGTCACTTAACCCTGTTTCCCTCAATTCCTCTTCTGTAAAAATGAGCTAGAGAAGGGATGGCAAACTACATCAGTCTCTCAGTCCAGAAAACCCCAGATGTGGTCAAGAAGAGTCTTTCACGACTGAAACGACCAAGCAATAAGTTTCTGATAGAGCTAGGCCTTGGGGATCTATAGACAAAAGGGAGACAAGCCCTGACCCAAAGGCCTTAGCAGAAAGAGGAATTCCAAGAACTGGAATTAAATTCTGAAGAACCTTGGGCACCTTCAGAGCTTTTGTGCTTTAATTTAGGGTTGCCTGGTATCAGATAGCCTGAGCAGTTGGAGATCAGGGATGAAACTCTCTGGGCTAGAGGTGACCTCCTGTCCCTCCCCTACACTCTGGGGTACTTCTCACTTCTCTGACTCATTATCTTTCTACACAGAAAGACTCAGGAAAACAGTAGTTTTTCTTTTTTTTTAAATCATTCTTTAAAATATTTAAAGTACATTTAATATGTATAGGGAATTTCCTGGACATCATTCCAAATCTATAACCTTTTTGAAATGATTTATATAAATGCTCATACAAATAGATTATCAATATAAATGATGAAGTGAAGTTTTGTGTTTTATTGGTACCAACTCTAAAGGCCTCAGGAAATTCTCATATCAGCCCAGAAGCATATTTTTTTGCCACAGGCAAGAGGTTTTTTTTTTTAAATGTGTGTGTGTGTGTGTGTGTGTGTGTGTGTGTATTTTTAACCAGATCAGGATTTCTTTAGTATGGGTAAGAAACTTCTCTCAATGCAGATTATAGTCTGAAACTTTTAGGTTTAGAGAGTTGCCTAAAGCAACTAGGGAGAGGTTAAGTGACTTGCCACTTGCTCACTGCTAGTAGTGTCAGAGATGAGATTTGAATTCTGGTCTTCTGATTAGGCAACTAGGTGGCACAGTGCATAGAGCACTGGACTTCAAGGAAGGAAGTCTCATGGTCACTAGTTCAAATCTGGCCTCAGACACCTATTAGCTGTGTGACCCTGGACAAGTCACTCAATCCTGTTTGCCTCAGTTTCCTCATCTGTAAAATGAGCTGGAGAAAGAAGTGGCAAAACCATTACAGTATCTTTGCCAAGAAACCCCCAATGGGCTCATGAACTCGCAGTTGAACAATGACTTCTCATTGGAATTTACCTTTTTTATCACCCACTATGCTGCCTCTCAGTCTAGGCAGGATTTAGCAATATCCCTTGTGTGTTATTAGTCCAGTGGAAGGAAACACACAAAACACACAATTTGACTTATCACAAAATTAATACCAATAGGCACAAGAATAGAATTTATTTCCATTAAACATATGTGCCACTTATATGTACAAGTATCAAAAGTAACAGCAAAAATTGTCTCCTCGTGTCACTCTGTTTGTTGAGACCTTGCCTACTTTTAGTCCTGATTCTATATGTGTTTCTTCTTTCCTGTTGCCCATCTGTGGGATCTGGAATTATTTGGGGCTCACAAAATGAGGATAGCTTTTATTTCTGTTATTTCAGTCGTGTCTGACTCTCTGTGATCCCATTTGGGGTTCTCTTGGAAAAGATTCTGGAGGGTTTGCCCTTTCCTTCTCTGGCTCATTTAAAAGAGGAGGAAATTGAGGCAAACAGGGTTAAGTGAATTGCCCAACGTCACACAGCTAGTAATCTGAGGCCAGATTTGAACTCACGTCCTCCAGATTCTAAGGCAGTGATTCTCAACCTTCCTAATGCCAAGACCCTTTAACACTCACATGTGGGCGTATCTGCATGTGGGCAGACCCACCTGAAGAGGGATAGAGGAGCGGTGTCTCAGTTCCTAAGATCATTGGAAATATGTGTTTTCCAATGGCCTTAGGCAATCCCTGTGAAAGGGTTGTTCAACCCCCAAAGGGGTTGTGACCCACAGGTTGAGAACAGTTGCTCTAGGGCCAATGCTCTACCCACTGTGCCATCTAGCTGCTCATCAGTACAGCTGATTTACTCCTTATACACAGAAGTTATAGGGGCAAGAAGGAGAGACTATAAGGGGAAATTACTTTCTCTCCCTAATCTTTAACAGTAAAAGTAGACATTAAAATTCCAGTCTTCCAGGGGAAGCTTGGTAAAGGGACTTCTACAGTCATCCTCAGAATTATCTTCACCAGGTACCCTCTGGGGATCCCTCTTCTCTCTTCCTCTTCAGCTTTTGTGGGCCCTATACACATTCACAGGATGCTCAGGAAATCATTAGGCTGATATCCCACAGTGTCAATCTATGTTAGTGGTACCAGCTTGAATTCACAACTCATTGGCCGCCTACCTAAAAGGAGTTGAGAATTGAGCTGACTGTCCTTTAAGAAATGTCACAGGAAAAAAAAATCCCCAAACTCAACAATCCATTAAATCCAAAGGGTTTAAGTCAGGAGACTAAAGCCTGATTGAATGGGGCCGATTTGGATGGCTTTTTCTTCTTGAATAGTTCTTCCACTGTTCTAGCATTAAGAGTTTTACACATTTCTAGTTTTGTATTGAGTTCACACGGGGTTTGCCCTATTTGAAGTTAGTGTGGATACAGTTTCAAGTCTTTCTTCAAGCCTCCAAATCACAGTAGGAGCCTAACCCAGCTCTTACGATCTTCTAGGATAAGATCTCTTTGGGCTAGATAATGCAGAGATTTTTCCTGTAGCAGTGTTTGATTCTCTAGCTCTTTGTAATCTGGACCTTTCTGAATTCCCTGTATTGATGCTCTCATGGCTTTGTCCTGAATTTCTCTGCAAATCTGAAAATAGCATTTTTGACTTGTGGCATATAATGTATGTGTACCACAGAGGATTGCAAACAAGGACAGAATCCTTATAATGAACTCAGATATAACACAATTTTACATTAGCTAGATTACTCCCACAAGTCAAATTACAATTGAAGTCACATGACTTTCCACTATGCAACCACAAACCAAGTCCAAAGGAATTGCTTGCCATTGCTGCCTCATCAGCTACATGACTCCTTTAACTGTGAGTGTCCCCCAGGATTCTGCCCTGCATCCTTTTCTTTGTTCCCACTACCACTCACCCTCAGGGCCTATGTTTTAACTGTCAACAAGACAATTTAGGTAATACAGTGGATTACCTGGAATTGGGAAGACCTGAGTTCCAAACCTGACTCAAACTTTTTTTAGGTAGGCAAATCACAGAACTTCTCCAAGCTCAATTTCTTCATCTGTAAAACAAACATAATCATTTGTTCACCCACTGCACAGGACTGTTGTGAGGCTCAAATGAGATGTTAACTATAAAATGCTTTGCCAGCCTTTTTTATTGTTCAGTTGTGTCCAACTCTTCTTGATCCCATTTGGGATCAAAACCCCATTTGGGGTTTTCTTGACAAAGGTTTGTTGTTGTTATTTAGTTGGTCAGTCATTTCTGACTCTTTGTGACTCCCATTTGAGGTTTTCTTGGTGAATATAATGGAATGGTTTGCCATTTCCTTCTCTAGCTCATTTTACAGACAAGGAAACTGAGGCAAACAAGGTTAAGTGACTTGCCTAGGGTCACACAGCTAATAATCTGAGTACAGGACTTCCTGACTCCTAACCCCATGTTCTCTTCAATGGCTACCTCACTGCCCTGTGCTGTATAAAAACTAGCTATTTATCTCTATGCAGATGATTTAAGATGTAGCCTTAGTCTCTAGTCTGAGTCTCAGTCCTGAAATACTAATTGCCTATTAGACATTCAAATTAGATATCTCAGAGACATTTTAAACTCAATATGTCTAAAACAGAATTCATTATCTTTCCTCGTAAGCCCTCCCTTTTGCCAAGCTTCCCCGTTTCTGTCAAAGGTACCACCTTCCTTTCAGTCTCTCAGGTTTGTAATCTTGGCATTATCCCAGAAGCTTCACTCTCACTCACCCCACAAATCTAGTCAGGTGACAAATCTTACCATTTCTGCCTCTTGCATCTAAGCCTTTCTCTTCACTCAGCTACCATTTTAGTTCAGGCCTTCCTCTTCTCTGCTTGGTCTTCCTGCCTTAAGTCTTAATTAAGGCCTCTTATACACTGCTGCCAAAAGGATTTTCCTTAAGCACAGATATGACCCTACAACTTCCTTACTTAGCCAGCTCCAGTCTCTTTCTATTGCCTCTTGGATCAAATATAAACTCCTCCGTGTAGTTATTAAAGGCTTATAAAACCAGGGCCCTGTCTATCTTTGCAGCCTCATCCAACATTGCTCCCCAGCCTGCACTTTGCAATTCAGCCAAACTTGGCTTCTCTCTTTGCTCCTGACATCATCTCCTCGCTCCATGCTTTGGTACTAGCTGTCTTTCCTTCTGCCTCAGATTCCCTCTCTGTTTAAGTTGCAGTACAAATGTCATCTTCTACACGAAGCCTTTCCTAATCTATCAATAGGGCCCTTTCTTCCAAACTGTCCTATATTTAACTACTTTTTATCAGTCTATTATTGTTGCTGAAATGTAACAAAGTATGTATTGATTATTTGCTGCTTGTGCTAGCTTTGGTTTAATAATTAATTTAGTAATTAATACCAAATTTAGTAATTAATACCAAGAAAACACAGGATCTCTACCATTGGTTATATTGGAGCCAATGGTTATAGCCAATGGAGAAATTTTGAATGTTTTGGATAAATTTACTTAGCTTGGCAGTATGCTTTCCAAGGAAATACATGTAGATGATGAAGTTGATGTGTGTTTTGTCAGAGCTAGTCCAGTATTTGGGAGGATCCAAAAGAAAGTGCGGGAGAGAAAAAATATTAGACTGCCTATCAGACTGAACTTTTATAGAGTCATCGTTGTATGCCTGTGAAATCTAGGCAGTCTACCAGTGCCATGCCAGGAAACTGAATCACATATTGGATCAGGATCCTTTCTTGAGCTAAACTGCCAAACATTTAAACACTACTGCAGAGTACAACTCCAATGGGCTGAACATGTTGTTCTAATGCCAAATGTATGTTTGCCTAAACGACTATTTTCTGGAGAACTCTCACAAGGCAAGTACTCACAAGGAGGTCAGAAGAAGCAATACAAAGACAATCGTAAGGTCTTTCTGAAGAACTTTGAATCAATTGTGAGATATGGGAGACACTGGCTGTAGCACCAACACGATATTCACAGTACCTTTGGTGACTATGAACATGCTGGTGTAATTCTGAATCACAAAATATAACAGACTCTCCACATGGAAAACAGAACCAAAACATTTATTCAAACACCAGAAAGCCAAATCCATCAGAGAAACAAAGAAATCTATACACAGTAACAGTGCAGGGGGCACTGCCATCCCCAAGCCTTTCCCCTGCTGGGGCCTTCCCACAAACAAATGCTCAGCTCACTGCCTTCTTCCTCTCTGTTCCTCAGCTCTAACTGCTCTGATCAATGTCCTGCTCCACCCTTTCAGTAAGCTCCTCCTACCACAGGCCTCATGGGACTCAAATTCATGTGACTTGGGCTTCCATAGGACTTAAGCAGGTCACACGGGCCTATTAATGGATGGGAAAGATCTTCCCATTTACATTACCATTACACTGGCTAAGATATGGTCCATCCAAATCAAAGAAGACACTGAACTCTATATTATGATCAAAGCAAAACTGCAGTAGCTCAAAGGAAATGCGAGATGCGCAAATTTGGAGACATCTTCACCTCAAATGTTCATACGGACTATTTGTGCCCAACCCATGGTAGAGCCTTCCAAGTATGTATTGGTCTGATCAACCACAGTTGGACATACTATAATTTAACCTCAATATAGTGGTGCCATTTCGGTCTTCTTCAAGAAAGAAAGACAGCAACCAACAAGCTTTGTATATATTTGTATGTAAGGTTTGCTATTCTGACTTCTACTGCCTAAGGCCAGATACCTTATATCTCACCCCTCCCTAACCAAGGATACTTCTTAAGGGGATTTGGGATGTATCTAAGCATCTAGGTGGTGTAGTAGATAGAATGTCAAGTCTGGAGTCAGGAAGTCTCATCTTCCTGAATTCAAATCTGGCTTCAGACTTATTGTATGACCCTGGGGAAGTCACTTAACCCTGCTTGCCTCAATTTCCTCATCTCTAACATGAGCTAGTGAAGGAAACAGCAAACTACTCCAGTATCTTTGCCAAGAAAACCCCATAGGCAGTCATGAAAAATTGGACACAACTGAAAAAAGACTGAAAAGATTGGGATGTTTCTAGGTTCTCTGTAAACATCTCCAGTCCACACTGATGGTCTTCCTTAAAGTATAGGGAGTAGTCCCTAGCAGCCAGTTCCATTTAACTACTAACAGTCAGATCAAAATTTACAGAGAAATATTTACTTCAAAGGAATTGTAACAATAACAAATAAATATACAAAAAGCTTAGCTCAGTTCCTATAGAGCATAGTCTCGGTTTCAAATCCCAAAACCTTCTTGAGCTTGAGTTGTAGGTGCCATGTCTTCTCAGGATTCCTCCATCTGATTGATGGCCTATAATGTGTCACCTGCAATACTGGCTCCAAGGTTGCCATGGCTCAAAACTGAGGATGAGTGAACAGAGAAGAAGCAAAAACCCCATTGCATAGAACCCCAGTAAAAGGTCATGGTGTTGGGGAAGCTACCCCTCCTTCCCCCTAGAGCTGTTCATGGCACTGCCACTATGGGACAACTGTGATCTTCACCCTCTGGAAGCAGCAGGAGAGTGACTGACTCCATTGCTGCCAGTTATTCAAGATGCAGCCTATTCCAGTTAGGCAGTCAATCAAAGGAGACTACTCTCACTCATGTGGTGGAAGAATGCAGGATGCAGGGTTCCTCCATGTTAAGGTGACCTGGACATGCTCCAGGCCCCATCACAGGCGTTTGCTTACTTTAAATTTATATTGTATACATTTTTATATGTAGTCATCTCACCCATCAGTATATGAACTCATCATGAATAAGAATGGTTTCGTAATATTTATTTGTGTCGCTGGCACTTATCATAGTGACTATATATAGTAGGTGCTTTATTGTTGGATTCATGGAGGCATTTCCCTATTGCAGAGTCACAGTCTCAGAACTGGAACCTTAGATTTCATCAGGTTCATTCTGGATCTGAACAAGAACCCCTGTTAAGAAAGAAAGGAAAGAAATAGGCATTTATCAAATGCCTTTTATGTGCTAGATACAGTACCAAGTACTTTAGAAATATCTCATTCGATCATAGCAGCCCTGAGTGGTAGGTTGTTATTACATCCATTTTATAGTTGAGGAAGCTGAGGAAGAGAGAAATTAAGTGACTTTCTTGAGGTCATACAGCACTCCTCTGAGGAAAAGTCTTGGAATTTAGGTCAGCATAGATAGGCAGCTGGTCTGATGTATGGGGTCATCAAGGGTAGACACCAGCAGTATTGCCCCATCTCTAGCGTCCCCAATTTCTGAGGCTGGATTTGAACTCAAGTCTCTGCCAGCACTTCACCAATGCACCATCTATCTGCCTCTGTATCATATCTGATGAGTAGTGATCCAGCCTTTGTTTGCAATTCTTCAGTGAGAGGTGAATCCACTGACTGCCAAGGCAGCTAATTCTACTTTTAGACAGATCTAATTATTAGGGCATTTTTCCTTTACATCAAATCTAACCACTAATGATTTTAACCACTCTTCCTGGTTCTTTTCTCTAGGGTCAATCAGAACTGGTTTAATCCCTCCTTTACATGACATTCCTTCAAAGACTTTGAAAGCTACTCTCTTCTCTTTAAATCTCCTTTTTCCCACATTAATATTCCTAGTTGATTAGATCAATTGAGGCCTTTCCTCACACTGGTTACTCTCCTCTGGATACCATCTAATTTATCAATATCCTTTGTGAGTTGTGCTTCCCAGACCTGAACACAATACCCTAGGTGTGACCAAACCAGTACCAGAGTACTTCAGGACTATTGTTTGTCCTTCATTCTCAAAGAGGACCTATGACATCAGGAAGGTGATGTCTTTACTTGCACTTGAATTGGATTTAAGTGCGGCAGAGCTGTACAAAGTCATCAGCCTCACTGTCTCCTTTAGAGTCATCAGAGTTCAGTGAAAACACAAAAGTCAAGATGACTGGTGATGGTCCAGCCCCAGGGCTAGAACTCTTTTGGTGTATGCTATGCCTTACTTTATGTAATTTAAGATTGTACTGGATTTAGACCTACAATTAAAATTACGTCAGGAAGACCTAAATTCAAATCCACCCTCAGGACACATACTAGTTCACTTAAGTCACTTAAATAACTTCTGCCTGCCTCTGTTTCCTCATCTGTTAATGGTGATAATAAAGAATACTTATCTCCCAGGCTTGGTGCTCAAATGAGGTAATATTTGTAAAGCATTTTGCAAACCTTAAAGCACCATATAAATGCCAGCTATTACATCTCACTGTAACCTTGGTTTATGTCTGTGAGGTAACTTTTGTAATGTTAATGGAATCTGAAGATTTTCCATGCCCCTTTGTATTGGCAAGTAAGCAGGTACTTAGAACCTTGTTTCAAGTTAACACCTTGTTTAAACTTTTTAATTAACACAGAAATAGTTAATGCCTTGGGAGAAAGTTTCTGATGTAACAGGAAGGGGCTGAATAGGGAGAAGCAATGCTGTATATAAGGAAAAAAATCCAGCTGGGGAAAGTCAGAATTTCTCTCAGTGAGCATCTAGAGACTGGAGCTTCTGCTGAGACCTTTCTTCTGGGAACTTCTGAGAACTTTCCTTTGGGAATTTCTGCTGAGAACTTCCAAGAACCAGGCTGAGGAGCTACCTTGAGTAAGGGAGGAGGATCCCTGCTTGAGGGAGCCTGTTCTGTTGTGAAGGCTTGGGAATGTGGGTGTTCATTGCATTAACCATGTGTACCAACTTTGTGGCTACTGTAATGACTGGTTTTCTGGTTCTGAGACTCAGTTTTCTGGTATTTAAATAAAGACTTTGATTCCTCCCTCAATGTGGAGGGTCTGCTACATTTTGTGATTCACAACTACAATAGCATATTCATAATCACTGTGGATGTTGTAAATATTGCATTATTGTTACAATTCTATGCAATAGGGCCTAAATTTGTAGAGATTCTCTACTAATAAATGGCTTATAGTTAAGCTTCAGTTAGCTGATAGAACTTCTAACTTCTAGGACTTGGCTAAAAATGGCCCCTCACTCTTAGGCTGTTCCCAATACTTTCCCATGCTCTTCTGTCACAAAAGACACTAGATTTCTTAAAGACGTGATCAATCACAGGTGTTTACAAAGTTAATGTAAAAATTTAGTAAATGGAGTCTTCTAACAAAATTAAAAACAAAAACAAAATCACATAATTTAGTGGAAGTAAGGCAGGGGTGGGGCAGGGACCACTCTCTCCTCCTATTTGGTTTTCCCTTGGCATTCCTACTACTGGAATGAGCACCTGACAAAAGTCACATACCTCTTTCTCCTCTTGTTCATGTAGAGGTCATTTCTCAGGGCTCTGAAAAGGGGAACTGCATGTTTCCTGGTCGCTGACTTCTAGATTTGCACTACTACCATCAAACAATCATCACCTTTCTGTCCTTTTTCCCTCTATTCACACATTCCCCCAAATCCACTATAACCATATGTGAAAACGCTGACTCAACCCCTCCTAAAGCTGATCACTGGTTATTTTCCTGTCTTCCCAATCTGGGAAGAACTACAAATGCCAGAGCATTTCCCCAGCAGTTCATTTCTTGCCCTGGGTAGTTACAACACTTTAGACTCATTTGAGCATTGATTGATATTTTTACTGGTAACTGGAAGGTGTCATGGATTTTTATATTGAAATTCAAGCTGAGAATGAATGAAATACAAATTAATTAAAAGGAAAATTAAACCATTAAATAGGTTGAATCAAGTTTGAGCAAATCCTGACTGATTTGGACAACTCGAGGAAAAAGAGATCCAGAATCTTGAATTAGTGAAAAGGTTGAATAATTATATATTATTTTAAAAAGAAATGCAGTTCTATTACTTTTAAGAGTATTTACTAATCCAACTAGGTTAATGAAGTTCATTCATTCAAGCCATAAATTGCAGAGGTCCTTAGGTGACATATTTTAATGAAAAAATAAAGATAACTTGCAATTAGTTTAACAATTGTTTGTATGCAAAAGATTTTTCTAAGGTGATGGAGGGTGCTTGAATAGTTTATCCTCAAGTATTCTACATAGTCTTCCCAATCCGGTCTTATTCATGTCATTACTTTTACACTGTACAAAGAAAAGATTTGATAAAGGAAAGTAAACTTGGAACCTTTGTCCTAATCATATCAAATTAGGAATCAGTGAAATGTGGATTAGTAAGATTTAATTTTAGAATTCAAATTAAGATACAAAGGAAAATCTTATTGTCCTGATGGTTACCATAAGACAAAAGTCATTTTTGTGCCAGAGGCAAGCATCACAAAATGTATCTGGGGTAAGCAGCATCAAAAGGCGTCGATCAACTTTTAAACACAAATTTAGTCATGTATGGGGAAGATCTACAAATCACAAGACCCCCATGGGTGCCTTGGAAAACTTTAGAAGGAAAGGGTAGGCTTAAGGGAGAATGCACTTGGAATGTGGCCACAGAATATACAGAGAGCTGACGGAATCCAGTAGAGTAGGGCATTCAGCAAAGACAGAACACCCTGTAAGGATGTAGATCTGTGACCCCAGATAACCAGTTGGCTATTCCTGGTAGTGGACTGACATCCAGCAAAGACCCTGTGCCCTGCAAAGAGCAATCCCAGCTTGACTGAGGTTCTGTTCTCTTTTTTCATCATCAGCACCAGTAGCTGGCCCTGAAGTGAGTTTTGAGAGGACTCTCCAAAGAATGAAAGGACACCTGCTATTCTGGAGGGATGAATGGCTTTGACTACATGTGTTCTCTACATGTATGCACGACATTTTTGAGCCTGTGCTCACTTTTCTACTCCTTTCTCTCCTCCCTCCTCCCTGTCTGTATATATTTGTGGGTAACTGTACCCAACCCAGGTTTTTTTTTTTTGAGAGGGGAAATTGTTTTATAACTTACTTTTCTCCCTGCGCTATTTGAGCAAATGTCTTTTGTAATAGATAACTAATAGATAACAAATTGTATTAATATTATCATATATTAATTAGATTAATTCATTAATTAGATATTAATAGATAACAAATAATAGATATTTGTTAACGGGAAGCATGGGAGGTGGAGGGAGTGTTTATAGTGCTGGTGTAGAGCTAGGTGTAGTCACCTACAGGTCACCTGCAGGTCTCAGAGGTTCCAGAGGCTCTTTTGGGGACCCAGTCTATTAGTCTGAGTACTCATTTCAGGAATGAGCCCAGAGGGAGCAATACTCAAATATTGTTCTAGTTGTTAGGCATATAAATGCAAGAGTGAGACAGTACTTGCCTCCAAGAAGCTTATATTTTATTGGGAAGATATGGCATGTTCACAAATAAGTATATACAGTATATATAAAATATTAAAATGCAATGACTTGGAGGTGGAATGCTAAGACCAGAGCAAATCAGAAAAGGTCTCTTGGAAGGAGTGGAACTTGAATTGAGACTTGAAGAGATATGAGGGTTCAAAAAAGATGGAGGTGGGATAGGAAATCAATACACGTATGCATGTATATGCACATATATACATGCATATACACATAAAATAGAAAATACACATATGCATATAGCTCTGCATATATACACATATGTATATATGGGTCTGTGTCTGTATATGTGCCTCTGTGTATGTGTGTATGTATGTATAAGTATGCATGTGTATATGTAAATGTAAATGTGTATATATATATATATATACATATATATATATATATATATATATATACATATATTTATATAAAGAAGACAGGGCAGCTAGGTGGTACAGTGGATAGAGCATCAGGCCTAGTGTCAAGAAGACACATCTTCCTGAGTTCAAATCTGGCCTCAGACACTAGCTGAGTGACCCTGGGCAAGTCACTTAACCCTGCTTGCCTCAGTTTCTTTATTTGTAAAAAGATCCGGAGAAGGAAATGGCAAACCACTCTTAGACTTTTGCCAAGAAAACCCCAAAAGAGGTCCTGAAGAGTTGAACATGAATGAAATGACTGGACAGCAACAATATGTATGTGATATAGCTGCCATGTAAACTTCCTGAAGGCAGAAGGGACTCTACTTTTGTCTTTTTATTACCAATGTCTTGTGTATACTAGGCACTTAATAAATGATTATTAAAAACAATAGAAATTAAAGTGAAATTATAATGCCCAAACCTGACTCCAAAGAAGTAGGAAGAAAAGAAGCTACTTTGCTTCTTTGAAGAACTGAAGCAAGATGGGTATGGAACACTAAATATAACATAATTTTTTAATATTTGGATGGTTTTACTGAACTCAATGAAATAATACTTTTTATATTTTTGTAGTACTTTCTACTTTTTTATGCTTAATTTTCATTTTATTTTATCCCAATTACATAGAAACAAAAATTTTAACTCTCTTCTCATTTTAACTGCCTTGGTTTTGTTTGTGCAAAATCTTTTACATTTTATGTGTAGTGAGGACTATCTCGACTATCTCACATATGTGGCATGAGTTAGAACTGTGTGGTTCAAAGGGAGGCACAACAGACATCTCTAGCCTTCTCTTCCCTTCTGCCCTTCTATTTTCTGCAAGGGAGATTTTATTTCTTGTTAGGAGAGGAAACAGAAGGTTGGAGCTAGAATCTTTACCACTCTACTCTCTTCAGAGAGAAGGGGTACTGGACTATTATATCAATCTGTTCCTTAAATATTATTAATCTAAAGGATGTGTTTTTCAGTTTCAAAGCTAAACTTGTTTCATTACCTTTATGGGTGTGGCATCAAGACTCCAAACTCTATATCCCAGGTTTAACATTCTTCCCAACAAATACTAGTTCCAAAATAAATATAATGACACAAAGGCACCCATTTATTCAAGTCAATAGCAGAACAAAACTCAGAGAAAGTATGCATATGAAAATATATACCAGACATTAGAGAGTGAAGGAGTTCTCTCATTGGGAGTGAGATAGCTCAGCTCATCCGAGAGAAGGAATTCTAGGTCTCACTCAAGGAGAAATTCCTTGAAGTCTCTGGTATAGTATTGTTGTAGTTATTGTGTATCTTGCTTTCTTGACTCTTCTTGCTTCTCTTTGCATAGGTTTATGTTGATCTTTCCACATTTTCCTGTATTCGTTACATACATCATTTCTTACAGCACACTAATAACAAGTAACACAATTTGTTTAGCCATTTTCCGATCAATGGGCATCAATTTTATTTCGAATTCTTAGCTATCATAAAAAGTGCTCCTATAAAAATTTTGGTGAATATGGTTACTTTCTTCTTATTGATGGCTTCCTCAAGGTATAAGCCCCGTAATGGAATCTAAATAAATCAGTCTAAGTAAACAGTCTAACAATGTCAATAAGCTTCCCAGAATGGTGGCACCATTTCAGAGCTCTACCAACAATGTATTAATGTACTTATCACTACATAACCCCTCCAACACTAACTATTGCCATTTTTTTTTTGCTCATCTTTGCTACTTTGCAAGGTATAAAGTGGAACCTCAGGGTTGTTTTGATTTGTATTTCTATTATTATTAGTGATTTGGAACAATCTTTCCTATGGTCTTTAATAGTTTGCAAATTTTTTTGAGATTTATTTGTTAATTTCCTTTGAGCACTTATCTACTAGAGGATGATTATTACATATATATGTGTATATATGTATGTATGTATGTATGAATTTTTTACACATCTTGAATACCAAACTCTTATCAGAGAAATTTGATCACTAAGACAAAGTCTGTGCAGAAGCTTCTGAGGTTCATATAATGACTTATATATTTTATATTTTATAAATTACATCTATCTCTTGTTTGATTAAGAATATATCTCCTGGGGCGGCTAGGTGGCGCAGTGAGTAGAGCACCAGCCCTGGAGTCAGGAGTACCTGAGTTCAAATCTGGCCTCAGACACTTAACACAAAAAACTAGCCGTGTGACCTTGGGCAAGTCACTTAACCCCAACTGCCCTCCAAAAAAAAAAAAAGAATATATCTCCTAACCATAGCTTTGAGAAGTATATGATCTACTTCTTTTTTTTTTTGCTTTTTTTTTTGGAG
>CM053594.1:130832286-130885715 GCA_028646575.1 Pseudocheirus occidentalis | reverse complement strand
TGGTTTTTGTACAAGTCTAATTTTTGTCAGATTCCTTTTGAATTTTCCCAGCAGTTTTTTCTGTCAAATAAGAGTTTTTTCATAGTTAATTTATGTTTTCTATTTTATCAAACATTGGGTTATTGAGTTCTGTTCTTTCTAATTCTCCTCCCAAGGGTGGGGAACCTGTGGTCTGGAGGCTGTGGGTTCCTCTCTGGGTCTGTTCCATTGAACTATCTATCTGTCTAAAACAATAACGTATGATTTTGAAAACTGCATCTTTATAATGTAATTTGAAGTCCTGAAGTGCTGCTCCCCCTTTCATCATGCTTGTTTTAATGAGTTTCCTTGATATTCTATATCTTTTGTTTTCTCAAATGAATTTTGTTATCATTTCATCAATTTCTATAAAGTATCACCTTGGTGATTTGATTGATATATCATTAGAAGTGTAAATTAACTTTAACAGTAGTGTCATTTTTATTATATTATGCCTATTTTATATGCCTAGCCATGAGTGAGTAGTAAATATTCCTCCAGCCATCTAAATTGTTTAAGGAGCACTTTATAATAGAATCTATACATGTCTGGAAATGTATGTTGTAAACTAAAAATAAATAAATACATTTAAAATAAAAAAGAATATTTCAAATCCCTCTGTATTATTTAATATTTATCTTTTCTCACTTATGCTTAAGCTCATAGTTTATGATCAAGCTCAGATTTTTAGAGCAGCTGCCTTTAGGCTGCATATGGATTACATTGCTCTTCAGAACACAGTTTTCTGATGGTTGTACAATAATCTTGTTTTATTCAAATGTCCTTTCTTTTGTATTTGACAGTCTTTCTTTTGATTACTTACAAGACTTCTTTCTGAATTGAATTTCTGTATTTAACCACTATGTGTCTTAGAGTTTGCAACCCTGGGTTTCTTTTCTGGAGGCAGCCTATGAATGATTTCAATTGGTATTGAGTTTTCTGTATTTGGAAGTTCTGGGAAGTTTCTTGCATTATGGTGTTCAGGTTTTTTGATGCTTGTTCTTCTGGGAGATTCTTAGGTTGTCTCTGTGCTTCCTGTCTGTGAGATCAATATTTTTTGCTTAGATAGGGAATGGATTTTCTTTTAATATTATATTTTTGCTTGTCTTCTAGGTTGTCCTTCACTTCTGTGTATTTTCGTTCCCAAACTATTGTTCTCTTTTTTGTTTCTTTGGTGAGACCTGCTATCACAGCTTTAGTTTTTTCTGTTCTGCCTATTATTTTTCTGGTGTAGATCATAAATTCTCTTCTCATCATTCTCATTTCTTGTTTAAACCACTCAAGAACAGCCTGATGTTGTTCCATGTTCTCAAATTCCACAGAGCTCTCTGTTTCAAGTGTCAAATTCTTTTCTATTGTTTTATAGTATTCATTCATACATGCTTTAGGTTGTTTACCAGATCTGGAGGCCATGTCAGCCTTTTATCTCCCTCTTTTCTCCCATAGTTCACTTTTTGACTCCTTCCTCTCTTTTTTTTTTTTTTGGCTTTTTGGAGGGCAATTGGGGTTAAGTGACTTACCTAAGGTCACACAGCTAGTAAGTGTTAAATGTCTGAGGTCAGATTTGAACTCAGGTCCTCCTGGCTCCAGGGCCGGTGCTCTATTCACTGAGGTACCTAGCCACCCTCCTTCCTCTTTAATAGTGGTTTCAGGTCAGGGAGGATTGAGGGAGAGGGGATTGGAACTCAAAGTGTCTCAGTCTCTTTCTACACTGGGCAATTCAGGAATAACCAGCCTAGGTCTCTGCCCCAAGTTATTTGGCAGGAGAATAGTCTGATGCTGAGCTTGAAAGAACTAGCTCTCTTTCTTTCAAGCTTAGTGGAGTGCTATATAAGCACCCCTACACACTGCATTCTGTTGAGTGTCCTGTCCAGCTCCCTCTGTTCCTCAGTTCTCTGGCCTGGCATCAGCAGTTCAGAGAGCTGCCACCTTGGTGCTAGGGGGTTGATTTCTGAGGTCTCTGACGCTCTGGGAGGAAGAAGGGGTGGTTGACACATTATCCTTTCATCTCTTCCTCTGCTCTCCTGAAGAGAGATCTTTTGCAGCACAGAAAATTGCCACCGGGGCACTGAGTGTCTGTCACAACCCCAGCAATCTTACAAAGCCTGAAGCCTAGATCTCCATAGCAGTGGAAAGAAAGAGGGAGAACAAAGGGGTGGAGCTGGATTTTATTGCCAAGTTCATGTGTTGGATCTTTGGGTTTTATTACAAATCCATGCATTGAGTCCTTCGGTCAACTAGTGCAGCCTCACTGCTGGTAGCACGGTAGACGGTAGGGTTGGGGTGCTGAGTGAGGTCAAGATCGTTATCAGTTCACATCAAAAAAATCTTCTTTTAAATTCTGAGTGTCACGGACGGTGGAGAAAGCTACTGTTGCTCTATTTAGGGTGCATAGTTTTGTTTTGGAGAGATTCGAGAGGTTTGGGAGATCAGATAAAATGTCTAGTCTTCTGTCTTGTTAGCTGTGTGACCCAAATGCTGCTTCTGGTGTTTTTAATAGGAAAAAGTGTTGTGTTTTGCCAAAGAGCTTTTTGTTTAATCTATTGAAATAATGATTGTAGATATTTCTTATTAGCATGGTCAATTACGCTTAATAGCTCTCTAATAGTGCACCAGCTCTGCGCTCCTGGCATAAATCTAGTCTGGCTAAGTGTGTGATCTTTGTGATATATTTTTGTAGTTTTCTTGCTAGCATTTTCTTTAAATGTTGTATCATTCATTAGGAAAATTGGTCTGCAGTTTTCTTTTTTTCTTTGATTCTCCCTGGTTTAGGAATAAAGACCATATTTGTGTCATTGAAGGAATTTAGAATTGAAGAATTGTGTGTATATATATATATATATATATATATATACACATATATATATGTTTATCTGTCTGTCTGTCTGTCTATTTATTTATTTATTGGGTTTTTTTCCAAACAGGCTCAGTACACAGTGAGGACCCTGGCTAATGACTGCTTTTCTCAACCCTTCACCTGGAACTTGATAGCAAGCAGGTGACAAACATACCATATGTAACTCATGCTACTTTAGGCATTCCCTTGGATCTCTTTTTGCTGTGGCAATTCCTTCCTCTTTTCAGTCTCTGTGTACTGAAATGCAAGAAAGAAAATCCAAGAGAGTACTGGCTAGAACCCAAACTCTACTGTCACACAGTTTCCTCAGTCTGTCTCCTTAAGCTGCCCAAGGCTGGAAAAATTACTCATTATGACTTTTCCTTGTCTTTCCTAAACAGAATTTAGTCTGGTACATTGTCTAGATTGTTGCGGAGAAAAGAGACTGGAGAGCTAGGCTCAATTGCTTCCTCTTACTCCACCATCTTGACTCTGCCTCTATTTTCATAGCTGGGTCTTAATAAATGTTTATCCCTTTTCTTCTTCACCCTTATTACTGTGAAATATTCCTTCCACTAAATTAGATTATAGATTATAACACATCCATGTACTGTCATCTGGTGAAATTCTCTTCCTTGTCTAATTCTTTTTGAAGAATGGACCCAAGGGTATAGAGGCCTTCCTCAGGTTCTTTTAATATTTTGTGGCTACCAGTCTGGCACTCATTCTTGATAATTGAATAGTCCATCTCCTTTTCCATTCATGTATGTATGTCCTTGACATGTTAATTGAAGTTACAGAAGCACAAAGTGCTGAGAAAAATAATTTGTTGTTGTTGTTGAAGTTTGAAGACTAGTATGCAACGTCAGGAAAATGTGGTTCAGTTATAGATTAGTTCAGATCTCTAGTCAGGCTTACTAAAATGTTTACCCACAGATGTGTAATATCTATAAACTCAGTGTTTACCTAGAGACAAATAGGAATGGAAAACCTGTGCTTGCAGATAACCAAGTCTTATCTACTTCCTTAGGTATTCACTTCAGTGCCTGAATCTCCATACTTTGAGGAAAATTACTCAATACCACAGGCATCATGAATTTAGTTCTTGCTCTAGGCCCAATTCAGATCCTTGAGACTCTTCTTTTGATATTTTCCCTAATTAAACTCCTAAAATGTCAGAACTGAAAAGACCTTAGAAATCATCTAATCATCCCCCTCCTTTACAAAGGAAGAAACTGAGACCCAGAGCAGGAAAGGCCTTGCCCAAAGTCAAATGGCTAGTACAGTAGGTAGCAGAACTGGGACAAGACCTTCTGATTTAAAATCCAACGATTTCTGCACCCTACTTTTCCAGCCCACAAGGATCTCTCTTGTCTTTTCTTCTCTTGCCTTCTTTCTCTGCTGTCATATATCTGCTTCTTCTCTAATTGTCTTACATGTTTTCCCATCTAATCAGGTTGGACTTGCTGGAGGACAAGGACCCAGTATCTTGTAGTCCTGCTTTTTCATACATCATCCTAGAGAAGCAATTGGCATTCAGCCAATACTTAACAATAGGTTGACTCACTTTGTTTTTTGGTCATGGATCTGAATAAATGTCTCCTCCATCTTATAACGAACCATTTGTGTGGTAAATCCAAATCCTGTCTTAAGTTTCTCAAGATGAGTTTTCAGGTTTCTCAGTCATATGTCTTTTTCACAGAGTCTAGACTAGATGGGTACTTTGGGTGTTAATAGTGTTTCTTCCCATCTAACTTTCCTTAGCTCAACTCGTATTTAGTGAAGTAGAGTGTTTCTAAGTAGTTTTTTCCAAGCCTGTTTCTTCTTGCTGTTCTCAGCACACAGGGGAATTGACAGCGGTGCCTGGCTGCTGAAGAAGTGAGGGCTTGTCTTCTTAATAGAATGTTCCACTGGGAAATTTCCTAATTTAAAAGGACTGGTGGGGTTTCTGTTTTGTTTTGTTTCTTCTCAATAACAAAAGTAAGCACTAATCCCAGAGGTAAAAAAAAAAAATTATAAATGGAACAAAAAAAATTACCAAATGGCCTCTAAAACTTGATTGCAAGCATATATGCACATATATCTGAGTTTGCTCCCACATGCACATGTGTACACATACACTCACACACACACACACACACACACATACACACACACAGATTTTAGATTAGTACTGATGACTTAATCTTTTTTGAATCGGCCCTAAGCCACCTGGGAAAGCTGTGTTTGGTAAGTATCAAAGTGGCAGATTTGAGCTGAGCTCATGGACAGGGATAGAATTGGGGGCAGGGGTTTTCAGAAATGAATGTAACCAAGGAATAACATGATTTCTCCCCCCAAAAAAACCCTCTTCTTACTGTGACTCAAAAGTATTTAGAAGAATAACTTATACTTAATTCAAAAACCAAAACCTTTGTCATTAAGATTTTCATTGTTAGTGTTAGGGAAGTTGGGTTCTTCTCCCCAGACCTGGCATTTCAATAGCCACTAGTAAAACTGAACAAATTCAGGCTTTTGCTTGAATTCTGAATTTCAGTAATAATATAGGTTGTATTAATAATATAGGTTGTATGTATAGCTTGATTCGAGGTCCTGTGCTTTGTTCATAACTGTTGCTTTTCTCACAGATCTCCTTCCCCCTCCATCCCTCTTTCCTCCTTTTCCTCTTCCCCATTCTTTGCGAATAAAAAATAGTGACATTCATTATAGGCTTCACATACATATGGGCTGACTTTAGAAGTATCAGAAAGACCACCCTTCCAAATCCTTGATGTCTGCAATTCCACAGTTAGAAAACCATTACTTAAAACTTTTTTTCAATTCAATTCAACCCAACTCAAAAATGAAAAATTAACTAAATATGTATTCTTTATTAAACTTGATATATGATTTTAAAACCAACTTTGCCCAACAGAAGTTCATAGTTCCTTATGCAATTTTACTTCTTGTTCTCCTCTGAAGAAAAAATATGTATGTGTGTATTTATTTATGCTTGTGTTTGTTGGCAATTAGGTTCACAATAAAAAAAGCTCAATTTTTAAAAACCATGTACTCATTTTCAAGGCACTGTGCTACAGTAGCACATGTAATTCCTGCTGTTCAGGAGAAATACATAAATAACAGTAGTTCAAAGAAGAATAAAGGAACCACTAGAAAAGTTCAAACACAGTATTACGGTCTGTATAAGAGTGGGATTAGGAAAAGCACATCCATGTATGTTTATGTATGTGGGTATACACACACACAAGCCACTGAGTGCATGTATACACATGCATAGCTGTGTGTACATGTATACACATGTTTACATGCATGGCTGTGTGTGTACATATCCATCAGTCAGTAAACATTTAGTTAACATCTACTATGTGCCAGGTACTTGCTAAATGACAGGTACAGAAAGAAAGACAAAAGACAGTCCCTACCCTCTGAGTTCCAAATCTAATGGTGAAAGGAAACATATGAAGGAAAGCTAAAAATGGTTGGGAATGAGGAGTATTTGGCAGGGGGAATGATGAAAGTCCAGAAGAATGCAGCTGTGTGGGAAGTGATGAGATAAACAACCTGAGTACCTTCTTTAAATGGAGAATCTGAGAAGGGTTCTCTAATCGAAGGGAGGAGTCCCATGGGCAAGTCCACTGAGGAGGTATGAGTTTCAGAGCTGGTGTGATCTTACAGGAGAATGAGATTCCAGAAGGCATCATGAAGGTCTAGAAGAGTTCAACAGTGTGGGAAATAATGATATGTACGTATATGTATACATATATATGCATATGCACATGTATGTGTATATATGTAAATGTATACATATCATATAAGCATTGTGCGTGTGTATACACACACATATGTATATCTATCATGTCTATGGTTAAACAGGGCTGGCAAGTCAGATGGTGCCATATTGTAAAGAGGCTTGAACAGCAGTTTTAGTTGCACATAATTTGGTAGACAATGAAAAGTCATTGAAGGTTTGGGGATATGGAAGTGAGGCATGATCAGATCTATGTTTCATTAAAATGCAAATTCAGTTTGGAAAAGGTAGCATATTTTCTTAGCAGTCATTCATATCTGAGTATGAGTGGGCTTATCAAATCCTTTCCTGAGAACAGGTTTTGATAGGAGCAAAAAAGAAGGAACATGAAGAGATCAAACACCTAAGAGAAGGAAAGAAATGAGAGACAGAAATCTGACTCACTTCACAATTTTGTCAAGGGCTATGCCTATTTTTCTAAGTTCCTTTATTCTGATTCCTATAAATAAAAAGCAAAGTAAGAAGGACATTTTTCTTATCTTTCATTTCAAAGAGATTACCCAGATGATACTAGCAGACGACTAGGGGCTTTGAATAAGCATCTATTTCCTAACATGGATGAAACACTGACTGTCAACAATCTTTGACAGCAAACCCAGACCTGAAAAAACATCATAGAGATGAGATAGAATTCCTCAAATATCAAACTAAAAACACGCAACAGAAGCAACAATGTGAAGTTAATGTATTGCGGAAGTTACTACAAACTTTGGAAGGAGGAAGACTAGGAGAATGCAGAAAATTATGCTACTAATGTTAGAATCTGTCCAGGACTTTAAAAATGCAAGAAATAATTACTCTTTAGATCAACATTCTCAGGCATACTTTCCATATATATATACACATACATACACACACATATGTATACATATGCACACATATACACACACATATATACATACACATACATATATAAAATTGTTTATTATATAATATCAGGTGATTCAAGCTTCTCCTCTAATATATGTATATCTTATCCATGTATTTGCACTGAAGTATACCTATAGGAAATAGCCATAGGTTATATAGTATCATAGATGGAAACAAATTTTCATTGAAACCATAAAATCTGCAAAGATGCCTCACCAGCAAATCTAATACCTTTCTAGGACTATGTGGTAGGACTTACAGGTTAAAAAGAAATCATATATGATTTTATAATAATATATAGTTACATTGTTTTGCCTTCAGAACAATTTAAATTTTGTCCAACTACGTATTTGTCAACAAAATAGAAAAAAACATGGATTGGGCCTCATGGAGTGTATAGCCAGCTGTAGGGATAACATTGAAGAGTTTTTGTTACCTATGTTATTAGACAGATGAGAAAGCAATGAACAATGCTCTAAAAAGTTGAGAGCCCAAAGTCGTTCTCTTCTTCATTGATGGAATGAAAAAGGCACTCCTCAGTTTTTCAGATGACATTAATGTGTAGGAAATGGTAGAGAAAGAGGAGGTTGTGACAGTACAGTGGTGACATTGTCCACCATCTTGATACAGGATTCAAAAACAAAGTAATCTTGGGAATTTGGAAGAGTCAAAATCTAACAAGTATGATCTATAAAAGGGTCAAGTAATATTAATAGAATGGAAAGTCAACCAGCTTAAATGGTGGGCAGCTGGGCAACAGAAGAAGAACTAGAGATCATATTGGAACTCAGGCTGACTATGAGTCAGCAATGTAACACTTTGGTTTAAAAAAAATGTGTGATACTAGCATGCATAATTAGGAGTCTAGACCATAGAACCATGCAGTAATCTCCTATTGTGCTTAGCACTGCTCAGAACCTTACTAGAATTTTGTGTCCAGTTAGTAATGTGGAGAACTTGGAGACAGTTCAGAAGAGAGCCTCAGAGAAGATTAAAGAGTTTGGAAATGGGAAAGGTCTTATATAATGTTCAGAAGAGAAGCCTGCACTGTGATTTAATAATGGTGTTTGAGGCTGTGAAGCATGTGTTACCCAGAGGATGGTGGGCAGATGTTCTGCATTTCTTCTGAGGACCCCTAAGAAGGAATGTGTTTAAACTGCCGCATGGGGGATTTAGATTAGATTTAAAGAAAAATTCCATGACGGAGAGGTTTGTTAAATGTTGGAATGCCTTGTCAATGGAGATTGCAGAAACTTTGTGTAAGAAATTATTTTTCTTTTTTTTCTTTACTTTTTTGGTTTTCTTCATCTTTCCTTTCCTCCTTCCCTATTCTTTCTTTCTCCCTTGCTTCTCTTTCTTTCTTCCTTCTCTTCCTTCCTTCCTTTCTTCCTTCCTTCCTCCTTCCCTACCTCCTCCTTCCCCCTCCCTCCCTCCTTCCTTCCTTCTTTCCTTCCCTCCTTCCTTCCTTCCTTCCTTTCTTTCTTTCTTTCTTTCTTTCTTTCTCCCTTTCTTTCTCTCTTTCTTTCTCTCTTTCCTTCCTTCCTTCCTTCCTTCTTTCCTTCCTTCCTTTCTTCCTTCTCTCTTTTTTTCCTTTTTTTTCTTTTTTAAAAGGAGAAATATTCTGATCTAATATTGTGGTAACAAGGCCTGGAATAATGCTTGAATGAAGGGAAGTGGATGATATGAAGTAATGTAACAAACATTTATTAAATACCTATCCATGCAGAATCCTATGACACAGCGTTTATAATGGACACAGTCCTTGCCTTCATGAAGTTTGTTACCTAACATATAGATAAGAATTAAGGTAACTCTGATAGACAATATTACATGTATTGGAGCACAAGTTGGCAAATTATAACTAACAGAGGACCACATCCTGGTGGTCCTCTTGTTTTTGCATGGATGAACTAAGAATGATTTTGACATTTCTTAAATACAACAAGGCTTCATTTTAAGATATAAAAATCATTCTTGTCCATAAGCCATACAAAAACAGTCTTGGTCTAAATTTGACCAATAGGCTACAGTTTGCCACTCTCCTGTTGGAGAATTGTAGAACAAAGTATTGGGTGAGGTCTGAGGTAAGAGGACATTACTGCTAGAGGGAGATCAAGGAACACTTCTGAGAGAAGTGGTATTTGAGTTGGACTCTACAGAATGGGTAGGAATTTATCAGTCTGAGAAAGAAAGAGAAGACATTAATGCTATTATGAACAGCTTCAGCAAAGGAAGAAGGAGGAAAGTGCAAGGTACATTTTGGGGAAAAAGAGAGAATGGTCCACTTTGATCAGAATATAGAGCATGGAGGAAAGGAATATATACTATAACTCAAAAGGTAGGTAGGGAGGAACCAGATTGATTGTGGCTTGGAATAAGGCAGCAGAGGTGTTCGAACTTTATTCAGAGAACAATAGGGAGACATAGAAAATTTTTTTTAGCAAAGTGTTGATATAACTATCTAGAATTATTTATCAACAAAATTAGTCTGCTAGTAAAGATTGAGGGTCTGAGGGGAAGGCATCAAGAAAATGAAATGAGTGAAATTTATTAGGACTTGTCAAAGTCCTTTCCACCTTTGGATTTCAGTGAGGAATCAGGTCCTTGAAGAGTAAGAAAACTTATAAAATTATTACCTAAAGTCTTATATCTGTACTTTTCAGAGGCCATTATTGTCATTAATTGGATCATTATTAGGACATCAGTAAGTTTCCGAAGACAGCTGGGTGGTGCAGAGGGTAGAATGCTGGGCCTGGAGTAAAAAAGATTCATCTTCATGGGTTCAAATCTGACCTCAGACACTTACTAGCTGTGTGGTCCTGGGCAAGTCTCTTAACCCTGCTTACCTCAATTTCTTCATCTGTCAAATGAGTTGGAGAATGAAATGACAAACCAGTTCAGTATCTTTGCCAAAGAAATGCCAAAAGGTCACAAAGAGTTGGACTTGACCAAAAAATGGTTGAACAAGAAGTCACAGCAGGGCTGTTGAACTTTTTCTTTTTTTTGGAAGGGGGGAAAGCAGGGCAATTGGTATTAAATGACTTGCCCAAGGTCACACAGCTAGTGAGTGTTAAGTGTCTGAGACCAGATTTGAACTTAGGTCCTCCTGACTCCAAAGCCGGTGCTCTATTCATTGCACCACCTAGCCACCCCATGAACTCTTTTTCTTAAACCCATCTATCAGACTGAATTCCAGATGCTTTACACCATTTCTTCCTGGAATTCATCTTTAAACTTGATGAAAAGTCACAGAACTTTAGCTTTGGAAGGACCTTTAGCAGTCATTGAGTCTAAACTCCCACTACTCTTTGTGCCACAAAGTGGTCCTCAAACTTTTGGGTCCCGGGATCCCTTTATATTAAACATTAGTGAGAACCCTAGAGAGCTTTTGTTTATACAAGTTGTATCTATCCATATTGATCACATCAGAAATGAAAGCATCTTAGTATTAAGGTTTGCAAGTTCACTCAGTACCTTGGACTTTCCTGCCGTTAATCTGAACCAAGAACCTTGAATTCATTAAGAACAGTGAGATGCATTTTTACTGTCTCTTCATGTCTCTTGGCCTTAATTCCTTCTCCCAACCCCCATGTTTGTTCAAACTTTTCTTGTCAGAAGATTAGATTGTCAATAAATACTTATTAAATAAATAATACTTTTTAAGCATGGAAGGCCTTCATCTTGCTCTTTTAATAGTTTGTTCTAGCGTATCATATCGCATAAAATGAAGACGTGCTATAACATAGTTAACATCACACTAGTTTTAGCCCTGTGATCTTGACAGTTGTTAAAAGATTTCGGGGAGGGTAGGTGGTGCAGTGAATAGAGCACCAGCCCTGGAGTCAGGACCTGAGCTCAAATCCAGCCCCAGATATTTAACACAAAAACTAGCCATGTGACCTTGTCAAGTCGCTTAACCCCAATTGCCCTCCAACCTTTTCCTAACTGGATAAGATCATAGAAAATATGATAATTTCCTCTTAGGTTATCTAAATAACTGTACCTATGTAGACCTTACTATTACATCTGTATGACGAACACTTAGATTTAAAACTGCAAGAGACCCTTTAGGTCATCTAATAATAATGACAATAAATGATGATGATGATGATGATGATGATGATAGCTAATATTTATGTAACAGAATTAACTATGTGCCAGACAATAAATAACACTAGTCAAGCAAAATAAATTTACTAAATAAATGTATACAATGTCTCAGTCTATATCCTAAATCTGGATCTAAATTCATGGAAATCATGTCTTCATCACTGGTCCTCTGGACTCATCAATGGTCATCATGTTGGTCATAGTTCTTACTGCTTTCAACTTCGTCTCATTTTACAGAGTTGTATAAATTGTTCTCCTGGTTCTGTTCATTTCATTCTTCGTCAGTTTATAAAAAAGTCCTCATTTTACAGATGAGAAAACAGATACAGAGAAATTAAGTGGCTTTACCCAAAGTCACATAAATGACTGAGGAAGGATTTGAACCGTGTTCTACTGACTCGTATGTCATTGTCTCTTTCTTCTCCCATTCCACCCAGGAAGAAATCAGCATAATCTATACTTTTGAACATAAGACTTATGGTTGATTCATTTTTACAAAAGCATGCAACATAGATCTAATATATAGCTGATTTCTTGGAGCTTTGTATTGGAAGAAGGATTGCTTGCTCTAAAAATGTGTTTTGATAATAGCTACTAGTAGACATTAGGGAGAAGAATTGTTCATTTCTTCTCAAATCTGAAAGTTAAGAAATGCTTTTTATTAAGAAACAATTTTCATACTCCCTGTGATCATGCCAACAAAACCTCTACACTCAAATATGCCATATTCATTCATGTATTTTTTCCCTTTATGTATTTTTCTATATACTCCTAATTTTGAAGCAATCATACAATATTTTTCTTCTCCCCACATAATTCACTCTGAAAGGAAAATATTCATTTTGTCAGCTCATCTTGTCTGAAACTGGTAAAACTCGTAGTTCTACATTCTAGGCCAAAATTTTCAGCACTTTATATAACAAATTCTATAATGTTCCTACATTTGTATTATCTAGAATGCTGTTATTTACTATTCTTGACTTTTTTTTTTCTTCTTTTGAGGGAACTAGCTGTCTCGGGCATTAATTTATTTTAAAATTTTATTTCTTTTATTCTGAACTTAAGAAATAAAACAAGCACAAGAGAATAGAAAAAAGGTGATTGTACATGGAAGTGTACATCTATTATTTACAACTTGTTATTCCTTTTAAATATGTAATAAAGTTATTCTGTAATTTTCTTTTCTCTCCTTTTTTCTTCCCTCCCCAAATCATGTAGCCATCCTCTCTCTAACTTGGAATCTTCCACCTCTGTGACTCAGTGACATTAAGAAAGTAGCCTATGGGGGCGGCTAGGTGGCGCAGTGAATAGAGCACCGGCCCTGGAGTCAGGAGGACCTGAGTTCAAATCCGGCCTCAGACACTTAACACCAAAACTAGCCGTGTGACCTTGGGCAAGTTACTTAACCCCGATTGCCCTCCAAAAAGCAAAAAAAAAAAAAAAAAAAAGTAGCCTATGCAAGGGACAATTCTTACAATGGAGGGGAAGAACAGGAAGGCTAAAGGGAATGAGTCAACCTTACTCTCATTGAATTTGTCTCAGGGAAGGAATGACATACACTCTGAATTGGGTATCTTGTCACACAGAGGAGTAGGGGGGATGGGGATGAGAGGGGGAATGATGGAGGCGAGGGGAGGGTGGGAAGGAGGGTTGCTGAAACACACTTCTGTAAAGGGACAGGGACAGGGTTGAGAACAGAACAAGGGGAGGTGGGATAGGAAGGAGGGACATATAATCAGTCTCTCACAATATGTCCACTATGAAGATGTTCTGTGTAATTATACATGTATGGCCTGTATTGAATTGCTTGTCCTTCCAGTGAGGGTGGATGGTGAGAGAGGAAGGGAAAGAATCTAGAATTTAAAGTTCTATAATCAAATGTTAAAAATAGATATGTATATATAATAATAATAATAATAATTATTATTATTATTATTAGCTACATCCAACTGGGAATTAAGATATACAGGCAATGTGGTAGGGAGATCCATCCTACCCTACCAGAAAGTCAGAGGGGTGAGGGGGAGGACATAGAAGAGGGCAGATAGGGGGAAAGGGTATACAGTGGGATAGGGCTGTTTTGAGGTGTTGGGTAGGGGAAGGATGGGGAGAAAATTTCTAACTCAAAATCTTGTGGAAATAGATGATGTAAACAAGAAAATAAATAAATTAATATTAAAAAAAAAAGAAAGTAGCCTATGTTCTCCTGCTTAATAAGTGTCAGAGACGGGATTCAGACCCAAGTATTCCTGACTCCAAGTGGAGCGCTGTATTAATTTTCCTATTTGTGATTGCAAACAGTGATGAAACATTTTTCAAAACAGTTTATACCTCTTCTCTTCTAGCTTTACTAGGATATTTTGAATTCTAGGCATTTAAAATTACTTTTCTATTTCATCTTTTATTTTAGACCAGACTGAGGCAATATAACAGTTGGATACTCCTTTGTGTCTCTTTGCCTACTTAGAAGGAATTAATTTCCCCAACTCTTTTCTGCAGACATCAAAGTTTTGTTACAAAAATCTTAGCCATCTATGATATGGCTGGCCTAGTTCCTAAGGGGCAAAAATCTAAATTCTTCTCTCATTAGAGCTTATGCCTGTAAATGTTACATTGTTCTCCATGCCCTTTGAGATTCTACTCAGTTAGTGCTTATAGGTAGGAACCTTGCTGTAGGAAAAGTACACTCCTGCTGAATTAATTCTCTTAGTATTGACTATTTAACTTACCATTTGCTAAATGCCTACTAAGTAAAAGCTACCATGATGGACCTGGATGCAGAGTCAGATAAGACCTAGTGCTTCCTCTCAGGGAGCTTATAGTCTAATGGTATTTAATATAGCACGTAAGGAAATTGATGTTTCACAGACCTAACCACAGAAAAAGAGCCTGATGTTAAATTAACTGAAAATTGTATATTGCAAACTAATTGTAAAATTGAAGTCAAGACAGGGTATTCCTTTATGAGGTATAAACGAGTCCCTTCAGTGAATCAGAAAGGAAATAATGCCATAAAAGGAAGAATAATAGCCCAGGCCTACAGGTGACCTCTATAGGTAGTTCGGTGAGTCTAGGAGAGCAGCTTGAGTGATGAGATGTGCAAAAGACTGAAAGAAATTGAATGAAGTTCCATATGGAACTGGAAGGTTGGAAGGGTCAACAGTGACAGTTGCCAAACTGGAAGGGGCCAGGGTTCCGGGAGTGAGGCTGCTTGGGCAGATTGGCTGCAAAGAATGTTGGGACGCAGCTGTCTTGCTAAAACTCCCCCAGTCTATGAACCTCCAAGGTCCCTCTTAGAAGCCTGATGCCTTTTATTTTCCAGGGCATGCAAAAATATCTTTATTTACCTTTCTTCATTTTAAATGTTTATTTTGTCTTTATAGGTAAAATTGAACATAGTCTTTTGTTAGACAAGGTGTACTTACTAGATAGAAAGAGACGATTGAAGAAGGGATCATGCCAAGAGAAGAGGGAGAGAACTGCAAATGAAAATGAATTATTGCTCTTTTGGTGCAACTTTCCAGAGCTGAGGGAGTGTTTCCATGGAACTCATCTAGACAACAAATTAATAGTATAGTGAAGAGGGCAAAAAGAAGTGGTTGAAGAACCCTGCTTGTCACCCTACCCCGTTACTGACACATAACACAAACACAAATGACCACAGTGTTAGAATATAATAAGTGCACAGGAGAGAAAGAAATGAGCATTTATTAAGTGCTTACTATGTACTGGAGTTCTGCTAAGCACTTTACAAATATTGTTTCCTTTGATCCCCACAACTGGATATCCTGTAGACATCTTAAAACTCAAATGTCCAAAACTGAACTCATTATCTTTCCCCCTCAAAATACCACCCCCCTGGGGCAGGTAGGTGCCACAATGCCACAGAGTCAAGAGGACCTGAGTTCAAATCCAGCCTCAGACACTTAACACTTGCTAGCTGTGCAATCTCGGGCAAGTCACTTAACCCTAATTTCCCTGCCTTCTCCCCTTCAAAAAGACAAAAAAAAATACCACCCCCCCAAACTTTCCTCTTACTGTTGAGGGAAATAGCATCCTATCAGTTCCACAGCTTGTAACATAGGCACCATCATCAATTCTTCACTGTCTCTCACCTACCATATCCAATCTGTTGCCAAAGCCTGCTGGTTTCACCTTTGCAACATGTCTTGAATATGCCCCCTTGTCTCTTTCAACACTGCTGTTGCTCTGGTGCACACCTTTGTTTCCTCACCCCTGACCTATGGAACTTGTCTACTTGGCAGGTCTGCCTGCCTCAAGTCTCTCCCCATTCTATTCCATCCTCCGTTTGGTCTCCAAAGTGATTTTCCTAAAGTGCAGGTCTGGCCATGTCATCCCTCCATCAGTAAACTGCAAAGGTTCCCTCTCATTTCCAGTATAAAATATAAAATTTTCCATCTGGTTTTCAAAACCCTGAATATACTAACCACCCCAACAATAGAAGCCTACAAAGTCTCATTTGACAGCCCAAATTTGTGGTGATTCTGTAACAGAGAGGGTGTTTTCATCATTGGTCTTCTGGAATCATTGTACTGGTCATCTATTTTTCAGCTTTCAAATCTTCTCACACTTTCCACTCTTATATATATCAGTGTCCAGTGGCACTGGCCTCCCTGCTGTTCTCCCAACAGGGAATTCCATCTCTCAACTCTGGGTATTTTCTTGACTGTCCCTCTGCTTGAATTACCCTCCCTCCTCATCTCTCCCTCCTAGCTTCTCTGGCTTACTTTAAGTTCTAGCTAAAATCCCACAGGAAGCCTTTCTCAGCATTTCTTAATTCTTGTGCCTCCCTACAGCTAATATTTCCTTTTTATCCTGCATGTGGTTTTTTGTATATTCTTGACATTTTGTCTCTTCCATTAGATTGTAAGCTCCTTGAGGGCAGGGACTATCTTGCCTTTCTTTGTATCCTTAGTGCTTAGCACAGTGCTCTTAATGACTACTTCCTGGTGATGAAGGACTGACAACAAGTCTGCTATTATTATCACCATTTCACACAAAAAAAATGAAACCACGACATGCTGAGGTTAAGCAATTTACCCAAGGTTATAGCTAGTACGTGTCTCAGGATGGATTTGTATTCAGGTCTTCCTTACTCCAGGTCCACTACTCTCTCCACTATGTTACCTAGCTGTGTCTATAGGAAAGGGTAAAAAAGAGAGGCACAGGAAATTTAAGAAGGAAGGGATCCCTATTAATAGGGGAAAATCTCATGGAAGAAGTGACACTTAGGCTGGTTTTATTTTAGCAATAGAATATATATAGATAAAAGAAGATAATTACATCTCTCTGTACCTATAATTAGCTACATGTTTATACATTTAATTCATAAAATCTTTGATCTCCAAAGAAGCTTAGCTTTTAATCTAGTCCTGCTCCATTTTACAGATGGAAAGATACTCAGTGAGTTCCAATAGCTTGCCCAAGGTCATTTGGCATGGGACTGTCAGAACTGGAGCTCAAATTCAGATCTCTTCACTGCCAATGTAGCAATATGATGCTATTTGTTATACTATGCTGACAGTTTTTATTTGTTTGGCTATTTATTTCATATAGATTATAGTGCATAGTGTTTTTAAACTATATGTTCCGGGAAGGTAGAGACCGTTTCCTTTCTCCAGCAATCTTAGGAAACAACTCTCTACATAGTAGATGATTATTCAAATCTGAGTATCCCAAGACAGTGATCATGTGGAGATCTCAAGCAGTCATGACTTTGAATAGTCTGCTGATCTGCCATAATCATTGGATACTGGCAATCTGCTGGGATCCATTATTTAATGGTTAGCAAACTCCTATCCTTTCTCTTATTCCCAGTGATACCGAATGCCCCACTGCCCAAGTAAACCACTCTCCTCTTCAGCTCCTGCTTTCCTTTCTTTTGTCCCCATCAACTTCAACCCTATTCTTATTCCACTCTGCCCATTCCTTACACTATGTCCTCTGAAACACTGATTCCATGCTCAACAAACTTCCCCTTATGATCATTCTTCTTCTTTTTTTTTCTGTTTTCTGGTGCTCACAAAGACCTGGCTACTCTGAATGATATTCCATCCATAGATATTAATTCTAACATTGGTTTCATTGTCTAAGGCACTGCTCCTAAAGTGGATAGAAATAGTCGTTGTCACCTGTTACCACTTTCTCTACTTCTATCACTCAGTAAATTCTCCTTCTCTAGGTTCATTCTATCCATCACCCAGTTTAGATTCTGGTGACCACCAAGCCTGGGATCTTTTTCCTTTTGCAATTATTCCATTGCCTGGTTCATAGTCTTCCATTCTTCCATTCTCAACAATTGCTCTCTACACTCATTCCCTCCACTTTCTTTCCTCTTCCTTTCTTCCAAATCTTCTGCAATCTGGCTTCCAGTCTCATCACTCAAATGAAATTGTTCTCTGCAAGGTTTCCAAATCTCTTTTAATTGCCGCATCTTATACTTTATGTATGAGAGCCAAGAGAGTTACACAGTCATGTTAGTCAACAATACCCATTGTAGTGGCCTTTTTTCAGTCCTCATACTCTCTGCAACATATGAAACTCATAAACACTCTATTTTTCAGGATATTCCCTCATTTCTGGATTTTTATGACACTGCTCTCTCATTTCTCTTCCTACTTGTTCAGTACTCTTCCCATTCTCTTTTGCCACATCATCACCAAATAATACCTCCTGATAGTGGGTGTTCTACAGGGGAGGGGGGTTCTTGTAAATACTTAACAAGTTCTCTGAAAAAAATGCACATGACACAATTTTAAGTTTAATGTGCATTATTAAATTTTCTCTATCACTTTCTTAATTATAGACAATCAACAAAACAATAAATCAAGCTTTCATTTCCAAGGTACAAATGTTCACACTAAAAATTTAATAATTAGCTCTTGCAAGCTGGTGCTAGCTGGGTCCAGCACACTTCTGGTATACCACAAGGCTCTGGGTCTTCTTTTTTCTTTTTCACTTGGCAACGAAAACGCTTCAACCTCATTAGTTCCCGAAACTTAATAACTCAAGCAATTAATGATAATAATAATTATTAACTCAAGCAATTAATGCTTATTGATTGTTTTATTGGTTTACTATCATGTTTATTACCTTTAACAGCAATGATTTTACATGGAAATTAAGACTTGGAATTCCTAGAATTTTCAGAGAAAGTTGTCTGTCTGGAAAATGAGAAGCAACTTTAGATGTTGAGCTCCTCAGTAATGTCTCCCATCAGTCAACATCATCTACCCAATCCCCACTGTAAGGGGCTTATAATGAAGTAGTAGAGAACTGGCCTTACTGCCCATCTCCTGACAGAACATTGATGGACTATGCAGGACGGCACACACATTTTGGACATAGCCAATATGGGTCTTTGTTTTGCCTGACTATGCATATTTACTACAAGGAGGGAGGGATGAGAAGAAGAGAAAATAAATGCTTGTTAATTAAAAAATTAATTGAAAAGTGCTTGCTGACTGTGAAACATGATTATGTGGGACACGATGCCAAAGTAAAACGTTCCAGAACTTATAAATCTTAGTGAAGGCTGCCCACTATTCAAAGTAGTTACCTCAGGAAACTAGAACTTACTGCTCCAAATACTTTTAGAAATTCCACATTGGGAATTCCCTTCAGAGCCTATGGCACAGTTAATTGAATATCTTTAGTAAATGGCAAACTTTTCTCTTTTAAGCATGGAAGAAAGGAAGGAAGGAAACAAGAATTTCTTAAGTGTTTGCTATGCATTAGGCATTGTACTAAGTGCCTAACCTTCAAGGAACTTACATTCTGATAGGGAATGACAACACATAAAAGGGAACAAAAATGCATGTTTCTGTGTGTGTGTGTGTGTGTGTGTGTGTGTAAATAATTTTGAAGTATAAAGAAAATCAGAAACAGAACCAAGAGGAGAATGAAGGGAGAATGAAGGCAGGCCAGCTTGGGCTCCTTCACAAAAGGAAAAAAATCAGCAATGGGAGGAAGGGGCTTTGCAGAGTGGACCACAGGGAGTGAGGAGGCCTCAGGTGCTGAGAGAAGTTTCGGAAAGAGCGGGACATAGAAGGGGTATGGTTCTGTCACCCCAAGAAAGTCAAGAACAGGGTCAGAAGAGGAAATTTTAAAATTGGATTTGATTTTTTTTTTTTGGAAATAGCCAAAAGTAAATTTGGAAACAAGTCTAGATAGTGAAAGGAGTTATTAAGTTGGGTCAGAATACTGGAGATAGTGATGAGAACACATTGTCTCTAGTCTGAACACTGAAGAAAGGAGAGAAAAGAAAGTGGAGGAGAAGAGAGGAGGAGAGAAGAAAAGAAGACATGAAGAGAAAAAGAAGGTGAGAAGTGGCCAGAAACTGGGCTTCTGCATAAGACTCCCTCACAGATGTTAGACCTTCAGCAGGAATGTGCTAATTATATGCCAAAGGCAACTGGACAAGCTAAGTAGTTTATATTTTGTGAAAAAGGAGGAAAACCTTCAGAAACAGGTGTAAAAGGGCACTAGCCAAAGCTTTGGGGGATAGGGATGGCAATAGCGACTGAGACAATGGCGAAGTAAACAGATGCACCAAAAAGGCACTTAGCTTGAATGATTGGTATGACAGTTCCTGAATGATTCTTGAAAGTTTGGTATGACAGTTAAGTATGAGAATTAGAAACAAGAGTGATACAGATTGGGGATCAGTCCTAGCAAATGTAGGCTGGCCTCCCCCTCAATGCAGACTCTTACAATCTGCACCAAGGTTCAGGATAGCTAGTCACATTCACAGCTTGTGAACTCTCATCCGATATTCCCTTTTTGCTAAATCAAGCCATGTGACACAGGTCCTTACTCCTAAATGAAGGTAAATATTGCTGAAGAAAACCTGGAAGTGCAGAGCTAGATAAGAAGATCATATCTAAGAAAGGGATATAGATTTTTGGACCAAAAGCTTAAGATGTCAGAATGATGAGCTTATGGCCAGTTGTGAAATACATTTAGCCAGTGTTAATAACTCTATATTCCTAGAGATCTGTAAATCTGATCAAGAGAATGTTTAAACTAGTTTAAATTTTAAACTAGAAGTGGAAGGGAAATGAGAAAGCATAGATAACACAGAAAGTAGCAGGTATGGAACAGAAATGCATAGCTTTCTGCTCATCCTAATGCCTAGCTTTCTAACCAGCTCTCCAGTTCCTGTCCTGTTGCGGTTGTTATTTGTCCATCATTCTTTTTTTTTTAAGAGTCCCAATTTTTTATTTTTATTTTTTTTCTTTTTTAAAAAATTTAAATTTTTTAAAATTTATTTTCTTGTTTGCATCATTTATTTCCACGAGATTTTGAGTCACAAATTTTCTCCCTGTCTTTCCCCTACTTTGTCCATCATTCTTGAAGAGCACCATGACATCAGGAAGATTGTGTCATGACTTGCAAGTGAATTGTATGTAAGTGAGGGAGGGCTGTGCAAAGTCACCAGCCTCACTTTCTCCTCTCAAGCCATCTGAGTCCAGTGATAAAATATAGATCAGAATGACCGGAGATGGCCCCGCTTCTGCCCTGGGAGGAATAGAGAGAATTCTTAAGAAGACCTAGACTCATATCATTGTCATTCTTTGACTATCTTCATCCATGCCATTGATGGCAGTCCACTAACTCATTGTACCAACCCATTTCCACCTCTAATTCTAGGAACAGTAATCAAATTAACAATACTATTCTTTGAAAAGACATATAAATCAATTTCCTTATGTTTCTACTCACCATCATTGTAACTTTCTTTTTTCTCTTTTGGTCTTTTTTTGGAGGGGGGAAGGCAAGCCAATTGGGGTTAAGTGACTTGCCCAAGGTAAGCTAGTAAGTGTCTGAGGCTGGATTTGAACTCAGGTCCTCCTGACTTCAGGTTTTCTATTCACTGCACCACCTAGCCCCCTGGCTTTGTAACTTTCTAATCCAAACACCTTTCTCTGGCTACTGCTCCCTTATATGTGTTGTCTTTCTTATTAGAATGTTAGCTCCTCCAAGGCATGGACTATCTTTTTATATTTGTTTGCTTAGTGCTGAGTACATTGTCTGATATGTAGTACATGCTTCATAAATGCCTGTTCATTCATTCATTCATAGAGAGAATAATTTCAGTAGTAAGGGCCAGCAATTCACAGGATACAACATCCAAGAAAAGGGTAAAACTATAATGGATAGCCTCAGATGTCTGTGCACAAACGCATGCTTCTTCTTCTACACATATCAGCAAACTAGAGTTAGTGAAATAAAGAAGTAAATTTGACCTTACTGAAACTTGACAAGTTGTCCATACTCATGATCAGACTATTTCTCTGGAATACCTTATTAAAAAGCAATCAATTAGACAATATATACATTCTTTTTGAACAAAATGTGAGAAAGTCTATAACCTAGAGGGGGTAAACATAATAGAAAATATTTGAGAGAAAAGTGATAGAAAGAGAAAAAGAAACAATATTACGGTAGTAGTATACTGTAGTGTACTCTATTACATACTAAAAACCATGTAGTCAGAAGGATGAGATGGATGAAGAATTCAGGAGACCAGTTGCAAGCCTGTTACAGAAATATTGTATAGTAATGATAGGACACTACAAATATGTATCAGTTTTTAGAATTTTCATTCTTCCAAAAGCAGAACAACTAATATATTCTGGTGTTGTCTTAATGATGATTTCATTCTTCAAAAGAGAGGAAGTGATTGGGGAATTGATATTATAGACATGATTCTCATCAACAAGAAGGAACTGGTTGCTGATGTGGAAATGATGGAAAGTTTGGTGGGGGGAGGGAGCAGGGACAAGTCATCTCTAAAGAGTTCATTTTAGAGTTTGTGGAAAAGGAAATAAAATCTGAATATAGTCTGATAGGATAGATTTTAGAATAACAAATTTCGAAAAAGACTTAGGATGTCATAGCCTTAACTGCTAGAAAAGAAGCAAGTGCCGAAGAATTAGGAAAGTTGATGATGATGATGATGATGATGATGATGATGATGATGATGATGATGATGAAACTAACATTTATATAGGCAGCTAGATAGTGCAGTGGATAGGCTGCCAGGCCTGGGGTCAGGAAGATGAGTCTTCCTGAGTCCAAATCTGGCCTCAGTCACTAGCTGTACAACCCTGGGCAAGTCACTTAACCCTGTTTGCCTTAGTTGCCTTATTTGCAAAATGAGCTGGAAAAAGAACTGGCAAACCATTCTAGTATCTCTGCCAAAAAAAACAAAAAAACAAACAGGATATGACTGAAAATGATTGAACAACAGCATTCATATAGGATCTACTCTCTCTCTCCATACACACACACACACACACATGCACACATGCACATATATAGGTGTATACATATATATGTGTATATAATATATATACATATATGCCAAATAATATGCTTAGTACTTTACAGAATTATCTCATTAGATCTTTACAACAACCTTGCAAAGTAGCTGCTATTATTATTCCCATTTTACTGATGAGGAGACTGAGGCAAAGAGAAGTTAAGTGACTTGTCCAAGATCACACAACCAGTAAATGTCTGAGGTGAGATTTGAACTTGGGTCTTCCTGACTCTAGACTTGGTATTCCATTTACTTTATTACCTGACTGTTCCTAGAATGAAATTATGATAACACAAAGATAAATGATTCAGATATAGAAGAAAAAGATGAATAATGTGGATATACAGAGAACTGGTCAATGAACTTAGTTTTAGTGGTTTTTTTTAAAAAGATAAATAAAAGATAGAAACAAGTATGCATAGTGGAAGATAAATATCAATGTATGGCACAATAACATTAGAAGTAGTGAAGGGAGTGCCAAAGCTCAGAATGAGTTGAGCTTGGTGAGAAAAGCTTCAGACAACAAAGAGGATTTGGTTATTTTTTTCTCTCAGACATACTGGGGTAAAGAAGACAATCAAATGAGAGGCCTACTTCTCAGCATGAATGAAATGCAGGGTAGGGGAGGGAGAAAAAGCAAACATGAACAACTCTTTTTTAAATTATTTAAATTATTTTTTATTATTTTTGCTTATTTTTGGAGGGCAATTGGGGTAAAGTGACTTGCCCAAAGTCACACGGCTAGTTAGTGTGTCAAGTGTCTGATGCTGGATTTGAACTCAGGTCCTCCTGCATCCAGGACCTGTGCTGTACTCCCCGTGCCACCTAGCCACCCCATATGAACAACTCTTAATTTGTTTCTTTTTTCTCTGCTAGAAAGAATAATCTTTGAATTAGAATAAACAAAAAATGTTGAAATCCAAGATCAGCCAGAAGATAATAAAAGAATGAGTTATCTGACATCAATCAGTTCATGTCAAGGGACCTACGTGAACCAGAATCCAAGGTGTTGAAAGAACTGATGTGTGATTACTGAACACTTTGTTAGTGATCTTTGAAAGATGACGTAAGAATGGGAGAGATGCCGCAGGACTGAAGGAGGACAAACGTTGTCTTGATTTGTGAAAGGGAAAAGAATGAAATCTGAAAAGTAGAAGCCTGTAAGTTTGGCTTCTGCTTCTGGCAAAATCCTAAAATCTATAATTAAAAGGATGGCTAGTTAACATCTAGAAAAGGGAGTGGTGATAACGAAGAGTCAACACGGCTTCATCAAGAACGAGTCATGCCAGATTAACCTTATTTCCTTTCCTTGATGGTTTCTAGACTAGTAGATCAGGGAAATATCCCAGAAAGAAAACCGAACTTTCTATTGCTAATCTTTAGTTGACAAATGCACACCTTAGTAGCTTGGACAGGGATTCACCAACCACCGCAGGTCATCTCTTCTTTCTCTGACCCTGACTCTTTCCAACAGGCACTTGTGAAGTCACCTTATCATTCTTCGGAACAATAACTCCTATTTCCTCTTTAGGAGTTCCAGCTCCGTCCTCTACAAGAACTTCAGCCCTCTTACTCAGCTCCAAATGACAAGTGGTCTTTTTTCTTCCCTTCCTCCTCCCCTGCTTTTGTCATATTCTTCTATTTTACAGCCTTCTGATACAAGATAGGATTGCTTTTTTTAAAAAAATCTCTTCAACCCATTTTTCTTTTTACCTTGACGATCTATCAATTTTGTAAAATAAATTTTAATTAATGTCTTTTGTTTTTTATATCATCATAGTTTCCCCCAGTATTCCTCCATCTTCCCTTCCCCTCCCAGAGAGTCATCCTATATAACAAAGAGTATTTTTTTAAAGAGAAGAAAAAAGGAAAAAATCAGCACAATCAATACATTGAGAAAGTCTGAAAACATGTTCAACCTACAACACCTGTGCACCTCCCACCTCCGTGAAGGGGTGGGTTGGGAGTATGTCCTCATATCTCTTGTTTGAAATCCTGCTTGTTCTCTACACTTACTTTGGATTGTTCCGGCTGTGGTTTTTCTTTCCATTTACATTGTTGTAGTGCCTGTGTTTAAATATTTTTGACTCTGCTAATATTTCATTCTGCATCAGTACATGTATGTTTCTGTATTTTCCACATTTGTCAGTTCTTACAGCACAGTAATATTCCATTTCAAATAAGTACCACCATTTGTTTAGCTAGCTCCCAAGTGACAAGCCTCTACTTTGTTTCTTTTCTTTTTTGCTATCATAAAAAGTGTTACTATAAATATTTTGGTGTCCATGGGAACTTTCTCTTTATCAATGAATTCCTCATAGTACAGGCCTATTAGTGAAATCTCTAAGTCAAAAAGAATGGACATTTTAGTTACTTTATTTACATAATTCCAAATTGCTTTCCAAAGTGATTGTACTAATTCACAGCTCCATCAAAAATGCACTAGTGTTCCTAATCATCCTAAAACCCCTCACCATTTTTGGGGTCATTTTTGCCAATCTGCAGGGTGTAAGGTAAAACCTTAGGACTGTTTTGCTTTGTTTTGCTCTTATAATTAGTGATTTGGAGGATTCTTTCTTGTGGGGAGAATAGGCACAAACTCAAAGTAAAGGGGATACTAAAGCACAGGTAGAAGGATTAGATGTACCCTAAGGAAGCCACAGCTCTGCAATGGAAAACCTTAGTGTCCCTTTCTTTCTCCAGAGGACCCTCATGCAGTTTTCAATGGGGCATGGCATTGGTGATAGATGAGTCACATCCTACTGCTCCAATGGGCTTGCTTCTCGTAGGATACTGTGTCTTGCTGCTGGTTTAGTCAGGTCACTCAGCTGCTGAGTTGGCTCATTCCTAGGCTTGGCTGCTGCTGGGCTGGAGTTGGCAGGTTGCTCAGCCACTGAATATAGCTGATGCTGGGCTTGGCCAGGCAGATTGCTTGGCCACTGGGCTGCTGCCAGATTAGGCTGTCTCTGGGTAGTTTAGGATTGGCATAAGCTTCTTCTCCTTGACTCTTTCTCAGAGCCTCAGAGCAAGTTCTCTCAGTAAGGGATTCCACTTTTGTTTATGGTTATTAGCACTGATTCAGCCAGTTACACTTTCCAGACTTCTTTTGGGATGTTATGCAGATAAGTGGGTAGGGAAAAGGTATAAATATAGTCTGTGTCCTAGAGGAAAGTTAATGGCCTTTCTTGCCTCTTTAAGGGGAAAACCTTGTTTTATTGCACTTTTAAAATGTATAAATTGAAGGTTTGTGGCAACCTTGTGTCTATTGGTGCCATTTTTTTTAACATATGCTCACATCATATCTCTGTCACATTTTGGTGATTCTCACAATGTTTCAAACCTTTTCCATTATTATTATAACTGTTTTGGTGATCTGTATAGTGCTATTGTAATTGTTTTGGGGTACCAAGAACTGAGCTCATGTAAGGTAGTAGAACTTAATCAATAAATGTTTTGTGTACTAGCTGTTCCCTATTTTTCTTCTTCTCTTTGGGCCTCTCTAACCTCTGACACACAATCATATTGAAGAATATTACATAAACTTAGTTGATAAAGTAGCAGCAGGGTTTAAGATCACTTTTGAGACCAATTTTGTGATGAGTTCTACTGTGGGTAAAATGCTACCAAACAGTATCAGATACTCCAAAGAAGTCTTTCATGAAGGGAAGAGTCAATTGATATAGAAAAGTTCATTTTTGTCTTATTTTAAGAAACTGTCACTGCTACCCCAACCTTCAGCAATGACCACCACACTGATCAGTCAGCAGCCATCAACCTTGAGTCAAGACCCTCCACCAGCAAAAAGATCTCCACACGTTGAAGGCTCAAATGATAGTTGGCACTTTTTTTTTTAGTAATAAACTATTTTAAAATTAAGGTATATACATTGTTTTTCTTAGACATTATATTGTCTCACACTTACTACACTGCAGTGTAGTGTAAACTTAACTTTTAAATGTGCTGGGAGACAAAAAAAAAATTTCATGTGACTTGCTATCTTGTGGTAGTCTGAACCCAAAGCCACAATATCTCCAAGGTACACCTGTATATACAATTTTGTTAAGCCTGAGAACCTTTCCTTGTGAAATGTTTCTTAAGCATTTCGAAAAGCTGCTTTTGCCCCTTCTATCCTTCAACTTTGTTAAGTCTCAATGGGGAAGATTATCACAAATGTATGTAAGGAATTTGGTGGAGGGGGTGAGGAGGTCGGTGGGGGCAGAAACAAAACTGGAGGTACAAAAGGTATTATCTATTAGTTATTACACATGCCTCTTTTTTTAATACAGTCAGATTTGTGAAAACGTTAGATATTTTGGTGTAAAAAAACAAAACCACAAAGACTGACTCCAAAAGAGTGAGATGGATTTTCTTGTGTCATTTGTAAAAACGATTCTAAAGATAATTCTAGGACTTCCAGAAAGGTTTCCAGGAATGATGGTTATTATAACTTTCACTCACTTTTTACCAGACTTAGTCTAGACTTCCCCCAAATAACTTCTTCCTGGAAACTTACTCCAGCTCTAGAATTCATACCCCAAAAGTACCTTCCACCCTGTAGCCTCTCCATCTGATTGGCTGCTCCCTCCCAAAACCTCAGTTTACAGAAGGTGTCCTAGCCAGACAGTTTTTATTTTCCACCAGGTCACACTCTACTAAGAAAGCTCTTCATCCTGGAAGATCACTAGTGACAGCCCTGGAATTCACACTTTGGACAGCTCCTCCCAGAGCTATCTAATTTAAGGAGAGCAAACAGCCCAGTCCAAATCTCTTCACTTCTTCCCAGGCTGCACTCTTGACTTCTTTATCATCCCAGAGTAGCCAGTGCCCGATTTCCCCTCACTCTCTTACCCTTCTGTTTCCTTTTATGCTGTTTTCTACCTTTAGAAGGTAAGTTCCTCGAGGGCAAGAACTTTCTCTTTGTATCTTTCTGTTCCTAGTGTTTACCACTGTGCTTGGCACATAGTAAGCACTTAATAAATGCTTGTTGACTATTGTTGACTGTAATACATGTGGAAACTTCCTAAACAATAACCTTTGAACAACATCTCTCAATCAGATATAAAAATACTGGCGTACTTACTAAAAATCCAGTTTTACTGAAGGAACTGATGCAGAGTGAAGTAAGCAAAACAAGAAAAACAAAATAAATAATGACTAAAACAAATAAATAAAAAATCCCCCAGTAAGCTGAAATACTGTCCTAATATAGTGAGAAAATTTGATTCTAAAGAAGGGTTGAAAAAAGCCTCCCTCCTGTGCAGAGGCTGGGAGAGGGGATTACTGTAGGTGTGAAATGTTGTATATAATGTCAGACACAGTAGAAACATTGGTTTTGATGAACTCACTTTTCTTTTTCAAACTTTGTTACAAGAAAAAAAAGTTAATTCAGGATAGGAAGAGAATGGTAGATTTAAAAATGAATGTGTGGTAGAAATGTGGAGATACCAGTAAAAACAAAAAAGCAAAGCAAAAAAATATTATTTCACTATTGTGCCACTTTTTTTTCCTTTTTGGAAGGGAGAAGGCAGGGCAATTGGGGTTAAGTGACTTGCCCAAGATCACCTGTCCAGTAAGTGTTAAATGTCTGAGGCCAGATTTGAACTCAGGTCCTCTGACTCCAGGGTGGGTACTCTATTCACTGCACCACCTAGCGGCCCCTCCACATTTTTTTTGACCTATGATTTTGCTGGTATACAGAGCAGAAATTCCCTTTTTGAATGTACATCAACAACTTTTCTTCAGTTTCTAGTCCTTGAAAATTGCCTGGAGCCCTCACTGGTAATTTGTCTAGGATCACATTGCCAGTATATATTAAAGGTAGGGATTGATCTCAAGTCTTCCCTGCTCTGAGATCAACTTTCTATTCCCCACTGACTAGCAAAGGTATTCCATAAACATTGATTGAGGGATTCACACCTCAAGGAATTCACACACATTCAAGGAATCCCCTGCCCTTCCATCTCCTTCCTGATTCCATCTTCTGATTCCCTCACCCATAATTTCTATGAAGGTTATCACTCCCAAACTGAATTTGGGGTTGACCTACCATTCCACTGAACCTCAGACTTCCCAGACTGATATTTGGTTACCAAGAGTTTACCAGCTGGCTCCTCTGCACTTTGGTTGGGTATGTTGTACTTGGTATGCTTGACTTATTGAGGTTGTGATAGGAGGACTATATCCCTATGCTAACCCTCTGCTTCTCTTTCATCCATTTTCTTCAGTGTCAATCATTCTTAAAGACAATAGACATTGAATAAGTGAGAGCTTTTAGCCCAAGCTTATTGTTGGTCTAGGGTAGGACTTAAATCATGTCAGCCAAGACAATTTCTTCATGTTTTTGAGTGGAGACATGTATGCTGTTTGTATAAGCCTACGGGCAATTATCCGCAAAGGCCAGCTCTCCACAGTCAAGGCCAAGTAGACAACTGAAGAAACCATCTGACTTTTTCCAGGCTTGATTTGCACTAAAGTGTTTCTCCGATGTCTCATCATGGAGTGGTGGTAACTCTAGATTCTTGGAGATGATGCCAAGTGGTGTAGGAGATCTAACATGTTCTAAAGAAGGTGTTTAACTACATGTTTATGATAGTCCCTTCCAACTCAAAATCCAATCAAGGCTTGTTGTACAGACCCTTAGATGAACAGAATATCTGCCATCCATAGGCTGGCATAACCAAATATCAAAGGTCTTATCACTGGAGAACTGGACAACAAATAGAAGATGTTTTTGGCCATCAAGACTCATAACTAAGATGGAAGTAGGCTATGATTTGAGGCTATAAAGGAGTTGTTCTACACAGCAATGGTATGGATCTTGAAAGCATTTGAAGGATTGAAGGCAAAAAGAAAAATCCTTCTTTTGAACTAAAGGAGCATTTCCTCTCTGGTGGTTTTCTTTCTCCAATGTGACTAAGACAGGCTGGAACAGGTTGGCAAACATGGAAATAACTTGGCTTGGAAAAGTACTTGAGTTGGCTTTCCTTAGGTAATTTTGATGGAAACAGAGAAAAGAAAAACAGGTAATACTGGTTCTGTAGCATAATAAACATTGTAATAGGGTAAAAATCACTTTTGCCTGAGTTACCCAGGAGATCCAGGTCAAAGCAAGGGATTTTGTTTATTTTGTTTTGCCTGAAGAATTGCCTCAATATTCTGGTTTGCTTAGGAAAATTGTTTTGGGAACATATTGGACATGGTTCTTTATGTCAATAAGCCTCCTTGATTCCTTTTGAGCTATTTAGAGGTTGTTGGAGAAAAAAATTAATCCCAAGTTGGTAGGTATAATTCAGCAATGGTATTACCTGATCTTTTCTATCTCTTTCTCTTCTTGTCATCTTTCTTCAAAAACCTCATAAACCCAGACAACTGAAGTACTTACAAGTTGGATCCTTGCTTTCATATTTACCAACTTGTCTCAACTTGAATTACCAAACCACATTGGGAAAAGAAAGCTATTTGCCAAGTTTCATTTCCATCACCTTTTTTATTTAAACTGTGATTGTAGAATGCACAGACTGAAATAGTCTCTGAATAGGGTATTAGACCTAGTCCTGTTCTAGAATCTAGAATCAGGCTATAAAGGGGAAAAGGGTTAACTCCTAGGTCATCAGTCTAAGAGAAATCATAGTCTTGCTGAAAATTGCATCTAAGGTCCTTTTTGTTTTGAGGATTGGGAACTATAAAATCATTTCCAAGAGAAATTTCCTTGCATGCATTCCTGGAATAAGATAACAGTTCTTGCTTTATGTAAGTGGACCTTTCTGCAGACCTCTATGTAAAACCATTTTTCTCATTTTTCCTCAAATTTGCTCAAATTTGCCAACTGATATAAGGAGGGAGGCTTTTGAAGGGAGGTGGCTGGTGCATGGTTAAAGGGCATGTGGTGATCAGGAAGACAGGGGATGGGGCCAGCCATGTGAGTCCCTGGCTGAAAGAGTAGATGGAAGAATAGATGAGGCCAGGGACAGACACAGGATATGCTACCTAAGAGGAAAGACAGACGTGAAGGTCGATAGGCAGAGTGAGGTAAAGGTTTCATCTCTTGGTGCTGGTGGTCTTAAGCCAAGCACCCAGTCCAGTGACTGAAGTGGAGGTAGCAGTCTCCCCATACCCCAACTTCCCACTGCCCTGTATCTGTTTTGCTTTTACTTGAAGGGAGTTTTTAAGGGCTTTTTGTGGGGGAGCGGGGAAGAGAGAGAGAGAAAATAGTACTGTACATTAAAGTTAACGTGGAATGCAGATTTCTTTCAGAATTCTTTATGTAAAATTGTACTGCAAATTTATGTAAAGCAAGAACTGTCTGTACTGTAAAGAAGTCTAACGGACACATAATGTAGAAGTAATCTTTTTTAACTGAATATATTCTTAAATTTTATTTATTAATTTTGGCTTTCAATATTTATTACCACAAGATTTTGAGTTCCAAATTTTCTCCCCGTCTCTCCCCTACCCCTTATCCCAAGATGGCAAGCATACTCATTACCCCTTCCCCTAGTCTTCCCTCTTTCCTATCCCCCTATTCCTCCCTTACCCCCTTTCCCCTTACTTTTTTGGTTTTGTTTTTTGGAGGGGGGAAGACAGGGCAATTGGGGTTAAGTGACTTGCCCAAGGTCACATGGCTAGTACTTGTAAGTGTCTGAGGTCAAACTTGAACTCAGGTCCTCCTGACTCCAGGGGCAGTGCTCTATTCACTGAGCCATGTAGCAGCCCCTCCCCTTACTTTCTTGTAGGGTAAAATGAATTTCTATACCCCATTGCCTGTGTATCTTGTTTCCTGGTTGCACATAGAAACAATTTTTTAATGTTTGTTTTTAAAACTTTGAATTCCAGATTCTCTCCCTTCTTCCCTCCTTACCTACCCCTATTGAGAAGACAAGCAATTCAATATAGGTTATACATGTATAGTTATGAAAAACATTTCCATAGTAGTCATAGGTTGAAAGACTAACTATGTTTTCCTCCATTCTATCCCGTCCCCTATTTATTTTATTTTCTCCTTCATCCCTCTCCCTTTTCCGAACTGTTTGCTTCCAACTACCCCCTGCCCCAATCTGCCCTCTCTTCTATCATATCCCTTTCTTATACCCTTCCCCCTATTTTCCTGTAGGGTAAAATACCCAATTGAGTGTGTATGTTATTCCCTCCTTAAGCCAAATAAAATGAGAGTTAAGTTTGACCCATTCCCTTTAACCTCCCTGCTTTTCCTCTCCATTGTAACAACTTTCTCTTGCCTCTTTTATGTAAGATAATTTACAATATTCTATCTCTCCCTTTCTCCTTTTCCCAATATATTCCTCTCACACCTCTTAATTTTATTTTTTAGATATCATCCCTTCATATTCAACTTACCCTGTGCCCTCTGTCTATGTATTCATACACACACACATATAGAGAGAGATACACATACATATATAAATATATAAACACACATATGTGTACATATATATATATTCCCTTCAACTATCCTAATACTGAAATAAAGTCTCATGAGTTACAAATATCATTTTTCCATGTAGGAATGTCAACAGATCAATTTTAATAAGTTCATTATGATTTCTCTTCCCTATTTACATTTTCATGCTTATCTTGATTCTTGTATTTGAAAGTCAAATTTTCTGTTCAGCTGTGGTCTTTTAATGCTTGAAAGTTCTCTATTCCTTTGAATATCCGCATTTTCCCCCTCCATGCCCAGCAACCAATTCATATATTTTGGAGGCTTTTGATGGAGGACTTTTGATTTTGTTGTCTTCTTCTGGTTCTATATTTTAATCTTCTTTGTCACCAGTTTTTTCACCAACTTTGTCACCAGTTCTATAGTCAAATTTCTCTTCTTCTGTTTCCTCATCTTGCCAGCCAGTTACTTGACTTTTGAGCTCTTTGCCACAGTAGAACTATGCTTCCAGAGTGGAGAGAGCTGTGTCCCAAATTTCTGGGGTTTTGCATAGCTATTATCAGAGTTACTTCTAGACACCTGCCTCAAGACTATGAGGAGGATTCCCTCTCCATAGCCAGCAAAAATTCTGCCACACCAGTGCTCCTTCTCACCCCAAGACTGCCATTCAAGATTGCAACCCAGATCCAAGCAGGGCAAAGCAGGAGAATGCAGCCTCAGCACCAGCAAAGAGATTCCTGCAATTGCCCCTCTCATCAGTCACTTTGTCTCCCCACCATCTGTGGTCCTAGAGCTCCGGGAGCAGCCATCTGGCTGCAGCAGCCACTGTTCCCTCTGTTGAACCAGGGTCAGGGGCTGAACCTTGCTCTTCTCACCCAGGTCCAACAGAATTTTCCCAATGATTTTTTGCTTTCTCTTTGGCATTTATGAGTTGAGAAATCTGGAAACTGCCAAACTCCCAGTGACTGAGTCCCCTGAGATCTGCTCCAGCCAATTTGTGTCACTGTTCTGTGCCAGCATGGCCCATGTGGAACTACACTCCACTCACAGCCGAGTGAGATAGACCCTTCCTTTCAGCTTACCAGGCTGATTTCAGCGGGACATGTATTTCACTCTGTCATTTTGTGGGTTCTGTAGCTCTAAAATTTGTTTAGAATAATTTTTTCTCATTATTGGAGTTGGTTGGGGTGCGAGTTCAAGCAAAGTCCTGCCTTTATGCTGCCATCTTGGCTCTGCTCCTCTTATTTGAATGTTTTTTAGCCTAAATTCCAGAAGTTACGAGCTTGCTGAGTTTTGTTTGGGATCAGTCTTATGGTTTCTTTTCGGCAGAGAACTGTTAGTGAGGAAGCTCCATCAATAAGGACTGCAACTATTCTACAGCTGATCATTTTTAAGAATAGTCTTGGATAGTGAAAGGTTAAGTGATTTACTAGTATGTCCCAGAGATAAGACTTGAACTCAGGCTTTCCTGTCTCTTAGGGTTTCTCTCTGTTGGCTCTCGGGCTGCCTCCCTACAAGGTTTTATGACTTGCACAAGTTAAGCTCACATGAATATTTTCACTAATGAACTAAAGGATGGACCACTTATAAAACTGGTCTTCATTCAAAAATCTCTCTCGATTTAACAAAAGAATCTCCTTCTACCCATTATTTTCACATCTGTCATTCTGTCTCCTTTGACTGTTGTACCTTTAAGAAAGAATGATTTAAATATCAAAGGCTTAAGAGATGCCCTTGGGAAAAATGATAACAGAATCAAATATTTTTTCAGCAATGACTTTTATGATAGTGCTTGAAAAGTCAAAAGGGAAGGGCAGGATGTTGTATGATGCTGTCATATAATTTTGTCTGAAAGATTACAGCAAAAGAGCTAATCAATAGGATTGTTCTTTATTTATTTTAAGAATTACTGTGAAATACTGGTTCACATTTCAAGTTCATTCTTTCTATGTGGCCTCTCACTACTAATTATTCTCAGATTATTAAGAGCTTGTGTTATTACTTAAATTATAATTGCTTTCATTATCATATTTTCTTGTTGAATTCTAAGTTCCCTGAGGATGGGGGCCGTTGTTTCACCCAAACTTTTTTTTTTATCATTTTGCTACTACACACAGTAGATATCAAATTGAATTGAATTAAATTGAAAGCGCATACAGATGCCAAAGGTTTTAGCCTTGCCAAAAAGTCAAATGGGAAATAAAATGTTTGGTTGATTGTTGTTCATTGTTCTCAAAGAGGACCAAAATGACATCATTATGTTAGGGTCAAGGAGAAGTGTGTCTTTCTGTGACTGATCAAACCAATAAGAGCTTGGAAGACTCTACCACATGTTAGGCACAAATAGTCCATATGAACATTTGGAGTAGAGATGTCTTTAAATTTTATTTCAGGGGTGGCTAGGTGGCACAGTGGGGCGGCTAGGTGGTGCAGTGAATGGAGAACCGGCCCTGGAGTCAGGAGTACCTGAGTTCAAATCCGGCCTCAGACACTTAACACAAAAAACTAGCCGTGTGACCTTGGGCAAGTCACTTAACCCCAACTGCCCTCCAAAAAGCAAAAAAAAAATTTTTTTATTTCATATTTCTTTGGAATAAACTACTGAAGGTTTGTTATCTATGGATTTCACTGATCTATTCTGTTCTTGTTCTCCAGAATCATAAAGAATTGGGAGTTAACTTTGAGGAGGTCCCAAATGAACTTCTGCATTTCAAAATTTTACTTAGTTTACTCCAGATTTTTAGATAACTATGATTTACCTCATGCTTTAGCCACCTTAATGATGGCCAAAAATTGAGAAGAATTTCTTGAAGGGACACCTGTCAATGACACATTTCCTTTACATTTTTCCACATTTGAAGTAAATATACTCCTTGGCAGGATTTCTATTAATCTGGGTAATTTATATTTTTGTATACAAATACAAATTTATATTTTTGTATTTATTTCACTTAGATTGTCAAATTTATTGTCAAATATTGTCATATTGGACAAAATAGCTCCCAACAATTGTCTTAATTTCCTTTGCATTGGTGGGGAGTTCACCCCTTCATTTTTGATACTAGCAATTTGGTTTCCTTCTTTCCTTTAAAAAAAAAATCAAAATGAGGGTGGCTAGGTGGTCCAGCGAATAGAGCACCAGCCCTGGAGTCAGGGGGGCCTGAGTTCAAATCTGGCCGCAGAGGGTTGACATACTTACTAACTGCGTGACCTTGGGCAAGTCACTTAATCCCAACTGCACTACCCTCCCTCTCCAAAAAGCAAAAAAGAAAATCAAAATCGATGTTTATTAAATGGCATTTGAAAAACATTGTGTTTTTTTCATGAATAATTCTTATAAAGAGAATATTTTACAGAAATGACTCACATTACAGAAAAAGTATTAGGAGGGATAAAAGGCACTTGGTGTCTCATTTGCTGGGATGACAAGGGAATGAAGCATTTTCATAAATCAGAAAAACTACATGCTAGGTTTAAATCCTGCCTCTGACATATATTACCCACATGACTCTAAGGAAGTCATTTAACCTCAGTGCTCTGTTCAGCTAAGACTATAATTAACAGGGGAGATGCCAGCTTGAATTGGCAGGAGTTTCCTCATCTAAGAATTCCCTATTCCAATTAACTCTATTTCCTTGATGGTCTATAAGTCAATCAACAACCATTTATTAAGCTCCTTCTTTGTGCCAGGCACTATACTGATCTGACACGATCAGATCTTCACTCAAGGAAACTCATTTTGGCAACAGTTTGTAGGATGTCCTGGAGTGGGAAGAGACTTGAGTCAGGGCAACCAGTTAGGAGGCCATTGCAATCATTTAGGCAAGAGTGGACAAGGGCCTGAACTGAAATGGTAGCTGTTTGAGTAAAGAAAGGTGGCCAGACAGAATAGATATCATTGAAATAATAAGAGCAACATTTGGGAGCTAACTAATGGTGAATATGGGGTGAGGGAAAGTGTAAAGTCAAGAAAAATGCTGAGGTTATGAACCTGGAAGACTTTTTTGAATCATTTTTCTTTTCTGGTGCTTCCTGACCTTCATTTCTATTATAGTCACTGGAATCATTAATAACATCAAAGAAAATGGAATTAATTTAAGCCAGGTATACAGTTCAAAGGACCTTAGAGGTCATGTAGTCCAACCCTCTTTACAGATGAGGAAACTGAGGCACAAAATGGTTAAGGGACTTGACCAAGGTCACACTGGAAACAATTTGACTAAATCTGGCATTCTTTCCAGCTCTCCAGGATGCCTTTCAAATACGTTACTGAGACTAAATAGCTTTGACTAAAAGCTTCAGGGAATGGGTCATCTGTGAATAGGGGGTCCAGCTCCCTCTCTGGATATAAGACCTCAGATTCAGCAAGCCAAATGCCACTTTTCTCCCAACCCCATGATGCTCCCTGGCATCAATTCTCCTTCGTCTTCCTCCAAATGCTTCTCTAGGATTTTCTGCCTCTTTGGGTATTTACTCTTGTTAAAATAACATTTGCATGCATTAAAACAAGCCTGTACATGTTTAGTCCAAACTCCAACTGGCAAGTTCCCCATTGTCCTGATAACAGTCCTAACGCTGTTGCATACCAGTGACTGTTTTTGACCTGATTTTTACTGATTCTGCAGTTTTTTGGAGGGAGGAGGGCAGGGCAATTGTGGTTAAGAGATTTGCCCAAGGTCACATGGCTAATAACTGGGGATTCTGCATTCTTGATGTTTGATTGAGGGTATCCTCTCCTTTTAGTGCCTGACAAATGCCATCTCTGTGCCTCACCCACAAGAATAACACCTCTTATTTTGTCCCTTCCTGTATTAATACAATTGAATTAATTTTTTAAAACACTAAACATCTGTTGTATGTCTCTAAGGTATACAACAGTGTGCTAGACACTGGGGACAGAAGTAGGAAAAAAAAATGAAATAATCCTTGACTTTGAGAAGCTTACATGGAAGGTGATGAGATCACTGAAAAACTGTGTGAAGAGAGATCTAATAGAGATCCGTTCGAGACTCCCAGTGATTGGGAGATGGATGATGGTTTAGTAAAAGACTAAGGAGGAACATAGAGAACAGGAGAACCAGGAGGAGATCAGCATGCCAAGAAATGAAGGAATCTCTTGGAGGAGGGATGATTAGCAGCATAAAAACTACAGCCAGATCAGATAGGATGAGTACTGAGAAAAGGCCATGATACCTGTTAATTAAAAGGTCATTGGCCAACCTGGAGAGGGTAATTTGAGTTGAGTGATGGGGAAAGCAGCCATATTAAAATGGGTTGAGGAGTGGAATGAGAGGTGAGGAAGAGGAGACAATGAGTATAAATGATAAGAAATTCGGTTGTGAAAAGGAAAAGGGATTATAAAGCTGGGGATCAACATAGTCATCAGTTACTCAATCACCCCCATACTACTTAAAGCAACTAATAAGATGCTATGCCCTAATAATCATGTGAGAACATTTCTACTGAATAAATTAATCAAAGATTTTAGGCTGTGTGAAAAGTCCTTGAAAGCTATTCAATCAATCAATCAACAAATATTTCTCAAGCTCTTAGAATATGCCAGGCACTTGTATACAAGTATAAAAAATGAAACAAGTTCATATTCTAATGAAGAAGATAAGTACATATAAATATATACAATATACATATACATATATATGCCACAGATGTAACATTAATAATAGGTTAACTAGCTCACTGTGTGTGGTGGGTAGGATGGCATTGGGGAGAGGGGTGATATTCAATGAGTCAGGAAAGTAACTTTAAAAAACTAATTAGAGAAATTTTTTTTTATTGTCTTCTAGACTAGAGGCAATAGTGTAGCAGCAAGCACCCTAGCATACCCAGGATGGCTACTAGCACAGGTTCTTAGATCTGCTTTTCTAAAGGAAAGCAACTGAAAATGGGTTAACAATCTTACTTTAATCAATCAAGCATGTATCGTTTACCTAGTTCAGGGGAAAAAGTCAGCACCCTGAACTTCAGAGAACACAAACAGAAGTTACAAGCAGACAAAGAAGCAGATCAGCAGATGGGCTTCCAACCGTCTGACCATTACATCCATACCTAGTTAGTTACCAGAGAGGGAAGCACCAACATCTGGGTTTTCAAAGCCAGGGAGCTCAACAGCTTCCCAGAGTCTTGTCTGGCCAAATCATACACCTCTTTCCAAAGTGAGCCCCAAAGGAAAAACTCACATCAGGGTATATATATCCTTCTTCTTTTTGGATCTTCACAACCCTCTTGACCAACTGCCCAATCACAAAGCAACAAATTGTGGGCATTCCTGAAGAATAAGCTTCCTGCCACAGGCTCCATGTGACCACATTCAGCCTATAAGGGGACAGAGTACATTTTCAAATCAGAGAAGGTTCTCAGAGTCACTTAATCCTATCAAAGAACATAGGGACAGGGAAGATGTTCAGATTCCCATAACATTACACTCAACTGAAAACCAAGCCAATACAGGAGGGTCTTTAAATCCTTTTACCATTACAAATAGGAATTCACTGGAATTTTCTAAATATAATACTTACTTGGTTAGACTAATGCTAAAGGAAAATTACCTTGGTAGCAGTGTACAGGATGGAAAGAAGTGATTAGAGACTTGAGTCTTTTTCATCCATCAGGAGGTGATTACAATAATCTAGGATGGTGGCAGGTGAACTAAGGGGGTAGCTATGTGAGTGGAGTGAAGGGGTCAGATGCAAGAGATGTTGGGAAAGTAGAAAAGGCAGGATTTGGCAACCAGTTATACATGTAAAGTAGGGGATAGCAGGGAGTCCAAGATATTGCTAAAATTATGAACCTGAGAAGGTTCCTTTGGAGGGGAAGTTTTGGAGAAAAGATAATGAGTTCAGTTTTACTCATATTGTTTAAGAAGCCAATGCAACATTCAGTCTTAGTGTTCCAAAGACTGAAACTTGGTGAGAGACTGAGGCTAACTATATGTAGATCTGAGAGTCATCTGAAATAGAGTTGGAAAGACTGAAAGGAAAGGGAGAAGAAGAGAGAAGGAAAAGCAGAGGGAGAGGAAAAGAGGAGAGGAAGAGATAAGTAGAGGGAAATAGAGAATGATCCAAAAAGTACCAAGAGGGCACGAGGATCAAGGCAATAAAGGGAGAATCAGAAATAATAGAACTCAATAACACAATAAACTTCAAAATATATATTAGGTAGGGAAGAGCTCCGTATTTGATAAGACCTACTAGAAAAACTGTAAAGCAGTCTGACAAAAATTAGGCTTAGTTCATTATATATTTTTAATTTAATATTTTATTTTCCCCAATTACATATAAAAACAATTTTAACTTTTTTTTTCCTTCAAATTTTGAGTTCCAAATCCTCTCCTTTCCTCCCCTATCCACCCCCTTGGGAAGGAACACAATTTGTCATAGATTATACATGTGTAGCCAGGCCAATATCTTAACATGATTTTTCAAATAAATTCAAAATGAATACATGGCAGGAATACGCTTCAGTATTTATCATTTATCATACCAGAAAAGTAATTATAGCATATGTCTTTCACAGTTATGAGTAATATATGAATTCATAACCAAAAAAATGGATGGAAGCAATTGCAAAAGGTAAAATAAATATTTTGACTACAGGAATTTGAAAAGCTTTTCCACGAACATAATTATTGTATCTTGAATAAGAAGGGAAGCAATTGACGAGGAAAAAAAATTTTGTATCTAATTTTGTATATGAAAGTTTTGTGTCCAAGATTTACTGCCAACTAACAAAAAACATATAAGACCAAAGGCCATTCTCTTAATGGACAAGTGGTGAAAGGATATCAACAAATAGATATTCTCTTCTTAAAAGAAGAATTGCAAACTATTAATAACCGTAGGAAAGAAAGCTCCAAGTCATCAACAATAAGAGAAATGCCAACCAAAATAATGCTGAGGTTTTACCACACATTCAGCAAATTGGAAAAGATATCAAAAGGTAGGAATAGTGAATGTTGTAAGGATAGTGGAAAGACAAGCATGCTAATGCACTGTCAGTAAAACTGTGAATTGTAAAACTTTCCTGGAAAAAAGAAATTTGGAATTAGGCAAGCAAAGTATCTAAAATGTCCATACTCTTTGACCCAGAGACTTCATAGCTAGGTATATACCTTAGCAAAGGTGGGGAACCTGTGGCCTCAAGGCCACATGTGGCCATTTAGGTCCTTGGGTGCAGCTTTTTGACTGAGTCCAAGTTGTACAGAACAAAGCCTTTTATTAAGGCAAATTGCTCTGTGAAGTGTGGATTCCGTCAAAGGGCTGCCCTTGAGGACCTAGAGGTTCCCCACCCCTACAAGGAGATAATTGATAAAAAGAAAGGCTCTGTATATACCAAAATATTAATAGCAACACTTTTATTGTAGCAAAGAATTTGAAACAAAGTAAATGCTCATTTATCCCAGAATGGCTAAATCAATTGTGGTACATAAGTGCAATGAAATAGTACTGTGCTCTGAGAAATGTCGAATTTGAATACACAGAAGCAGGGACTTCCATGAACTTATGCAAAGTGAAGTAAGCAGGGCCCAGAGAACAATATGCATGGCTATGATTATGGGAATGGAAAGGACAATAACTACAAACTAAAATGAATGTAGGACAAAGTTAGTGCACAAAACATATAAAAGACACCTCCCTCCACTCCTGGGCAGAGATAAGGTGAGTGTGGGAGGGTGGGGGTGGGGTGGCTTACAGTTGTGAAATATTGTATGTAATGGCAGATTTTTTAAATGCACTGATCAGTACTTAGCACAGTGCCTGGCACATAGTAGGCCCTTAATAAATATCTATTGAGTTATTGATCAGTTTTGCTGAATTTTGTCTTTTTTAATTCCTTTTTTTTTTTAAACCTGTTTTACAAAGTATGGTTCCCTGGGACGGTGTGGGGGAAGAATAAGGGGGAAATCTAGACAATGTAAAAACAAAAAAAGTCAGTAAAAATCTATTAAAAACAAAAACTCTTGCTGAGTGCTTCTTTGATAGAATATTCAGCACTAGGGGTAAGGAGCTGGGGTGGTTATATCCTACCCCTTAAGCTAGGTTAGGAAAGCTGCCTTCTACTCTGCCTTGCATGAGTTTATGCTTCTTGTCAGTCACTGGGAATTTGGGGGTGAGTAGGAAAGTAACAAGGACGGGCATGGGAACTGATGTATGACCTTCATTCTATTGCATCATCCCTTGTGCTGCTTTATCTCCCAACGCCCAGATCCACGTTAATTGCTATTTCCTAACCTTGACCCTAGACCAGAGGGTGGGAGGAGTTTCAGATTCTTGGGTGTGGAGCAGGGGACCAGGCATTCCGGTGGAATGTTGGAGATGGTCCCCTAATTTTAGAAATGCAGGATTCTTTGAATGCTTTAAATGACACATACACAAAACAGAGAAAACAAAATCAGAAAAAGTGAGATGGGGGTGGGGGGGAGAGAAGGGTAATCAGAGTAGAGCAGTGGTTAAGTAGAGTGCTTAGCTTCCCTGCAGCTGTGTCTTACAAGGATGAACAAAGCTGTGAAGGTGCTTTCACACCAGCAGCCACGCCTCCTCCCCTTAGAAAATGGTATTTGCTAATCTTCTTCAGTTAATAAACTCTTCACTGCTTCTCCTTTGGGAGGAATCTGCCCGCAATTCTCAGAGCAATGGAGCATGTGCCTTTTGCTTTCTCTTCCCCTCCACCATAAAGCTTAGGCGCTTTTCTAGGGCTGTGGTAATAACAGTCACCAAGACCTCCCAGCTCCAGAGCCAAAGAGTGAGTCAAAGCCAAGTGCGGGTAAGCCCGCCCTTGCCCCCAATGGCTCCAGCGAAAATTACAGTCCCGCAGGTTTTGCTTTGTGCGCTGTTGTTCCCAGTTCAGCAGGAAAAGAGAAGAAAGGCTTTGCTCTGTCAGTCTGAGGTTTCCAAAGGACTGACTTTTTATAAGCCTGTAAATATGTTGTTGCTGGAAGTTAGTGGTATTTAAAGAATGTGAGATGAATTTGAGTTCGGATCCTCCGCGTGCTTTTGTTTTTCAGAGGGGGTGGGCTTTGGGGAATGCTTGAGTGTCAGTCTGTTAACCCTTGCCTTCCTTTACACCTAAGGCAGATGCTCTTAAGGTGTAAAAGCTTCCAGCACAGGAGGGTTTCACTCAGCCCTCTGACAGACACAAGCTTGTTTGATCTGCCCAGTAATGCAGTGTGGTCGTTTGGTTTGTTTTCTTTTGGTCCAAACGTGTCATTTCTGTGGCGTACAACCTCACCGCCCTGCGGCCAATAGACAGCTCGTCTCTAATGGAGGGACTTAGAGCTGCCTGGAGCACTGAAAGGTGAAGCTGTAGAATCATAATATCAGGCTTAGAGTCTGAGGGGAACTCAGTGACTACTTTATCCAGCTTTCACATTTTACAGATGAAAAAATGGAAGTTCATGGTAGATGACAGAGGCAGGATTTGAACCCAGGTCCTCTGACTCCAAACCCAAGGGCAATATAGGTCAGAGGGAGAACCTGAATCCAATCGGGTCTTTTCGCTTCAGAACTTGATCCACTATACTATGCTGGCTCTCTGGAATTGGTTTTGTTGTTCAATAAATTCAGTCATGTCTGACTGTGGACCATGCAGTCCATGGGATTTTCTTGGCAAAGATATTGGAGTGGTTGTTATTTCTTTCTCCAGTGGATTAAGGTAAACAGAGGTTAAGTGACTTGCCCAGGGTGACACAACTAGTAAGTTCTGAGTCTGAATTTGAACTCAGGTCCTCTTGACTCCAGACCCAGTGCTCTATCCATTGACTGATCTAGTTGCCCACTTAAGGTGATAAATGTAACTGTTGAGAAGAACTGAGTTCAGATTTGGCCTCAGACAGTTACTAATTGTGTGACGGTGAACAAATCACTTTTAACCTCTGTTTGCCTCAGTTTCCTTAATGTATAGGGGGGATAATGATACTTCCCAGAGTTGTGAGGATCAAATGAGAAAATATTTTGTAAAGTATTTAGCATAGTGCCTGGCACATAATAAGTGCTATGTAAATGTTATCTCCTCCTTCTCCTCCTACTATACTACTACTACTACTACTACTACTACTACTACTACTACTACTACTATTACTACTATATTACTACTACTACTACTACTACTACTACTACACATTATTCCCATTTTACAGAGGAAGAAACTGTGGCTCAGTGAAGTTATTTTTTTCGTGAGTGTAGATAAAGCAAGTGGACATGCCAACAATATTTTCATTCTAGCATTCTGTAATTAATTAGGAATTGAGGTCTTTAGGGGGAAAGTGAAAAAAATTATAAAGGGATAGAAAGAAGAAAAGTGAAAGAAGAGAAAGAGGGGGAGGAGTTTAGACAGTTAGAATCTGTGTTCAAATTCATTCATTCAAATACTCACCTTCTATGAATATACCACCAGTGCTAGGTCCTAACAAGAGATACAAAGATTGTACAAATCACAGTCTCCGACCTTATTGAGCTTATAGTTCTGTAGTTGAATAAGACACAAGCACAGATAAGCTATAAATGCACAATCTTACTTGATATTAGAGAGGTGCAAAACAAAGAAGCCATGTGAAAGCCAAGAAGGAAGGTTGTTGTTAGATGAGACCAGAAAAATAGGATTCAGGGAAATGGGATATAAAAAAACCCCCAAAGTATGTGGAAAGGAAAATGCTTATAGACTAATAATAATGGATTGGAAAAAAATAATACAATTTTAAAATGTTGCTTAAAGAATCTCCCCCTTTGGTCATTGCTCCAAGAATCCTTTTGCAATAAATAGTACCTGAAAGAACAAATTAGATTGTTTTATCCCTATTTGACTAGGGCAGCTAGATGGTGGATAGAGACTTACCTTCACGAGTTCAAATCTGTGTGACGCTGGGCAAGTCATTTAACCCTGTTTGCCTCAGTTTCCTCATCTGTAAAATGAGTTTGAGGAGGAATTGGCAAGCCACTCCAATTTCTTTGTCAAGAAAACCCCAAATGGGATTATGGAGAGTTGGACACATTGAAATGACTAAACAATGAACCCTAAATGACTAAATTTCTTTTTTGTTGTTGTTGAAAGTCATACTTTATTTTTAAAAATTAATTTATTCATTTTTAGTCAAATGTACTTCCATAAGTTTTGAATTTTCTCCTCCTTGCCAACCTTCCTCCCCAAAACAGCATACATTCTGATATAGGTTCTACATATATGTTCCTATTAAACATTGTATTTTCACATTAGTCATATTGTATAGAAGAATTATAGTGAATGGGAGAAACCATAAGAAAAAAACAAACAAAAAAGAAAATAGTCTGCTTTGCTATCCATTCAGACTACATAGTTCTATTCTGGATATGAATGGCATTTTCCATCATGAGTCCTTTGAAATTATTTTAGGTCCTTGCATTGCTGAAAAGGGCCAATCTATCAAAATCGGTCATCGCACATTGTGACTATTACTGTGTACAATGTTCTCCTGGTTCTGCTCATTTCATTCAGCATCAGTTCACATAAATCTTTCCAGATTTTTCTGAAGTCTGTCGGTTCATCATTTCTCATAGCATAATAGTATTCCATTATATTCATTTACCACAACTTGTTCAGCCATTCCCCAATTGGTGGGTATCCCTTCAATTTCTAGTTCTTGGTCACCACAAAAAGAGCTGCTATAAATATTTTTGTACATGTATGTTCTTCTCCCATTTTATGATCTCTTTGGGATATAGACCTAGAGGTGGTATTGTTTGGTCAAAGGGTATGTACATTTTATAGCCCTATGTGCATAGTTCCAGAATGCTTGGATTAGCTCACAGTTCCACCAACAATGAATCAGTGTTCCAACTTTCCCACATCTTCTCCAACATTTATCATTTTCCTGTTTTGTCATGTTAGCCAATCTAATAGGTATTATGTGGTACCTCAAAGTTGTTTTGATTTGCATGTCTCTAATCAATAGTGATTTAGAGCATTTTTTTCATATGACTATAAATAGTTTTAATTTCTTCCTCTGAACACTGCCTGTTCATATACTTTGACCATTTTTCAATTGGAGAATGACTTGCATTCTTGTAAATTTGACTCAGTTCTCTCTATATTTTAGAAATGAGGCCTTTCTCAGAGATAACTAGTTGTAAAAATTCTTTCCCAGTTTTCTGCTTCCCTCCTAATCTTGGTTGCATTGGCTTTGTTTGTGCAAAAACTTCAATTTAATGTAATCAAAATTATACATTTTGCATTTCACGATGTTCTCTCTCTCATTTGAACATAAATTCCTCCATTCCCCATAAATCTGATAGATAAACCATTCCTTGCTCCCTCAATCTGTTTATAGTATCAGCCTTTACATCTAAATTGTGTGGCCATTTGGACTTTATTTTGGTATGCAGTGTCAGGCTCTCTTTTATGCCTGGTTTCTGCCATTCTATTTTCCAGTTTTCCCAGCAGTTTTTGTCAAATAGTGAGTTCTTATACTAGAGACTGGGATCATAGATTGCTATAATCATTGATTATACCTAACCTATCCCACTGATCTACGCCTCTATGTCTTAGCCAGTACTGAGTAGTTTTGATGATTGCTGCTCTATAATACATTTTTAAATCTGGTATGACTCAACCACCTTCCCTAGCATTTCTTTTCATTAATTCCCTTCACATTCTGGACCTTTTGTTCTTCCAGATTAATTCTGATATTAATTTTTCTAGTTCTGTAAAATAATGTTTAGTAGTTTGATTGGTATGGCACTGTATAAGTAAATTAATTTAGGTAGAATTGTCATTTTTATTATAATAGCTTGACCAACCTATAAGCAACTGATGTTTTTCCAATTATCCAATTATTTAGATCTGACTTTATTTGTGTGAAAAGTGTTTTGTAATTGTGTTCACATAGTTCCTGAGTTTGTTTTGGCAGAAGGACTCCCAAGTATTTTATAATGTCTGCAGTAACTTTAAGTGGAATTTCTCTTTCTATCTCTTGCTGTTGGGTTCTCTTAGTAATATACAGAACTGCCAGTGATTTAAGTGGGTTTATTTTATATCCTACAACTTTCCTAAAGTTGCTTATTATTTCAAGTAGTTTTTTACTTGGTTCCCTAAGATTCTCTCAGTATACCAACATGTCATCTGCAAAGAGTGATAACTTAGTTTCTTTGTCTATTCTAATTCCTTCAATACCTTTTTCTTCTCTTATTGCTAAAGCTAACATTTCTAGTACCATATTGAATAACATGGTGATTAGACAACTAAATTTCTTGAAGAAAGACTTGGCTTGCAATCAGTACATTCTACTTGTGTCAATTGTTTCTTGACAGCTTTTTCTGTGATCTTGGAAAAGTCATTTAATCTGTCTAAGCCTTGGTTTCCTTTTACGTAAAATGGAGATGGGAAAAAAAATGCAATTGAACTAGATGATCTTTAACCAAGCTTCCTTCCAGTTCCAAGATGATAGTTATGTGAAATAATCAGACAACACGCTGCAATTGAAATTTTTAAAAACCTTTTTCCTATCTGTCTATAATTAGGATTTTGACTTATCAGTTACTAGCCCTTGTTTATTATTTGTTCTGGGCTAGACTAGATCTATAACATAGTAGTTGAGAATAGAAAATACATTGGTGAGTAGTTTTACAGCTGGTCCTGACTTTGCCACTGCAATTGTCTGAGCTCAATAGTTCCTATCACTGTCTGGCTCCAGTCAGCCCCTCTGTGGGGAATAGAGATAACTAGGATTTTTAAGTCCTCAAGGAACCATGTGAGTTATTATTTGGCCATTGAAACTTCTTTTTAGTAAGTATTGTTCCCAACCTCCCGAGGCCATTAGATCTCTTGAGATCACTAACTCCCCAAGTCTCAACCTCTGATCTATAAACAAACTTGGACAACTCGGCTTCTCTCCACAGTTACATTTCTTCCATCTGCAGAGTCCTTACTCATCAGCAGAGTCCAAAATATAGTCTGTGAAGATAAGGACGTAGGACAACAGGAAAGCAAAGTCAGCCAAATTCACTACTTTGGAACCCATCACCCAATACATTTGGATTTTGTGAAAAGTTAGATGGGGTGGAATCTACAATGGCTATTCCAGAAAGTCTGTCCAGTGTCTGCCAAACAAGTTAATGTAGTAAGCAACATTGTAGGAATGTTTGATGTACCAATGTAAAATACACTTATTAAATATTGACCGTATATAGAATATATATACAGATGATGGGGAAGAAGCAAAGTTTAGAGAAGACAGGTTCCCTTTCTTTAAGTAGCTTAGAGTACAGGTAGGATACCAATGGAGGTTATTTTAAGTTCATTAAAGTGTTAAAAAATAAAATGTAATGTGAGATTTGAGAGGGAAATTTATTACCTTCAGAGAAAGCTCTCTGGCATTTGAATTAAATTTTAAAGCTTGTATAGGAAGCCAACAGACAAAGCAAGGAAAAGGGGGAATTCCAGGCATAGGGAACAGTTTCTGCAAAGCCACAAGGGCTTGAGCCTAGTCCAGTTTGGAGGCAGTGTAGAATTCATGATGGAAAGAAATACAAAATAAGACTAAAAAGGTAGGGTAGAACTAGATTATTGAGGGCCATTTTGATTTGTTTCCTCTTCTCTCATTTTCTTCATCTCAAAATTCCATTATTTCCTACTCTTTCCTTTTTTCTTTCAGTCTCTCACAAAGAAGTGTCCTTTCTTACGAAGGCCGAACCCTCTATATGTGAGCTTGATCCCATCCAGTCCTTTTTTTTCCAGCAGATGTGCAACTCTCAATCAACTCTCCTTTCTCTTGAATCTTTAACTTCTTATCAGTTGGTTTCCTTACTATCTTCAATCATGTCCAAGTAGCTCACATTCTTAAAAAATCTATACTTAACCCTGCCATTCTCTCAACCCTATATCTCTTCTCCCTTTCTCAGCCAAACTCATGGAAAAAGCTGTCTTCACTGACTGACCCCACTTGCTATCTCTCACTCACTTCTTACCTCTTTGCAATCTGGCTTCTGACCTCATCATTCAACTGAAACTATTCTCCCCAAAGTTACTAATGATCTCTTTCCAAATCTGATGACCTTTTCTTAGTCCTAATCCTTTTGAACCTATCTGGCCCATTTGACCCTGGTGACCACCTGTCCTCCTGGATACTTTTTCCACTATGGGTTTTCATGGCACTGTTTTCTCCTGATCTACTTTCTACTTCTCTGACCACTGCCCCAATCTCTTCTGCTGGCTTATCATCCATATCACTAACTCCTATGGATTTTATAATCATCTCAATGTGGATAACTTCTACATATATACATCCAGGCCTTAGTTTCTTCTATGAGCTTTAGTCCCACATTACCAATTGTCTATTGAACATTTCAGACTCTATGTCCTGGTTATATCTTAAACTCAACAAGTGCAAAACTGGACTAATTATCTTTTTGCCTAAACCTCCCCCTACCCTTTTCCAAACTTCCCTATTTCCATCGAAGATACCACCATCCTTCCAGTCTCCTAGGAATCTAAACTCAGCATTATTTTAGACTTCTCACTTTTTGTTCCCCAACAAATCTAATCCATTATCAGACTTTGCCATTTTTACCTTCAAAACATCTCTCACATCTGACTCCTTTCTACTCACACAGCTATCACTTTATTTTAGGCTGTTATCCCCTCTCACCTAAATTATTTCTAGAGCCTCCTAATTATTGCAAGCACTCTTTCTGCTTCAAATCTCACAATAATGCAGTCTACCCAACACATTGTTGGCAGAGCAATTTTCTATGAGTGAAGATTTGAGGGAGTCACTCTGCTACTTAACCAACTCCAGTGTCTCCCTGTTGCCTGAGGATGAAATATAAATGTGTCTTTTTAACTTTTAAAGCCCTTTATAACCTGGCCCTGATCTACTTTTCCAGTCTTGTCAGACATTACTCAAACACGATGATCCAATCAATTCGACCCTTTCTCTGCTCTTTTCATGTGACACTTTGTCTACCATCCCTGTGCCTTTGCACTGGGTATCCCACATGCCTCCAATGCATTTCTTCTTTTTTTCCTTTAAGAAGGAAGATGTTCATGTACCTTTTCTACATGAAGCTTTTCCTGATTTTCCCAAATGCCAATACGCTTCCTCCCAAACTACTTGTATTTAACTATTTTGTATATATTTGTACTTACTAACTTTGTAGTTACATATGCATTTTTACATGTGCTTGCTCTCCCCATTTGAACATAAGTTTCTTTCCAGCAGGGACTGTTTTATTCTTTGGACTTGAATTCCTCGCACCTAGGATGGATTTGATTGATTGGTTGAAGCCCTTGACCAATGAAATTTAACTTCAGTTTTTAGTTAATGGAGAGCTACTGATGGTTTTTAAGCAGAGGAATGACTTGGCAGGATCCATGTGGAAAGAAGATTATTGGGGCACTCTTACGAAGGGTAAGTGAGGTGAGGTGAAAAAGGAAGGGGAAAGATTTGAAAGTTAGATTCTAAAGAAAGGCAACAGGGTATATTGGAAAAAATAACAGATCCAGAGTCAGGGAAGGTGGAGTCTGGTTTTGCGGCTTTTTAGTTTTTTATTATTCTACAAGCCACTGCCTTCTCCGAGTATCAGTTTCATCATCTATAAAGGGGGAATAATAATGCTCAAAATACCTAATTTACAGAGTTATGAGGAAAATTGCTTAGTGAACTTCAAAATGTTATACAACTATGATTTGTTATCAATAAGATGGTGGTAACAGAGCAATGAAGATGAGACAGATTCAAGAGATACTATAAGGATGGAATTAGGAAAACCTGATAACTGATTGAATATGAAAGGTGAAGGAGAGAGAGAAATCAAACAGAATCCTGAGGCTACAAGAATTCCTGAGAAGTAGTAATGCAGCCTTTGCTTAAGACCACCAGTAATTGCAACTCATTATCTCCCAAGGAATAGTCTGCATTTGGAAATCTTGTCTAAATTTATCTCTTTATAACTTCTACCCAAAGCTAGTCTTTCTTCTCTAGGCAAAACATGAAGTTCCTTAAAATTAATTGCATATAGTGTGATCTCAAGGGCCCTTGATCTGCATGCTCTCCAACTTATCAATGTCATTCCCAAAAGGTAGTGCCCAAAACTGAACACAATGCTCCAAATGTGATCTGATGAGGGGTGAGAGAAGAAGGTAACAGTCTCACTGTGCTCTGCTTTCATCAGACTTCATTTAGAGTATGGTATTCAGTTCTGGGTTCTTTAGTTTAAAAAGGACTTTGATAAGCTGGAGATGTCTAGCGAATGGCAACCAGAAAGACGAAATGTCTTGAGTCCATGTCACATGAAGATGAGTTGAAGGAATAGGCCATGTCGAGACTAGATATGCCAGCTGTCTTCAAGTGTTTGATGGGCTATCATTTGGAAGAAAGATTAGACTTGGCCCAGAGGACCAAACCAGGAGCAACAGGCAGAAGGCACAAAGAGGTAAATCTAGTCTAGATGGTAGGAAAAAACTTTCTAATGATTAAAACTATTGAAGAATAGAATGACCCCCCTCCAGAGTAGAGAGGTGGGTTCTCCCCATCTGGAGGTGTTCAGGCTGAGGCTGTACAATCACTTGTCAGGTGTTTTGTAATGAGGATTCCTTTCATGTACAGGTTGGATTAGATAGCTGCTGAGGTTATTCCTAACTCTCAAATTCCATGATTCTGTGAGTAAAAAGGGACTTAATGAAGACCAAGAGCACAGTCAGGTTTGGGGGCTTTTTTGTTGGCCAACTCATACTGAATTTACAGTATTTACAGTATCTGCTAATATTCTCTATCTGTTTCACACAAATTCTTCTTTCTAGTCATACTGAACCTGCCTTGTACTGGTGAAGTTTATTTTTTGAGAGTAAATATAATACTTTATAATATTAGATTTCATTTTATTAGATTCCAGTTTGGAAAATGTTTTATTTTAAGGACTGAAGGGATAGTCAGATGGCAATATCCCACAGGCAGCCAGATACACATGTCTGGAGCTCAGAAAAGAGGTCATGACTGGAGATAAAAATTTGGGAGTCATCTGCAGAAAGATAATAGTTGAAGCCAAGAGAGTGAGTGAGATTGCCAAGAGCCGAAGTGTAGAAAGACAACAGAACCAAGCACAGGCTTTTGTGGAATGTCCACCTAAGTGCATGAGGAGTCAGTAAAGGAGACAGAGGCAAGGGAACAAGGAGACAGTAGTATCTCTCAAGCTGAGGAAAAAAAATACGTCTAGTTGACTAGAGTGGTGAACATTGCCAAAAACTGTAGGATGTTAAGAAAGATGAACACTGAAAAGGGCCACTGGCATCGGTGACGAAGGGATCATGGTGACCTTGAAAAGAATCATTTCTGTAAAGTTGTGAGTGTAAATACCAAGTTTGGAGGGGTTGAAGTAAATGGGTAGTGAAAAAGCAGAAGCACCAAGAGAGGGGAGACAGCTTTTTTTTCCCCTAAGAAGTTTAGTAGTGAATAGAGGGAGAGAGATAGAATGGTATTCTATGTAACTAGAAGGACTAGAATGTACTTTTAGAAATTTGGGATTATAGGAGAATTCCTTTAAGAAGATAGGAATGAGTGACTAGTGATGGAGAGATTGAAGATGGATGAGAGAATGATCTTAGAAGAGGAAGAAGAAAGAGGATTTAGGAAATTCACTGGATGGACGGCCTTAATCTTCTCAGTTAAGTAAGAGTAGAGAGATCCCATGCTGCCAGTATGGGGATGAGATTATGGTTAGTGGTGAGAAGAGAAATGAATAGGTTTGGCCCAATTTCTTTGGGGAATGAGATAGAGGTAGAGCAGGATTGTTAAGCAACAGCAGCAGCAGGCAGTTGCCAGCTGAGGTTGTCTATCAGGAATCTGTAGTGGATGTCCAAAGAGAAGCAACTGTTTTAATCCCTGTTGGAACTGTTAGTTGGAATGCAAACACTCCATTCATATGATCTGAGCTCATAGCACTTTTTTTTGTACCTCTTTGGGGGCAGGGCATCATATTCTAAATTGTCATATTTCTTTGCATACATGTCTTTTTTTTTTCAAATGGATCTACGACTTCATTGGTGGAGGGAGTTGCAGGTAAAAAAAAACTTCCTCTATTATAGAAACCAGCACCATGTGAACAATTTAAGACCTTAAGAGAGTTGCCTGTGGTTCTGAGGGTTTAAGACTTATCCAGGGTTATACAGCCAGTATGTGTCAGAGGTGGGGCTTGAATCTAGATCTTCCTGATTCCAAGGTCAGCTCTCCATCCACTTCCCAATGCTGCCTCTCCCCTATGTGCCTTGCTTCACCTAATACAGTAGTGTAATAGAGCCAGGTCCTGCCCAGAGCCATTGTTAAAATTTTAGTGTGAGTATTTACACCTCAGAAATGGGTAAATAGCTACAAATCAGGGTTTGGCTTATTTTTTACTAATTGCCTAGACTTAAGAAAGTGATATAGAAAAGGTCAATAATATAGATTGAGCTTTAAAATGTGTCCTGGTACATTTTTCCCCCTGAAGAGCTGGTTGCTAAACACTAACATATCTCTGTGCTATTAGTTGATGGTTTCATAGATTCTGAGGTAGAAGGGAAGTCAGAGCCATTCAGTTCAAGCCTTTCCTTTTACAGTTGAGGAAATTGAGGCCCAAGGGCTTTAAGGTAATTGCTCAAGGTCACATATGTTGTGAGTACTAGAGCTAGGATTTGAACCAGGTCTTTAATTCTAAGTCAGTGCCATTTCCATTGCTTCACTGAGGGTAGGGATTGTATCTTATTCTTTTTGGTACCCCTCCCCATGCCCATTATGTATAGTAGATGGCTGACAAATATTTGTCAAACTAATTAATAAAGTAAACAGTAGAACCTTTATGAGGCATCTCTTTGTTATTGCAGTTTGTATGACTATGTAAAACTAATATTCTAATTCCAAACAGGTTGGGCAAGAATGGATGGGTTACTATCTGCTTTATTGGAGAGAATATCCACATGGATGAGGTCATAGATCCATTTGGATAGTATTTATTTCTATGATTCCTACTTTCCACTAGTTCAAAATGGTCTTATCAATTAGTCCTAATTAGTGAGGCATTGCCATGTAATA
>CM053594.1:130771554-130831786 GCA_028646575.1 Pseudocheirus occidentalis | reverse complement strand
TGCATATACACACACTCACATGCACATATATATGTATATATATATATATACTCATACACCTATATGTGTATGTATATATGTATATGTATATATACATACATATGTAAAATAAATTAAGGATAACCTCAGAGGGAAAGTATTAAGGTAAAAGAAGACTGGGAAAAATCTTGTAAAAGTTGGTGCTTTAGGGGTGGCTAGGTGGTGTAGTGAATAGAGCACTGACCCTGGAGTCAGGAGGACCTGAGTTCAAATCTGGCCTCAGACACTTGACATACTTACTAGCCGTGTGACTTTGGGCAAGTCACTTAACCCCAATTGCCCTACAAAGAAAAAAAAAGAAGTTGGTGCTTTAGCTGAGACTAGAAGGATACCAGAGAAGCTAGGAGGCAGAAACGCAGAAGGAGAATATCCTTGGAATGTCTTTCTAGGCACATAAGATTATAATTTGCTTGGAGGTGCCAACCCCCACGAGTAGAGAGCGTTTCTTCTTTCAGGACTTTCCTGTACAAATGAAATCACAGGCACAGTCCCTAATCCTTTAAAGCAGAGGTTCTTAATCTTTTTTTTTTCCTGTCATGAGCCCCTTTGACAATGTAGTAAAACTTATGAATCCCTTCTTAGAATTACATGGTTTTTTTTTTAATTCATGATTGAAGGAAATGCTAAGTTTTTATAAGTGAAGAGTAAAAATAAAGAAGTGATTTTTCTCTCCCACCTAAGTTCATAGTCCCCCTGACATCTATCCATGGATCTCTTAGGGGAGAGGGGAGGGAAGGAAGGAGGTAAGGGAAAGGGGGGAAGGGTTGAAGCCTTCCCTGATTTCCATTTTTCTCCCATTTGCCCCACTATTCTTTTAACTCCATAATGACCTTTCCTCAGAAATTATATACTCTTTTATTTTGAAATGCCATGACTAACCATGATTCAGAGGACCAGTGATGAAACACTTCAGCAGATTTCCTGTCGGAGAGGGAATGGACTCTAAATACAGGATTAGACAGACATTCATAGACATGACCAATGAGGCAATTTGTGACATATATATGTACATATGTATGTATGTATAGACACACATATGTGTGATTTATAGATTTAGAATTAAGAAAACTTGCATTCAAATCTTACACCCAATGTATACTAGCTATGAGACCATGGGTAAGTCCCTTTATCTCTCTTTGCCCGTTTCCTCAGCTGTAAAATGTGAATAATACCTCTAGTACCCACTTTACAAGAATGTTTGGAGGCTCAGATGAAAGGTTATGTGATAAGCACTTCTCAAACATTTAAGTGCTACCTCAGTGTTGGCTTTTATTATCTGGCACCTCTCTGATTTACTTACCCTCTATTAAGGCATATTACAGTTTTCTTTGAACAAAGTATATCTTTCCACCAGATTGCAAGACCCATGATGGCAGGGCCTCTATCTTATCTAAACCTTGTGGAGTTAGTCTCAAAGCTATCATTGTTATTATCATTATTATTATTATTATTACTATTATTATTATTATTAATCATTATCTACTTGTTGCCCCCCCCCAATGGTACCTTGAGTAAAAACAAGGTCACATTAGTATTTCCTAGAAGACAAGTGGTCATGACCTTGGGGAGAATGTTCATCGAATGGAGAAGGTGACTATGTTGGAACTTTTGAAAGAAGAGTCTTCTGGAAGCTGGTGATAAATTGTGAATCTGTGCCGATTGCACTGGATTAGATTTCCACTAGGCTCAGTTTCATGCCTATGTCATTTCAGTCCACTTAAAAACTCTTATTCCAGACAAAACCTTTATTATGATGTCTAGTGAGCCACCTTGTCCTTTCTTCAACCTTACTCTGGTATTTTAGGACCACATGGGATCATCTTAGGAGACTCATCTTCAAGGATTTGTAGGGCTAGTGTATGGGAGAAGAGGTACAAAGGAAGAAGGACAAGACTTACTCTGCTTGGCTCTGGAGAGTAAAGCTAGGAGAAATAGGCAGAATTTAGACTTGATGTGAAGGAGAACTTTCTAATAATTAAAATGATCCAAAAGTGAAGTGTCTCGGGGGTGCTCTGTCACTCTCGTAAGAGAAATTGTATTCCTTTGTGGTTTTTGCATCCCATTCTCCCCCTTTCAGAGAGCCATCCCCTGTAACAAAGGATAACAAAGAGAGGGGACACAATTCAGTAAAAATGTTGTTGTTGTTGTTTTGTTCTTTGTTCTCTAGGAGGGCCATGACATCATGGGAGTGAGGCCATGATATCATGGAAGTGCGGCCATGTGACTGGATTTAAGTGAGGGAGGGTATGCAAAGTCACCAGCCTCACTTTTTCCTCCAGAGCCATCTGAGCCCAGTGGTGAGATTTAGATCAGGACAACTAGAGATGTCCCAGAATGCAGTGGGAGACCTTGACCTTTTTAAGTTAAGGTCTTTCCCAGATCTCAGTTTGGCTGAAATGAGACAAAGAATGACCTCTTTTATCTAGTCAAAAAAAGAAAAATCCATCTAGGAGGTGAAGACCCTCAGGGTTTCTGGCCAGAACAGAAAGTTACTATTTACATTGACTGTGAGCTATCAGGGCCCAGACAAACACCAGGTAGGGCTTAGACCAAAAATAGCCAACTTACAAGAGAACTCTGACAGTCTACATAGTGTTCCAAACCCATAGTACCCCACCCCCAGTTCTGAAAAAAAAAAAAAAAAGATGGGTAGGGGTTGGGTGTTGGGGTAGGGGTGAAGGAAGACCTTCATTTCACTGCCTACCTGGCTGCCCTCATTTGAACTCCTCTATCTCACCCCAATCATGGGAACCTCATCATAACCTGTAGGATCAAATCAGGCTTGGTGTTCACCAGACAGTACCTTCTGTTGCTGTGATGAGAGAGTGGGGAGATAAGCTCTAAAACTGCCTTTAAGGTGGCCCAGGCCAAATGTCTCTTAATTTCCCACCTGATCAGCTATCGCATTGGTATTGTCTTCCCCGTTAGGTTTATAAACTCCCTGTGGGTGGAGACTGTCTTTTCTGTATCCCCTGTGCGTAGCACTTAGTAGGTGCTTAATAAATGTTTAGAGACTCATCATCTGATCACTGTCTTCGGGGCCAAGCTTGGTTGATGATGATGATTTCATAGCCTTTGGCTTCCATTATATTCTCATGGCTATTCTTTCCATTTATGTTGCTATGGTCTTGGTACAGAGGCAGCTCAGTGGCTCAGTGGATAGAGAGCTGGGTCTGGAGTCAGGAAGACTCATCTCAGACACTTACTAGCTGTGTCACCCTGGGCAAGTCATTCAACCCCATTTGCTTCCTCATATGTAAAATAAGCTGGAGCAGAAAATGGCCGACCACTCGCATATCTTTGCCAAGAAAACCCCCTGGGCAGTGCTGGTGTGCTATGGGCCATGGGGGTCACAAAGAGTTGAACACAACTGAATAGAAAGTCTTGCATATCGTTTTTTTATTTTTCCTTACTTCACTTTGTCTCAGTTCATACAAGAACTTTGTATGCTTCTCTGTATATGTTATTTCTTATGTTGTTGTTCAGTCATTTTTCAGTCATGTCTGACTCTTCATGACCCATTTGGAGTTTTCTTGACAAAGATATAATATAATTATAATATAACATAATATAATGTAATGTAATGTAATGTAGTGTAGTGTAGTGTAGTGTAATGTAATGTAATGTAATATGGTATAATATAATATGGTATAATATGGTATGACATGGCATGGTATGACATGGTATGGTATGGTATGGTATGGTATTATGTTATGTTATGTTATACTATACTATGTTATATTATGATATGTTATGTTATGTCATGTTATATTGTTATGTTATATTACCTAATAAAAAATAAAATGATCATTTTGGAAGAATAGGAGCTTTGGGAAGGATGAGTAAAACAAATGCTTGTCTCTCCCATACTCCTTTCATTCATCCAATAAATCAAGAAACATTTGTTCAGTACCCATGTTGTTCCAGGCAAGGTTCTAAGCCCCAGAGACTCAAAGACTATGAATTCTATAGAGTTTTGTCTCCTGATCTAGCAGCTCCCTCTCTCTTTGGAGGTCTTCAAACAAAAGTTGGATGAGTAATCTTTTAGGATATTAGAGAGGGGATTTTTCAGGTAAGAGTTGCACTAGATGGTTGCCCAGGTCCTTTCTCATTCTAACTCTGATTACTGTGATTCTGTGATTCTCTTCTGTGGTTGAGAGGAGGTCACTTGTTCTCCAGTCTGCAAAGGTCTCTCTGCAAAGTAGGGCATGGTATACATCTGACCTGAAATTGTAGCTTGTGTGGATCTCATTAATCACTGAGTCCTAGGACATCCCCAGCTGCCATGACGATGATTTCCCCTGAAAAATAACCACATTACTCTTCTAGAAATGCAGAAATGATCTTCTCTTAATGAATGAACTAATTTATCTATGTAATTGATTGCTGAACATGGATGCATTTTCCGAAATAGATGAATATGAGCCAATGTATTTAAAGTAAAGATGGTAATTTTAAAGCTGTATTAATGAGTGTGAGGCCACAAAACACAGTACATGGCATTAGCAGGTGTCTAGTACACCTACACAATTAGTCACTGGTCAGAGGAATGCCCTTTTGAACCATGTTCTGAAGTGATTTATGTGGTAAGGCCAGCCCAGGAGAGGCAAAGCCAGAGATGGAGAGAAAAAGGGCAGGAAGAAAACCATTTTCAAATATTGTATGGACAAGAATCATTGATCATAATAGCTACAATCCAAACAGAGGTGATCTCCCTGAACTGGGGAATGCAGAGTTGAGTGAGGAATATAGATACACATACCAAAAAAGGGTTAGAGTTGGGAAAGATCATCTAGTCTAAATGAAAGGATCAAGTGGTCCAAATTCCTCCCTGTTCTGTTATTTTACAGAGAAAAGAATTGAAGCAAAGTAGCCCAACCAAAATCATATGGCAAGTTAGTTTCAGAGCCCAGGTCCAAGGATCATAGTTCTAAAACTGTAAGAGACCTTAGGATCCATTTAGTACGACTCCATATTTTTGCAAATAAGAAAACCAAGACTCAGGGAAGCTAATTTGTATAAGGTCCCATAGATAACAAATATCAAAGCTAAGATTTGAACCCAAGTCCCCCTCTCACTCTAGAGCCTGTGTTCTTTCCATTCCAGGTCTGCCATGCTTTCTACCATACAATGCTTTTCATTAACCTACTGTACCTCTCCCCCAATAAATCAGGACTTGATTTTTTCACTAGGTTCTCACTCTTTTAATACAGAAAGGAGTTTTCCATTGCTTCTCTTACATCCACTGTTGCCTGTTGCTTCTCTCTGTCCGCAAAAAGTGAGTGTTCCCTAATTGTACTGAGCTGAATGCTACAAGGAAGAATTTATGATCAGAAGTGTGTTCTGGTCTCAGCTCTGTTGCTTCCTAACTGAGTGAATTTCAACAGATTTAACTTTTCCGAATCTCCTCTGGAAAATAAGGCAGTTGGATTATATAATCTTTAAGAGTTTTTTCAGCTTTTGCATCCTATGATTCTCCAAACAGCATGAAATTTAAAGCCCAAGCTATAACAATTTAAAAGCAGACATCAAAAAGCCACCAACCTCATAATACTTTAGTTATGAAAATTCAAATATAAAGCTATGTTACCCACAGGGCAGTATAAAATAGACCAACACACAGGGCTCCAAATTTCTCTCTCTCTCTCTCTCTCTCTCTCTCTCTCTCAAACAAGACAGGGGAACAATTTTGCCTCTCTAATAGACACATAGGGAATACAATATCATGTCACCCAGCAGTACATGCTACAAGCCCTTATTCAATTGGGTCAGCCACTGAGGGGAGATTTTGTTCCATGTACTTTGGTCCTTGAGTTTCTGGATAGAGCTACTCTGGTGACTATCATGCCCCAGGAGATGCAGGTACACTCTCAGTTTGCCTTTGGGGTACTGGCAATTGGGATGCCCAGTACTGGACAACCTGGTAATTCATTCAGTGACCCAGGAGTCACCTTGTCAACCACTGAGTTGAGACTGTCAATGGATTCACCATAGGCCAAGCCCATTCATTTTAATAAGAGGTGTGGGAGTGTAATAGTAGACAAGGGCTTAACTGGCTAGGGTAGCCTGGGTGAGTGGTGAGTCATGGGCAAAAATGGCCCTTGGCTTAAGAATGCCTTTGGAAGAAGTCCTGCTTTCCACATGCTTGGTTTGTTCTTGACTCTCTCAACCCTTTAGCTTAAGCTGTTCATTCCTGGAGTCAGCTTCTAAGCTTTGAGGCTAATTTCATGATACCACACCAAAAGCTTTTGGTGCTTCTAGAATCATAACAATCAATACCAGATAGGCATTTATTTAGGACTTTAGGCTGTAAAGCTTAGTAGATTTGAGGTGAAAGCATCTTTTAAATACCCAAGTCAAGAAAATGTGTTTGGCCGTGAGAGTTAGCTTTAATGGGTGGCTTTGCCTTATGTCATGTTGACTTGGGCATTTTTCTCTGACTGCCCTACTTGGCTCCATGCCCTGTTTTCAAAAGCTTAGTCAGTCTGTCCACTCACTTCTAATGCTATTCTCAAAGCTCAACCTGCTTTCCAAGGTGGTACTGCATGACCAGGGGAAATTGTTCATTTGGGCAGACCTGGCTGCAGCCCACTTGTCATTCTCAAGACACATTTTTACTGAAGGTTGAAAGGAACAGATGTTACATGTCAAACATTCCCTAGCATACTTTTCAGTAAGGCAGTATTTTAACCACCACCCATGGGTGACTAAGTTGGGGAGGAGGGACATCCATCGCCCAGGATTCAGTACAGGGAATGTGCATCTCTGCTCAATTGTAGTGAAAACAAAAGGTTTGTTTCTGTGAATGCAGTAATGACAGCAGTTCCTCTAATAATGATAGTCATTTTTGTATATTGTTGTAAAGAAAGGAGCATAAAAGATCTGTACCTCACCCTCCACAGCAACCAGGCTTTCAGTAAGAGTGAACAAATGGACATAAACTGAGGACAACCTTTACTCACCAGACAAGAGTGAAGAAAAGCTCAGGAATAACTTGATTATCTCAGCTCTAATAGAAAAATTACCCATATGAGCAAAGAAAGGTTATCCAGTTAAAAGAAAATACCAGCTTTCAACAGGAAAAAGGATTAGTTTTCTTCTCTGCTCTTCTGCTTAAATTTCACTTGTGTCCAAGAGTGTGTTTGTGTGTGCATATGATTAAGCATGTGTGGAATAAGGGCAGGTAGGCATATATTTCCAAAACATAGCTGCTTTGTGAAATTTCCATTTTATGAAGCATTGAAAATGTCACTCTATAAACAAGCTTCCCAGGTTCTACACTGTCTTAGGCACTCTGCATATGAGACAGATCTCCATTAAACAAGATAGGACTTTTTTGGTTTTTTCTTTCTTTTGGAAGAAATGCACTGCTAGGAGGAGAGTTGATCAGGAAATGCTTTATGCAGAAGGTGATGCTTGAGCTGCCTTGACGTAAAGTCTGATTTAACTGGACATAGGTATAATGATAGATTTGCTTTTCCCTTCCTACGTTTCTTTAATCTTTGAAGCTGGAGCCACCCAACTGTCACAGATAATGTCTAGCCTGGTCCCAGCAAATATGTTGCCAGGAAGAAAAATGATGAGACCTAGACCAATAAAGGTCTAATAAGGAGACCAATAGGTCTCTTGTTCATGAGTACATAAAAATAGTTTATTAGCATTTACTACATAGAATGCATTGTGCTAAACATCAGAAGCTACATCTGCAAAACCAAAATAATCTTTGCCTTGAGGGAGCTTATACTCTCATGGGGATGGTAACACTTTTGGTAAATAGTATAAGGGAAGGGAATTATAACCTAGGAAATTACAAAGAAGTCATAAAGCAGAACAATAGGGAAGTTCATGGATACACCCTTTCCAGAGGCAATGATAATAATGACTTGATTAAGAGGTAGAACAAAAGGTGGGTGGAAGGTATAGGCTATGACCAGAGAGAAGACGAGGATGGATGGTTCTGGGAAGTACCTAGTTGAGTGGTCTAGCTACTCCCAGATATGGTCTCTAGTGATGGTTTGGAAAGTAGACACAGTGATGAGAGCAGTAAGGCTGTTTAATCTTAAATTATCTTTACTGCTGGTCTTACAATGACTCCTAGGTCAATGACTTACAATGTTCCTAGGTTTCCAAGTTACTGGGTCCTTGGTTTATTGAACCTAAATGAAGCTTCTGCTTCATACTCCTGTTCCAGCAAATATTATCTTCTGCATATTTGAATCCCTGCTTTGGCTCTTTACATAGTACTCTGGTTCCTATGAGATTCAGAGCCTGCTTTAGTCTTTCTAAGGACTTCAGGCCTTTATCTGAATCTTACTTACGTTGCTTGGTCCTTTATTCATGTTGTTGGACCTGACTGTTGGCTGGCTACCTGCCCAGACTTTTGCCTATTGCTCCTACCTCAACTCAAAATTTCACTCATATACAGGAGTGTGTTGATTACCACACTGCTTACTTGTCTGGAATTTCTCAAATTGACTATCATTTGGACTCCTCTGCTCAGATGTCTAGGCGTTGAATCTGTCTGGTTTCTAGGTCTTGGATATCTTCATGTCACCATTGCCAAAGTCCTGGCCATGACAATGAACTTAATATGAAATAAAGATGGTAGTGAATATTGTATACACAGTAGCATTAAACATATCATGTCAATTTTTTATAAAAAGCACAATTCTAATCCAATATAACACAAATCAATATAATACAACATCCTATGATAGAACCCAACCTAATACGACTCAATACAGGGATAGAAACAAGGGAACTTTCAACTCAACTTAATATTTCTAACAGTGACAATGCAATATTGCATGTGGTAGGATTTTTTGGGAAGGAAATCTGGGAGATCCAACGCTGTTGCATCATATTTATCATATTGGGTAGATAGGTGGCTCAGAATGCCAGGCCTGAAGTTAGAGAGACTCATCATTCTGAGTTAAAATATGGTCTTAGATATTTAGTTCTGTGAACCTGAGCAAGTCATTTGACCCTGTTTGCCTCAGTTTCCTCATTTGTAAAATGAGCTGTAGAAGGAAATGGCAAGGTGCTGCAGTATCTTTGCCAAGAAGACTACAAATGGAGTCATAAAGATTCTGACATAATTAAAAGATAAATTAACAACAATGGATCATATTGCATTGTATAATACCATAATTTCTTTGTATTGTTGACATTGTGTGCCACAGTGGACCAGAGTATGTTTGCCTGCATTTAGAAAACCCAATATAATACACAAATGGAAGGATATATAAGTGTGTGGACTAGGTTTATGTGTGGGATAGATGTCTTCAAATTTTTGAAGGATTGTCATGTGGAAGACGGATTACAATCACTCTATATTTTTCTGGAGGGCAGAATTAGGACCAATGGGTGAGAGTTATAGGGAAGCAGATTTTAGCTCAATGTTGGATAATATTTCTAACAGTTAGAGCTGTCTGAAAATGAAATGGTTTGCCTTGGGAGGCTGAGAGTGTCTTATCACTGTAGTTTTTTTTAGCAGAAGCTGGATGACCATTTGTTGTCAATATTGTGGAGGGGATTTCACTTCAGATAGAGGTTGGATTACAGTGCCACTGATGTCCCTTTTAGCTCTCAGAGTTTATGGTTTTATGGAAAATTGTAATTTGCCAAATTGATAAATTTGGGGGGGACTATTTGTGTTACAAAAGGTTCTTAACTTTACAGAAGGTTGCACCTTGGGGTTCTTTCCTATAATGAGCTCCCCTAGTGAATTTTAGTGTTTGTTTACACATCATTAACTACTTGAAGCTTAGGGGCAGAGAAACTTAAAGTGGTAGGAACTAGACTCCAATTAAAAATCAATCAGAGATGAAGATAAAGCATCTTGAACCTGACTGAGGCAAAAGGGAAAAATGGATTTCTTTTGACCTATACATAATTTTTTTCAGAATGTCCCAATTTCATCAAAAGAAGTGTGTTCACACTTTGGTGGCTCATAGTCAGAGAAATGGATTTCTTTAGACTACAACATAATTCCATGCTCTTTGGATTTATACTGGGCCAAGGCCATACAGCCTCACCATGGTTTATGGAAGAGAAGTCTGGAATGGAAAAGTCTGTGGAGAAAGAAAGAAGGAGGTGGTGTAGAAATGTAGAAGTTGAAAATGAGAAAAGATAACTAGTTCTTTTTGTCTAAGAGATGCTGGAACTGAGCAGATTGCTTTGGGCTAACATGTTCTGTAGCCATGCAAGCTGCCTGTAGTAATGAGCTCAATAAAGTCATTTTACAAATATTGATCTTTGTGTCTGTGTGAGTTTGTGTTTAATCTTGGCAGCTGGTTTACCACAACTCCTCCTCATGGTTAATGCTTATATTCATGGACACAGTGACAATTCAGACGCTCATCAGAAGCCTCATCGTTATAGGATTCTTTTATGACTGTATAGTTTCATATAGCATGGTTTGATTTTGGACACTACCTAATGGGGTTTGGTCACATTTTCCAGCAGTATGGACATCAACAAGGAAGTTGACAGTTTGCTATAATGCTTTGGAGTTTACAGAGGGCTTTACAGACATAATCTCATTTTTCTCCTTGTGCTATTGCTAAAAGGCATGTATTAAAGGTATTGGGGTATATGGGATGTTCAGGGAGGACTAGCACATCTAGCGTCAGGGGAAGCCTTTTCAAAGCTGCTCATATACCTTTGGTGTCCAGCTTTCAACTCTAACCTACATATCCAGCAACCACACTCTAATAAACCATATCCACAGACAGGCTAAACCAGGTTAAAGGTAACCAACAGGCCTCAGATCTTGGTGAGTTAGTGGAGGTATCTATCACAAGCACGTGAAGGCTTCCCCTGGCAGAATGGGTAGGTGAAAACAATTTGTTCCAATGGCTGGTGCTATGGAATTCTCAGAGTTTGGTCAGACATCAAAGATGCCAAGGTCAACCACTGCATCTTGAGCTTTCTTGACTTTTGTTTTGCCACTGGACTTTGATGACTCTGGAAGAGAGAATGAGGCCAACAGCTTTGCAGAACTCTGCCTCATTTAAATCCAATTTACAGGCAAGTCAAGATATCACCTTGTGATGATATTGGTCTTCTTCAAAAAACAAAGCATCAACAACAACAACTAAAGGTATTGTGAGTGATAATTTACAGTGAAGTTTCCCCATTCTGAAAAATCAAAATCTATAGTGGCTTCAGCATCCACTAGACCTAAGTTTAGAAGTCGCCTGACCTTACAGGAATCTGGGACTTAGAGCAGTGGAGACCCTCCCCAGTGCTACCTCAGCACAAGATATGCCAAAATAGGATAAAATTGCTTTCCTGGCCTTGCATTGGACACCCACATGTTTCTGGGTCCTTTGTCTCCAAGATAGATTCTCAAGCTTAGGCTGTGGACTGGCTTCCCTACCAATGAGAGTGAAGGCCAGTTTGGGGGTTGAGTTTTGCTTTAGAAGGTTATATAACCACGGCCTTGCTCTCTCCCTGGCAGATGCCATTGGAGCGACAGGAGGGGAGTCCTTTCTCATGAGAAAGAATAAAGACTTTTTCTGATCTCAGATTAGGACTCTGAACTCTTTCATCCCACATAGTTTTATTCCCCATTGTCCAAATGAGGAAAATGAGTCTCAGAAAGAGGAAGTTGTCTGTCCAAAAGCATAGACCTAACAAAAGGCAGAGCAGGGATTCAGTACCAGTCTCCCAGACCTAAACCCAATGCCTTTCCCCTATTTCACCTTTGCCTTCTAGCATGTTTTCTGTCTCTACTATCTCTCCCCCTCTAACCCACCTTTTACATCACAGTTAGGATAATCTTTTGTAGGTGTAGCTCTGGTCCGTCATGCTTCTGCTCAAAAATCTGCATTCCTTGTTACCTATCAAATAAAGTTCATACTCCATTGCCTGGAATTCAAGGCCCTCTAAAACCTATTTTTCTAACTTTCCTCTTCTCTACTCTATGCTGGAACCACCAGGTTAACCCTCAGAACTATTCTTTAGTCTCATGTCTCTACACCTAGAATGCCCTCCCTTTCTTTAACTATTAAATTTCTCTAAATTATTTAAAGCCTAAGTAAAAAGCAGCTCCTCAGTGAAGACTTCTTGGGTCTCTCCCTCTCCCTGCATAGCTGATAATGATTATCCCTTTTGTAGTCTCAAATAACCCTTAAAAAGGTCTTTAATATACACTTACCATAAGTGACACCTCACTCAAGGTCTCCCCTGCCCAAAGGCTCTGGTGTCATATAGATAGCATTTAATTCTATGGATTTTTAGTCTATAGAAGGATCCATTTTTTTTATTTTGGCTCTATCTCTACCCAAGAAAACTGGGGTAAAACTTGAAGAAAATCTCCTGAATATGGCTGTCTAGGTCTTCTCAATTGGAGGTAATAGTGTTCCCTCCCACAAAAGTACTACCAACAATGTACAATATGGGCATAGGATATTGAGATAATGACTGGTTTTATGACTGATAAAGGGAATTGGTTAGTGAGCCTCTGCTAGGACCATCATTTTAGGAAATGACTGGGCAATTATTTATTCTTACCTTGACTCTTTGGATTATTCCACCTTGCTCCTGGATGGGCATTTCCCCATTCCCTTTGCAAACTCCCTTTATGTATTCTCTTCTCCACATACAGTGTAAGCTCCTACTAATTAATGATAAAGGACACATGTAGAAAAACAGTATCTGCATCCAGGGAAAGAACTGATTAATAAAAATGTATATGTGGAGAGAATAATTTTACATATGTATATATACACATACGTGTGTGTATAGCCATCTCTAGGGTGGGGGGAGGGAAAAATATACATGATGATTTTGTTGTATATTTGAAAGGAATAGCAAGTTGTGCATAGTAGATTTGCAGTTTCCAGTGCAATCATTTTTTTTTTGTTTGGTACTATGTTATGGAAATGCTCATTTCATCCTACAAATTAAAAATTAAATTTAATAATTATAATAAAAAATAATGTAAGATCCTTGAAGGGACTGTCTTTTAATTTCGTATTTGTATTCCCAGAGCTTAGCACAGTACCTTGCCCATAATAAATGTTTACTAAATGCTTGCCCTACCTACCTACCTACCATTTTTCTATCAATTAGGATCTTCCTTTCAATTCCTTCAGATCTTAAGACAGATGCTTAGAGCAGTGAGTGGTTGAATAACTTGCCCATCACCACCCAGCAAATATTATTAGAGGCAACACCTGAACCAAGGTCTTCTTGGCTTTGAGACCAAATCTCCATTCACTATCTATCATTCTCATAGAATACTGGGGCAGCCTTTGATTTCTTTTACCACAGAAAATGCCTAAGATATAAAGACTTACTGTTATGAATGAAAAATTGTCAGGAAACAAGACACTTAGCTAACTTATCACATTCTTTAGATTCTTTCTTTTTCCCTTCCTCCCTCAATCCCTCTGCATTCATCATGGATCTTCAAAATCCAAGAAACTCAGAGCACTATCATGACTGGTTAGCAAGGTCCAGCCTTCTGACCTCTCCTGATGTGGCCTTAGTTCTTCAGCTTTAGGATCCCCCTGTTGGCAGTCACCTTCTTTTGAGAAAAGCATCATCTCCCAGTGGGAGGCCAGGTATCCAACTCTCAAACTCAGAAACTTGGGAAGTCAAGATAATATACAAGATAAGCCCAGATGCTGAATATGGCCATTGCTGCTCTCTACAAAGGTAGGAAAGGAAGCAAAAAGGCAAAAGAGGGTTGCCCAGGAGTGGAGGTCAATGAGGTCTGGTCTCAGGCTCATCTGGGAGAGAAGGAGGTGATGCTGTTTCACAGTTCACTCTTCTAGAGGAATGAGTGAGCAGTTCCTTCTAGAAGAGTCTGTCATTCTGTCAGAAGGCAAGCCAAGGGGTTAGGGAGCAAGAGAGGAGCTTTGATAAAGGTCCACATCCTGTAATATCATGAACTTGATTAAAGGACTCAGAATCGTTAGGGGTTCTCCTGATCAGCCCTCCATTTCACTTATGATAATGCCTATTATTAGCTCTGTAAGTTTCTTATCCTCTTAATAGGTTGCAAACTCTTTGAGAGAAGAGACTTCGTCTAATCTGAATTTTGTACCTTCCCAGTATTTCCCACCTAGTTGCTTAATAAATATTTTCTATATTTGTTCTGTGCTCTATTGTCTCTGCTAAAAGTGTGTCTGATGCCTTCTCTCTGTTAGCCGAGGTTCCATGGTAGAACAAAACGAGACACCTACACATTGTTGAACAGTCAACGAGAGGAGATTTAATTAGCTCTGATGTAGCAAGCGGATGCAACAAAGATCCAGAGATACTTAGTGGCTATAGGTCTTCACATACAGCCCCCTTTGTCTCCATATGCAATATGTCAATGGGTGTGTTCAGTGTGGTGACTGCGGTGGTCCCCTGACTTTTACTGATAGTGAAGAGCCCTGAACCCATGTGGGTGGGACCATTTCTGCTCCTAGGTGAACAGGAAGGCATGTCAATACAGCCAAAGGTCACTAGGAAGCTGTGTTGAGGGAGATTCAGACTGAGCCAAGGCCAGGTGAATCCTGGTTTGTTGCCTTTTAGGGCTTAAATTGGAATGGAGGAGTAGGGTAGGACAGAAACAAGGTGGGAATCCTTATCTGTCACTGCCTCTAATATCAGGAATCTTAGCTATTTATGCACATATGGATGTGCATGAGTATAAGGGAGAATTAAAGATGAGTGCAGAAATACTTGGATGTTCTGAAACACATTGTTGAGGCCTATAAAGTTGGGACCACTCTAGGAGCAAATACAGAGACTTCATTTGCAATCGAACCTCTGTGAGAAGCACAAGACTTATTTCCACGTACTGCAGAGCACCTGTGTGAACTTCATGCGCACATCTGTGGGAGCATGACCTTGACAGCTGGGTGGTCAGATGCATAGCATTTCTATAACAATTCTACTGCTCAGAACCCACACTTTTCTGTGGTCTTATATAGAATAAAACTTTTTTTGTACTCGAGGTACAATTATCACCTTTCCCTCTTAGCAACCAATGAGGGCAGTATCCTTTAGTTGTACAGTTCAATCAATCACTTAATCAATAAGTGCTTATTAAGCACCTATTGTTCGCCAATCTTTTCAATAGGTCCTGGGGATACAAGGATATAATCCCTACTCACAAGGAATTTGTTCTAATAGGGGAGACAAATCCAAATAAAACAAGTTTTTATTTGTCCTTCTCTCTCTCTCTCTCTCTCTCTCTCTCTCTCTCTCTCTCTCTCTCTCTCTCTCTCTCTCTCTCTCTCTCTCTCTCGCTTTTTGGAGGTGAGAAGGCAGGGCAATTGATGTTAAATGATTTGCCCACAGTCGCACGACTAGTAAGTGTTAAGTGTCTGAGGCTAGATTTGAACTTAGATTCTCTTGACTTCAAGGCTGGTGCTTTATTCACCACACCACCTAGCCAGCCACCCAGCACAAAGTAAAGCCTTGATTAGTCTGTGAATTGGATTTAAGAGACGCTGAATTGTGCAAATTTGTTGGCTTCATTCTTTCTTCCAGAATTGTTGAAGTCCAGGAGCAAGACACAAGTCAAGACAACTCAAAATGGCTTGGGATGGAATGGATGTCCTTGGGATCTTCTACATCTGACTAAGCTTTAAGTATTCCACAGTGACTGCTTTAGCTGCCTTCATTGGAACAAATTGTTCTCATCCACCCACTCTGCCAGGGTAAGTCTTAACATATTTTGAGTAGATACTCCCCTACCTCACTGGCCTGTTAAAGGCTGTTGGTTACCCTCAGCCTGGTTTAGCCAGGATGGATGTACCAGGGTGTGGCTGCTGTGCATGTATGGCTTCTTGGAGCCACAGGTCAGAGTTGGGTGATGGGTATACATCAAAGGGGGAGGTCTAACCCTGAAAAGGGTTCAGTAAGCCTTTGTACCAGAGGTGCTAGTCTTTCCTGAATACACCATATATCCCAATAAAAACATATATAGAATAAATAGAATGAGAACAAGTTACAAATATGTGGAAAGTAGAGAGACATTTTTTGTTCTTTGCTCTCAAAGAAAACCATGACATATGGGAGGTAATACCATGAAATGTAAATGAATTGGATTTAAGTGAGGGAAGGCCATGCAAAGTTACCAGTCTCACTTTCTTCAGAGCCATCTGGGTCCAGTGGCAAGATATTGATCAAGATGACTGGAGATGGCCCTGGATGCATTGGGAGACCATGACTTTATTAAGCTAAAGTCTTTCCCAGATCTCAGTATGACTAAGGCAATACCCATTCATTGATTAAGGCCAGGTAAGAGATAAGGCAAAGAATGGCTTCTTTTACCTAGTTAAATAAAAAAAAAAATCTGGAAGGGGAAGACCTTCAGTATTTATGGTCAAAACAGAAACAGTTACTATTTACATTCATTCTGAACCAATCAGGGCCCAAAGAAAGACCACTAAGTGGTTCTTGGGCTGTGGCCTATTGTTGGCCAATCCTTGAGAGCCAGAGTGAATTGGGTTTAAGGCTTGGTCTTTAACAAAGAAATCTAGCCTGTAAATCCCAAGATACCTTGCCAGGTTTTAGTGATCAAAATGTATATTCTTTTGTAAGGAGCACCTGAAGGAAGGGCATAATACCCAACATAGACAGAGGGAAAGGAAAGGGGAAAGGAAGAAGAAAAGGAAAAGGGAAAGGAAAAAGGACAGGGGAGGGGAAGGGAGGGGAGGGGAAGAGGAGTTCATTATAAGGTGCTTTTGGAGGGAGGGCATTAGCAATTGAGGGGAGCATGAAAGGCTTCATGCAGAAGATAGAAAATGAGCTACATCTTAAAGAAAGAGATTCCGGGAAGTAGAGGTGAGGGAGGATAGAAGGAGGAAGGCCATTCCAGGCATGGGGAATGGCCAACGCAAAGGCACAGAGATGCGAGATGGACTGTAGGGTATGAGGAACAGAGAGAAGGCCAGTTTGGCTATATTGCAGAGTGCGGAAGAGGGAGTCATGTCTATTGAGGTTAGGAAGATAGGTTGGGATTAGGTTGTATAGGGTTTTGAAAGTTCAACAGAGGAGTTAACATCTGATCCTATAGGCAACAGGAAGCCATTGGAATTGACTGAATAGAGGAATCATATAGTCAAATCAATGTTTAAGGAAAATCACTTTGTCAGCAGTCTGTGGGATGGGCTGGGGTAGGGAGAGAAGGGAGGCATGATGGACAACTAGGAGACTATTGCAATAATTTAGGTGATGAGTGATGAGGGCCTGGTAGCTGGGTGGTTTAGTGAGTGTTGGACCTGAAGTCGGATTAAAATCTGGTCTCAGGTAGTTGCTAGATGTATGAACATGGGGAAAGTCACTTTACCTCTGACTGTCATAGTTTCCTCATAAAATAGGGATGATGACAATCATACCCACTTCCCAGGGTTGTGAAGCTCAAATGAGACTATATTTGTAAAGTACTTTGCAAACCTTAAAGTGCTGTATAAATGCTAGTTGTTATTATGATTTTGGTTGTTATTATTAAGCTAAAGTGGTGGCTGTGTGAGTAGAGAGAGTAGGGGTCAGATATGAGAGATGGGAAAGTAGCAACTGCAGGTTGGGCATTTGATTGGATATGTGGGATGAGGAAGAGTAATGACTCCAAGATAATGTCAAGGTTACAGACCTGTGAGGTTGAAAGGAAAGTGATTCCTTCAACTGAAATAGGTTAATACAAAAGAGAGGAGAGCATGGGAGAAGGATAATGAGTTCAGTTTTAGATGTTTTGGAGACATCCAGTTTTAAATATCCAGTGGGCAATTTAGTAGCATGAGACTGAAAATCAGGGTAAAGACTGGGACTAACTATGTAGATCTGAGAATTGTTTGCATAAAGATGATAATTAAATCTATGGGGAATTAAGAGGCCACCAAGAGAACTTGTGAAGGAAAGAAGAAGGGGCCAAGGATAGAAGTTTGGGAAACACTCACAGTTTAGGGTTAGTTAGTTGTTAAGGTAATAATTAATTAGTTGTTTGCTTTTTTGAGGGGGAAGGCAAGGCACTTAGAATTAAGTGACTTGCCCAAGTTAAGTGTCTGAAGCTGGAATTGAACTCAGGTCCTCCTGACTCCAGGGCCTGTGCTCTGTTCACTGCACCACCTATCTATCTGCCCCTCCTTAGCGGTTTAAAAGCTGTTCAAGTCAATCAACATCTTAATGCCGAGGTCTTGAAGCATCCGGTACCTATTGAGTAAATCCACACCCCAGAGAGAATCTTGCTTGTTCTTTTCCATTGATAAGGCCATTGAGGGGCTTCACACCTTACTATGAATATGACTCAGGACAAGGTGCTGCTGTATAATGTAATTTATTCCTTAAGAATTTCTTTCTGATTGTTCTTTTCTTTTTGAGTTTCCATAGCTACAGGTTTGAAGATGGGGCATTTTTTTTTCAGCAACTATCATTTGAAGGTAGGTTTGGCCTTTGCCTGTTATTGATACCTTATACGGTGCTTTTTTTGGGGAAAAGTATGATGTTTGGGGCGGCTAGGTGGCGCAGTGAATAGAGCACCGGCCCTGGAATCAGGAGTACCTGAGTTCAAATCCGGCCTCAGACACTTAACACAAACACACACAAAAAAACTAGTCGTGTGACCTTGGGCAAGTCACTTAACCCCAACTGCCCTCCAAAAAGCAAAAAAAAAAAAAGTATGATGTTTAATGTGTCACCCACCGACTTTAATGTGATGGCTTTGCCTTTCAGTTTCTCAAGTCCGCTTCTTCCTTAGCTAAGTCAACCCTCCTCTTTCCTACCTCTGTACACCAATATGATAATACTCAAAAGATCAAAAATAGGCATTGGAGAAAATTTTAACTTATTACAGCCCTTACAAAGAATTCTGGACTTCGATTACACAGTGTTTGCCAAGATCCGAGTGTGTGTCTTTTGCCATAAGCTACATTTCCCTTTCCCGCTCTTTGGATGGATCTTCCAACTAGTAGAAAGTACAGATAAACCCTCAGAAGTTTTTTAAACTATAAAGGGATGGAGCATGAACTGTTTGGCTAGGTAGGGTTAAATAAAAAGGCCCTTCTAAATTAAGTAGAGAAACTCTGAATGCAGGAGAACTTATTGGCCTTGAGCTATGTCTTTCCCCATCATCCCCCTATCTAATGGAATGGCTGCTTGCACCAGTGTCATGCTAGTTAAACAAACTTCTCCCATCCTTAAGGAGCTTACAGAATACTGTCAACAGACCAACTAAATCAAAGTTTGTTTCAACATTCAGTTCCTTGATGATCAAAAATATATCATGCATGGTATGTTTTCAAAAGCTGATATTTGTGATAAGGAATCTGGAAACAAGAATATACGGGGGGGGGGGGGGAGTCTACTACCTTTTGGATACTTCTTATCATGAGGCTCCAACGATGTTCTTGCTAAGTGTTCTGAGAAAGTACTAATACCTTGTTAAACAAGTAACCTCCTTTGGGTTGGTTAGTTGGTAAAAGGCTTTGGGTTACTTTGTTTCCCTCTAAGTTCCCATCCTACAACAAAGTGTCAGAGATAGAGCGGAGGCTGGGGTGTTTTGAGTCATGGAATTATAAACTGAAAATGACTTTACTTCTCATTTACAGACATCATCTAGTCTTTTCCTATTACTATACAGGGAGTGGCAAATAGATAAGTCATCTACTATCTCTCTCTCTCTGTCTCTCTCTGTGTCTCTCTCTGTCTCTGTCTCTGTCTCTGTCTCTCTTTCTCTCTCTCTCTCTCTCTCTCTCTCTCTCTCTCTCTCTCTCTCTCTCTCTCTCTCTCTCTCTTTCTCTCTCTCTCTCCCTCTCTCTTTCCCACAGGTTACCACACCACCAATAGGCTAGAAGGAGAGGAAATACATACAGGGAATGCTGCTGGTCAGGGAAAATATATGACTGGGGCAACTTGCTCCTTTGAGGATACTGTTAGATTCTCCTCAGAGTTATCAATTTTCTCAGATGAGCTGCTTTTTCTGTAAAGTGGGTTCTAGGACTAATCTACTCCCTTGCTGCTCTTTGGGATATCAGTTGATCTTCAGCTGAAATACTTCTTCCTCCATATTTTTGCTCATAGTCTCAGGGATTATTTTGGATTTTTTTATCATATAGATCAGGGCCAAATTCTGCCTACTGCCTGTTTTTCTATAGCCAGTGAGCTAAGAATGGTTTTCACATTTGTAAATAAAGTTTTATTTTAAATTCAAAAATCATTTTTAACTTACTGTCCTTACAAAAACAGATGGCTGGAGCTGGCCACTGGGCTATATAATTCTGATGATAGGCTCTAACCAGTTAACTAGAGAAGTCCTTAGGCATTTAAGTCTGTCTTTTGGACTGATTCTGCTTCTGTTTCATCTGTAGGTCCCTGTTTCCAGTCTACTCTTTCATCTGGGGTTAGAAAATTGCTTTCAACTCAAATCCACTTCTATTTTACCTGCTTCATTCAATCCAATCTCAGCTGAATATTCTGAAACCTGAAAAAGGCTGGATAAGCTGACCTTAGTCTTCTTTTCTTTATCAGTCATAAACCGTTGCTATCCCTTATACCCTGCAGATATCTGCAAACTTTTGGGACTTCTAACAGATATGGTGGTTATCATTCTTTTTTTCCCCCAGTTCCTCTAGCCACAGAGTTGTGTAACTCTTGAATTCCAAATTATAAAAAAACAAGTCAAGCTTTTGGGCCATGGGAATGGGGTGGTGGAGAGTGGAGGAGGGAAGTAAAGCATTAATTAAAGTTTGGTAAGACTAAATGTAATTGGAAGGTGTTTAAAAAACTCAAAAGTGTATTGCAGGGGCGGCTAGGTGGCACACTGAATAGAGCACCAGCCCTGGAGTCAGGAGGACCTGAGTTCAAATCCAGCCTCGGACACTTGACACACTCACCAGCTGTGTGACTCTGGGAAAGTCACTTAACCCCAATTACCCTCTAAAAAGCAAAAAACAAAAATAAATTAAAAGTGTATTGCAGCTGATAGAGTACCCTTTGATGATTTTTTTAATCAATGGCCTATAAAAATCTTTTTGAGTTGTTTATTCTAAAAAATGTGTCAATTTGTCAAAATACAAGTGATTTTAAAAATTAGATAATGAATGAGGTTACTACTTTTCTTGTACCTGATATATAATTTAGCTGGCTTCCAAAATGATTGTCCCTTACTTTCCAATCATATTACAACTGCCCTAGTTCATGCCTTTATTTCTTCACAGCTAGACAACTTTAATAGACAACTAACTGGTCTTTCTACATCATATGTTTCTTCTCTTTAATCCATTATTTTCCCCATCCCCTCATCCCCCCACCCCTATACAAAGTTTCTAAACTAATCTTCCTAAACACTGCTCTCACGATTTTATTCCTCTTCATACAGTGCCTGATACATAATAGTCACTTAATAAATGCTTTTTTCCTTCTTGTTCTCTTAGAATAGTAAAGTACACATTGCCTATGGAATAGAGTATAAGCCTCTGTTCCTGATATTCCATAATCTGACTTTAATCTACCTCTCTAGTCTTATTGCCTACTATCCCTCTCCATTATGCTCTCTTACTTCATAGACTATCCCTCTTTATATATGAGGTCAAACTGGGTTCCTCCCTGTGCTGCATTTTCATCTTGCCCTCTCCTGTTTCCATACTATTCCACATAAGCTAGAAGAACAATCAAGAGACCTTGATTTTTGTCCCTGCTCTGATTTATTCTCCTTTGTGACATGAAAGAAAGTAATTTCAGCTTTCTGGGTCTCGGTCTCCTCACATGTAAAATGAAGTAGTTGTATTAAATGATTTTTGTTGTTCTTTGAACATACTATTCTCATAAGATTCTATGTCAGTCCCCATTTAGAAAGCAAATAAATCCTAGCTAGAGAGGAAAGACTTTTGAAACAGTGAAAAAGACATTATTTACACATTACATTGTATATTAATCTAATACAATGTTGACTTTTATATTAAAACAATTACAGAATAAAAATTACAGAAAAAAGTTAATTACAAAATACAGGGGAAAAAGGCAAAAAGACTTATAGAAGGGGAAGCCACTGTGAATTGGTATCATTATGAGGTAGTCAAGCTTATGCTCTACTGAAGTCTTGGAAACTGATTAAAAAGAGCTTTAAAATAAAAATGAAGAGGGAGGAAGAAAACCACCCATATATATCCGATAACCCAGATACCACAGAGAACAGCTGTAAAATAACAAGAGAAGTAACAATTTAAAAAATGGAACAAGAAAAGAGCCAGCAATAAAACACATGATCTCACTTCCCTATACACAAGCAAATCAAGTATGAGTAATAAGCAAAGTGATCTTGAGATACTACTGAAAGTAGTTACGTTTGGCCTTATGATCACTTTGAAACTTAGGGCAGGGGGATAGGAATGAGAGTCATGTAAAAAGAAAAAGGATACATGAAAGTAGTTGGAGAAAATAGTCCTATATATTAAGAAGATAAACTAATGTGAGATAACCCAAGAAGCAGAAGGGGGAAATATGATGGAGAACATTTGAGCGAAGATGAATAAAGGTAGAAACATAAGCAATACTGTCAGCATACTAGAGACCATCTGGGCAGTAGGAAATAGATGACAAACTTGGAAAAGAAATAGCAAAACTTGCATAGAACTGTCTTGAAAAAATGGCAAAGCAGATAATAGTTTTGGGGCTTGTCTTAATGATAATTTTAACCTTCAAGAGGTAGAGTAACCAATGAGAGTCATTGCAATTTGAGACTTGATTCTCATTAGCAAAGAAGAAATGATAAAAACCTTAGGGGTAAGTGACCATTCCAAGTCAAAACTTGTGAATGAGGAAAGGAAATATAGTGTTATATACCTCAGGTCAAATTCAAAAGGGTTCAGAAAAAAGATTAGAGCCCATGGAGTAAAATTCTACAGAGGAAGTCAGCCAAGGAAGAATGAGATCCTCTTAACAATGACATTCTGAGGATATATGAGAAACAATTCTCATTCTCCCCCTCTTGGGAAGAGGAAAATGAGTCATCTAATGAAATGGATGTGTATATACAAAGAGTGACCAAAGAAGACATGTAGAGAAGATAGAAGCAAGGGTAGGTTATGGAAGAGAAATTTGAAAGTATGGCAGAATTGTATGAGAATATTATAATGCATTTTAGAACTCAGAATGTGTGGAGACTGGCAAGGAAAACTAAGTGCAACAACAAAAATTTTTTAAAAAAACTATACTGGGCAAAAGAAGAAGATCAGAAGAAGAATAAGAACATTGAACATGATGGATAAATGATGCCAATGGCCAATAAATAAAAGTACATATAGAGTAATTTTACAGATATACAAACATATATGTATGCATGCATATATGCATACACATACACACGTGCATGTGTACATACATGTGCATATATGCTCATACCTGTATATGTACATGTGCACATGTATGTGTGTTTATTTATACATGCACACATACCTATTTGGATCTAACAGTAGCCATCTCTGGGGCATGGGGGAGGGAAGAAAAAAAAGAAATTTACATGATAATTTTATTGTATATTTGAGTAGATAGCAACTTGTGCACAACAGATATGCAGTTTCATGTACAATCATCTTTTTATTGTACTATGTTATGAAAATGATTGTTTTATCCCATGAATTAAAAATGAAACTTAAAAAAAATAGAAGGCAGAGCTGGTCGATTTTTTTTCCTTTTGTTTTCTCTGACAACAAGAATAATCTTTGAATTGGAAAAGACAGAGCAAAATTGCCTGACATATAGTTAAATCAAAGGTAATTCCTGTAAGAATTGAATCAAGAATGTTTAAGCTTAGAATTAGCTGAGGACTAAAAGGGGAAGAAGGAAACAAAATTTGTCAAGTATTTCCTATATGCCAGGCACTAGGCTAAATGTTTTACAAATATTGTCTTATTTAATCCTTACAGCAACCTTATGAGGTAGGTACTATTATTATCCCATTTTATAGATGGGGAAATGGAGGCAAGCAGAGGTCAATGATTTACCCAGGATTACACACACTTATTTTGTTGTGCAGAGAATCAGAGCCAGGCATGGGTTCAAAGTAAATTTAGGTGTGGATTTATTGATCAAGGGTGAGACTACCTAGGATATGAACCCAAATTAGGTAGCCTCAAATCAAGGTACAGACAGTATTTTAAAAGGCTAAAACCACAAAAACCACAATCAGGGAGGGGTGCTAGCATAAGCAATGACATACAGAAGCCAAGAACAGCCATTGATTAGATCTATACCTCAGGGGTAATTTGGAAATATGGCACAAGGGTACAAGGGGGTTCCTGAAACATGGGGGTTCCTCCTAGAACACGGTGGAGGGTCATTGAGCAAGGCAGAGTGGAGAACAGTCAATTTCCCAGAATGGATCAGGGTTGTGTTCTGGGTGAAGGGTATGGGGCCCAGAACAGATTGGGATCATGTTCTGGGTGGAGGGTGTGGGGACCCTGCTTAGTCAGCAGAACAGAACAGGGTGGTCTCTTCTTAAGATAAACTTGTATCATAACCCCAGTGATGCAACTGAAGTCAGGGCTTAGACAGTGTACTTTAATTAGGGCCTTTTGGTGATGGGCCTAGTGTATTCACATAAGGCCAGCTCCCTAAAGACCCCCTGGAGTTACACTTAAAAGATTTATAGGGCCGGCTAGGTGGCGCAGTCAACAGAGCACCAGCCTTGGAGTCAGAAGGACCTGAGTTCAAATCCAGCCTCAGACACTCTACCCAAAAAACTTAGCCATGTGACCTTGGGCAAGTCACTTAACCCCAATTGCCCTCCAAAAAAAATAAAAGATTTATATCTGAAACCCTAAATGCAACCAGGCCTTTTACCCCCAAACTTCAGCTACCTAAAAAAGACAAGTCTCTTATAAAATTATCAATCCTGTTGATGGGGTGTTGGGGTACCTGTGTTTGTAACAACCAGTTGTAACTTCAGTGTGCAAAATCACACTTGTATTCAGGTACCTATGTAATATCAGCTTGTGTAATCAAGTTGTAAAATCATACTTCCCTCAGCCTAAAAGCATTAACTCTGCCTCTTCCCTAGGCCAGCACTCTGCCCAACTACAATTCGTGAACTGTTTATCCCTCCTTGGTACAATAACAAGCTATACCTATGAATCCTTTACTCAACCATCTATAAGCAATCACTTTAGCTTAGTGAAATGTAAAGCTCCTTTGTTCTAGTGGCCAGCTGCACCTATAAATCCTTCAATGCACTATCAGTAAGCTAACTCCTCTCCAATTAGGCACATCCTGGATCCCCAATTAGCCTAGCTTCCCAAGTCTATCTTGTCAAACAGGACAATTGATGGGTAACAGACTAGATACCTCTCAATCATAATTGACCATTAGCTAACTGAGAGATGTTTCAAGCCAAAAACCACACCTCCATGCAGCTCCCCAGTGGCCTTTTCCCCAGTGAATTATGGGAAAAACACCTACACAGTAGATATGAAAAGTACATGTCCCTTTAAGGCACTGACCACTCCTTAACTCCTCCCTACACCCACCCTTACTCACCTAGTTAGCATAATTGATACCTGATTTATGATTTTATGGCTTTATAATCTGTGCCCCCAACTCCTGCATTTTTGCAGGCTTCCTAAGACCCCCCTGCCTGCATAACAATAAACTTTTACAATCCTGCCTCAAAAATCATTAAAGGGAGTTCTTCCCTGAACTACCCCTGGTTATTTTTTTCTCTCATCCACATCTCCACACACACCTGAGGCTGGCACTCAGATGGCCCCCAACACCCTGGGGCTGATCCTTGCTGAATCCAATGCTGATTCAGGAGGAAGGGGGTTAAGGCACTACTCTTCGGGCAATACCCAGGACTGTGCCTTAAGCTATTTTGAAATAACCTTACTAACACGGGGTTTTTAAGACAGAGACAAAGACCAGAATATGAAGGGCCATAATATGGTGGGGCTCAAAGTAGTGTGACTTGGGTTTGGGTACAACAATCTAACATAGGATTTGAACTCAGGTCTTCCTGACTTTAGGCCTAGCACTCTATCTACTGTGCTACCTAGCCCCCTCTAAAATATTATTTCATTTATCTTAACAACAACCCTGAGAGGTGGGTGCTATTATCATCCCCATTTGATAGCTCCCTCCCCATTGTGCCATTGCTACCTAAACCAACAACAATTTTGATTTTAAACAAATTTTAGCTGGCTTTGCAATCAGAAAGATCTGCATTCAAATTCTGCTTTTGAAATAGGTCACTTAACCTCTTAAAGGACCTGGCAACTCTCTAAGTCTATAAGTTATTGAAGAAATACTTATTTGTAGCCATGAAAGAAGTTTCCACACTGGGAGTTCCAAATGACAGGTTTTGGAGAAAAATTAAGAAATTAAAAATGTCCAAGAAGAAAGAAGATCAAGGTTAGGGATGAATGGGATGATGATAATCCACAACAGAGAGAAGGCAGAACTACTCAATTGTTTTTTTAATGTTTTTGTTTTTTTCTGGACCTTTGAATGGGAAAAGATGACACAAAAATAGCTAAGGGACAGCTGTCATCCCATATAAGCATAGGGATAGTAAGGAAATCATCAGTTGGTGAGCTCAAATCTAGATGAACAACATCCTAGGATCCTGGGAAAAAAAAAACAAACAAAAAACACAAAACCAAACAATTGGCAGGTGCATTGACTAAGCCACTACAAGTGATCTCTGAAAAATTACAGAGAGCAGGTTTTGGTTTAATTTTTAAAAAGAGAGAGAGCAGAGATTGTCTTGTGTTGGTCAGGAAACATTTCTTCAATTCCTGGTCAAATTTTAGAATGTATTCCCAAGGGGATAGTTAGTAAATAGCTCGAGAAGGAAGCAATTGATTACTAAGAGCCAGCATAGCCAACGTCTAGAACAGATCTTTTACTGCTACACTCATTTGTTACAGGAGGGTTCCCCCACTCCCATTGGAGGAGAGGGGAGGTGGGAAGGAGGAAAATAATGCAGGAAAACTTAAAAGAATAAAATTCAATTAGAAAAAAGTGCATTGTACCCAACTAACCTCTGTATCCTTCTTTTAAAAAGGCTGTTGTTGTTCAGTCATTTCAGTCATATCTGACTCTTCATGACCCCATTTAGAAATATTTTTTGTTTATTTTGCAAAGGCCATTAGATTCATAGAAAGGGGGGAGTTGGAACTACAGTTTACTCAGAATCTAACAAAGCATTTCATATAGACTTAGGCTATTCTTGTGGGTTAGATAAATGGAAGTGGGCTAAACAATAGTTCAATTAAATGTGTTTGGAATAGATTGAGTGACTGGACCCAAGAGTACTCATTAATGGCTCAATGTCAACCTGGAGGAGGTCTCTAATGGATTTCCTCTACCTTTAAGGCTCTGTGCTATTTAACAGTTCTTTTATCAATGACTAGAAGAAAACATTAGACAGTCCACTGATGTAGTAACCTCTCTCACTCTTTGTCTCCATAGTGCTCAGAATGGCTTTGACTACAAAGTGGAAATGAGAGAGGAAGATCTGAGTGGAAGTGACCAGATGTGGTGGCCAAGTATGGTGCTATAGACAAGGTCAAGGATAAAGGAAGGACTGACTTACTCTTGACTCCCAGAAATGAAAACTGAATGTCTCTAGGTCAGAAATGTTGGGATAGAATGATAAAAAGCTTTTCTGACTGGAGCTTGTTACTGAGTTCCTTCACTTGGTTATCGCTTGTGGAAGCAATGAGTTAGCTATAATGAGAAGCAGTCATGGCTCCCTGATAGTGAAAGGACATGTGATAGAAAAGCACTGGATAAAAGATCATCAAGGCCTTGGTCTGTATCCTCCAAGAATATTTTATGTTTCACTGAGATCTGGTCAACTGTGTTTGGCATTAAGGAAGCAGCTTCATGCAGGATTAGATAAAACATGTTAAACTTTGTTTTATTCTTTGCATAGAAACAATAAATACAATTATTGGTCAAAAAGCCATCAAGAGATTCAGCCTGGACTGGGTTCTAAGTCTGTGTTCCTTTGTCTTGAATAGGAGCCAAGGTCCAGGTCCAGAGCCCTTGAGTCTTTATTTAAGGCTGGCCCTTGTTAGAAGCACATGTCCAAAATAATCAGTTACTTAATTAGATGGCAATCTCTTCCATATTCTTATGCTCAGCCTATCTCTCCAAGCTGCTTCTTATGGCCCATTATTGGGACTTTCCTAGTAGTTCTGTCTACAATCGTCAGAGTATTATTCTCGACTTTCCTCGCCCGGCCCCCTATCATATCTCAGAATCAAGGGCCTCAGATATGCTTATTCCAGGAAACAAAGCTCCCATCTGTACTATAGAGTGATTTATATGAGACCTTGTATGAATGGGGGGAAGGTGAAGACACCAAGACCTAGGTTTGAAGTCATGCCTTCATATTTACTGCAATTGTAAAGTCTTGTACAGAACAGGTGCCTAATTGATGTATTTTACATTCAACTACATTGAATCCATTTCTTTATTAATGTTTACAGTTTCTCTATCAGATTGAAGCCATCTATGCCTTAGAAGCACTAACACCTTCTTAAGTGATATGAACTAAGGGCTCATCATAGAATCATTCAATGTACCAGGTGGTGTCTTATCCTTTCCCACTGGTCTTTTCTCCTGGACCTCAATGATCTCCAGAAACTCATATCTTATAAGATGATAATGACTCTGGAACACACACCCACTCAGTAACCCAAACCTCTAGGGTGCCTCCCTCTCTCTGACTGGATAGAGTGGAAGGTGGACATTGGAGAGCTTCTTCCATATCCTCTTCCATCTAATGAGGATGTCCAGGACAGTCACCTACATCATCATTTCCCATCCCAGATGCAGGACTTTATCATGCCTTCTGGATGGGTATTCTCTCTCCCTCTACCGTACCCTCTTTTCTTCTTTTCACCTTTTTAAGTTCTGTCTTCCCTCATTAGATTGTGAGCTCCTTGAGGGCAGGGACTACCTTTTATCTTTCTTTGTATGCTCAGGCATAGAAAGCCTGGCACATAGTAGGAACTTAAATTTTTTTCCTGATTGCTAAGAGTAGGAACAAAAAGAAAGACAAAAGCATAGTTGCTGTCTTCAAGGAGCCCACATTATAATGGATGGAGGGAACAACACGTAAATAGCTATGTATGTACAAAATATATACAGTCTAAGTGAGAAGTAATGTCAAAAGAAAGGCTTTAGTGGTGAGTGGAGAGGGACTAGGAAAGACCCTCAAAATATGAGATTTGATATGATCTTAAGGGAAACTGAGGAAACCAGGAGACAGAGTTAAGAAGGGAATGATTTCCAGACACACTGAACAGCTAGTAAATGAGGAAATGAAGGACCTTGTTTAAGGAACAGAGAGAATGTCAGTGTTGCTGGACTGTGACACATGTGGATGTGAGGGAAAAGTAGGAAGACTAGAACAATAGGAAAGGACTCATTTATTAAAGGTTTTAAAAGTCAAACAGAAGATTTTCTATTTGATTCTGGAGGTTAATAGGGAGTAACTGGAGTTTATTGAGTCATGGGTGGAGGGGGGACAACACAGTCAGATGCCCTTTAGGAAGATTCTTTTAGCAGCTGAGTGGGAAGATGGATTGTAGTGGGGAAGGACTTAAGGCAAGGAGACCACCTGAAGAAAGGTGATGGGGGTCTAAACCAGGGTAGTAGATGCGTGAATAGAGAGAAGGAGATGTATAGGGGACGTGTCACAGAGGTAGAGACAATTAGATCTGCTGATGTATTGGGTATGCAGGTTGAGTGTAAGTCAGGTCAATCAATCAAAAAACACTTATTGGTTATTGTGAGGTGTTGAGAATAACATATATGCTGCCAGCTTGGGTGATTGAAAGGATGGTAAGTGCTAGTCATAGGGAAACTGGGAGGAAGGGAGAGTTAGGGGGTGATGGAAGATAATGTGAGTGTTGTTTGGGACATGGTGAATTTGAGATGTCTATGGGATATCCAGTTTGAGCTGTCCAAAAGACAGTTGATAAATGTGGAACTCAGGATCTCAGGCCAAGGGTTGGAGACTTTGTAGAAGTGCACACAGGGAACCAACAGACCAGTTTTCTCTAGGACTCTTGGGTTTGAGTGGCTTGTGTATTCTATGTGAACCAAGAGAAGCTGTGGGAAAGAAACTCTGAAGCTGATATTTTAATATATATATTAGTAAGATGAATTTATTGCTTCTATGAAAAGAATAAAGTATATTTTAGCATGTTCTACCCATTCCTGTGTGGACTCACTTTCTTTAGGCCAAACTCAGTTGACCAGACCTTAGTGAAATATTCAAAATTCAGGGAAGGCACAAAGCAAGATCAATAAGGAAGGGTTGAGAAGTCACCTGATTGGGTAAGTCTTCCATAATTTCACTCCCTGGACTGCTGAGAGATGTGGACTCACTTTTTGAGGATCATAGAAAGCTGGATATTTCTCCAATGGGGTGGAGGGCCACAACTGCCAAGATGAAGCATGTGTATTTGCCAAACTTTTGACAGTTCTTACTGAATAGGTTCAGGTTAGTGGCTACCAGTGCTGTCTAGTGAAGGTGAAGGGGTGAGGAAGCTGAGGCTTCGAGGCCACATGTGGCCCTCTAGGTTCTCAAGTCCTCAAGTCTTCTTTGAATGAAATCCAAAAAGTCAAAAGGCCACATTTGAGGACCCAGAAGGCCACATGTGACTTCAAGGCTGCAGGCTCCTCATCCTTGGTCTAGTGGTTAAACTTAATTAATTTGTTGATGACACAAAGTTGGAAGGGAGAGCTCCCATTTTGGATGGGAGAATCAGGATCCAAAATAGTCTTGATAGGCTGAAACATTGGGTCAAATCTAATAAACTGAAATTTAATAAAGATAAATATGAAGTTACACTTGGGATCAGAAAAATCTACCTCTCAAGTGCTTAAGATGGATGAAGTATGGCTAGAGAACAATTTGAACAAATATTTAGGAACTACATGCTCAATACTAGTCAACAGAGCAATATGGCAGTGTTTCTATCAAGGGTGAGAGGAAGAGTTAGTCTTTCAGGTAGCTCCACCCAGAAACACTCAGTTCTGACTTACTTTCCTACTCTTGCCATTGTCTCATGCAAGGGGGAATGAGCATAGTCTTTCCTTCCTCTGGAGCTGGGTTCCAAGTGGTATGACAACAGCAGGAGTAAGCTCCTACACTCCTCTGGCAAACTACAGAAGGGAGGAAATCTTCCCCACTGTGGGAACAATCCTAGTCTTTTTCTGAGGTTAGATTTTGAATTGGATTCTCATAGAAACTTAAAGCAGCTTCTTCTCACCCTCTTGGCTGTTCACATGACATGTGATAGTTTGAAACACTTCATCAATTTGAGCTTGTTTAATAAATTCATTTAGTTCCTCGGATTGGGGGCTGGGCCCTAGATTCAGAGTGGTTTTGTCAAACCTGCAGTAGGAATTGAGAGGAGACCACAATAGGCTATTAGTGTTGGGGAAAAAAAGTGAATTGCCTTTGAAGGATGAGTAGGCTTTAGGACGAGACTAAAGGTCATTCCAGGCTGGGAGAGTAACAAAAGGAAAGCCTTGGAGTTGGGAATGAACGTGGAGTATTCAGGAGAGACTAACTTGATTATAATAGACAGATTGCATAGAAGTAGTGGGAGACAGGATTTGAAATGTAGGGCTGGGTCCTTTCTTTGTGAAGGACATTTAATGTCAAGTAGGGGAGTCTGGATTTTATCCTGTGGGGCAATGAGGACCATGGAACATTTTTTGAGCAAGGAAACAACACAATGAAAACAGTGTTTTAAGAAAATTAAACTGGTAGTGATGTATGGGGTGGATTGGGAAAGGGAAAACAGGAGGTGAGGAGATCTGTTAGGAAATAGTTGGAATGGTCCAGGTGTGAGGTTATGAGGGCCTTCATTATTCAGTTCTAAACTTATGAGGGGGAAAAAAAGAATGTATTCACATTGCTGATTTACAAAGAAAAAAATTCAAGCTATGGTTGCACAGACTAGACAAGTTACTACTGTTGACATTTTTCCAAGGAAGAGTTTTTAGCCCTGGGGGTAAAATATACAAGATGGAGAAGGAAATGAATGCAAGATGATGTTATCATTTGGGATGACAATTAAAATTTCTACATATTTGTTTCAAGTTGCTACATTATGAATTCCTCATTTTTCCCCCAGCAAGATGATTTTATTCAAATTGTTTACAATGGATGTTAACTACAACCATACCTCATTACCAGGGTTATTTTAAGTAGAGGCCTCATTGTATGGCCAACAGGAAGAAACAGAAACATGTCAAAAACTGTCAAGTCATCAAGAGGAAGAGACAATCAATCCTGGTCTCATTTCCCAGTCAGGCAATTGGAGGACATGCTTATTCTTAGGTAAGTATTTCCAGGACTCTGGGTTACAAGGGGCATCCAGGGAATGTATGAATAAGTTGTCCTTAGAAAAAAAAAAATACAGCATAAATAAGACACTGTGTACAGAGAGCGAACAGCAGTAAGTCAGTGCCAGCTGGCTGACTTCTGTATATACATTCCAACCCATGCACCCCACATCCAGGAGAAAAACTTACACTAGGAGGCTGAGGCCTAAAGTGTTTGTTCCTGCATTTACTTGGAAACAGTTTGTCCTACTTAGCCCAGTTGGTTAGAGATTGGTGCCAAAAAGTCTAATGGCTCCAGTCTGATCACTAAATAGGCCAATTAGCTTTGCACAGATTCTGTGAAAACCTCTTTTCCTTGGCTTTCACCTATGCCCCTAACTCTGACCATCTACCTGACTAATATTACTGTTTCCAAGTCAGATCAAGCAGCAAATGCCCCTCACCACTCATTTTCTACCCATCAAAACAGACAGGGTGGAGTACCAAGATCTCAGGGAACTGGCATTGGAGTTAGCATGGTACAATGAAAAAGAACTTTGGATTTGAAGTCAAGGGACTAGGGTTCATATCCCACCTCACGTACTACCTGGATCACCTTGGACGGGGCACTTGACACGTTCTTGTCACAGTTTTCTCATCTATAAAATGAGGGGGTTGGTCCAGATGGCCGCTAAGAACCCTTCCAACTCTCAACCTATGACTCTATGACTTGAGTTTGAGCCAGTTTGACCCCTGCTACTTATGAACTGTGTGACCTTGGGCAAGTCATTTCACTATGATGGGTCTCAGGTTTCCCCATCTATAAAATGAGATGATTAAACTGTGTGATCTTGAAGGTCGCTTTCAACTTTAAAATGGAAACTTTATGAAGATCTTAGAGTCAATCCCAATCTTTGCGGAAGATAATCAGTGTATGATGTGAGAGATGAAAGACAAAGGGATAGCTTGCCTATCTCTTTAACCAAAGAAATGAGGAAGCTGAATGTCATCATGCCCAATCCCTCCTACATAAATGCAAGTGTACATGATGATCCCCTTGAGGAAAGAAAGTACACATTGTGGATATAAAATAACAAATACTTACTAATAATCTGCTCACAGTCCCAAGAATTTGTATATAGCAACTACATTCCTATTTCTCTAAGAATTAAGGTTTCAGGAACATATAGAGACACATAAGTATACCATTTTTTTCTTATTATTCTCCCTCAGAATTTGAAAATGTGTTTTTGATATGTAGTCTTGATAGTTAGCATTCAAACGATTCTCTATCCACCTACAGGAAGGGCAAGATGGCAGATCCAGATCCAGATGGTCAGACTTTGTCTTTGGTTAGGCTAAGAATGAAACACAGCCCAGTTTAGAGAGCTCTTAATAGACTAATCTTTAGAAGAACTCTCAGTGTGTGCAGAGGAACAAATATTCTATCTTCCTTTCCTCCCTGTCTCTCTCCATTCTTTTCTTTCTTTTCCCTCCCTCTCTCCAAAGCTCCTTCAGTGCCACCCACCTATTATTCCATCACTTCTGCAATCTCCATTCTTTAGCCATTTCACATCTATTCATCATTCTAGACCCAGCTGGGAAAATGCCAAAGCTCAACTACCTAGGTAGCAGACTAGAAACAAAGCAAAACATTTATAATGACCCATGAAAAGAATCCCTGTGCCATCTTTACTAGCTTCGAATTACCTAGAACTTCTATGAAAGATTCAGTTCTGTATCATGCTCACTGACCTCCATAAATTTCATGGATATTCCAACTCTTTCTTAGAACTAACCCAGTGGATGTTTGCCTTTGGTCCCCAAGGTTTTTTCCTTTCACCAGTTTCTAAACTGTGAACCCTAAGTTGAGATATTGAGCTTACTGACCTTCCTAATCTCTGAGAGTACTTAGCTTCCTATTATACCTGATACCTATTTTACTTTTCCCCTTCCTGCCACTGGAGCTAAAACTCAATTCAGAATCTGTTCTTTTTCTTATTTTCCCATTCCTATCACATAATTCAAATCACAAGAGTAGAATTTTCTAGGATTTACTATCAAAGAAGGGATAGGCAGTTGACCTATTGGATGAAATCTCACTGAATTAGAACATCAGCATACGTAGGCACTGCTGCTGGTACCAGGATACAGTTTTTCTTGATTCCACACCACTCCTTCCTATAAAAGCCTATTTCTTTAACACAAAGAGTCTCCTGATGATGTCATGATCACGCCCCCCCCCACTCAATAAACTCAGGTGGCTCCCTATTCCCTCCAGGATCAAATACAAAATGCTCTGTTTGGTGTTCAGAGCCCTTCATAACCTAGCCCTCTTCTAACTTTTCAGTCTTAAACTTTAACCCCTGACACATACTGGTCAGTCCAATTACATTGGCCTTCAGGCTATTCCATGTACAAGGTGCTCCATCTCTCATCTCTATACCCCCTGCCTGGAATGCTTTCTCTCCTCTGCTCTAACTACTGACATCCTTGGTTTCCTTCAAATCCCAACTAAAATTCCACCATCTACAGGAAGCTTTTCTCAATCCCTTTAAATTCTAGTGCTTTTTCTCTCATATACTTCCAATTTATCTTGTATATAATTGTTTGCACACATTTGTTAGCTCATTATATCTCTTATTAGAATGGAAGCTCCTTGAGGGCAGGGACCATCTTTTGCCTCTTTTTGTATTCTCAATATTTAATGCATTGCTTGGCACATAGTAGGTGCTTAATAAATGTTTATTGACTGCCTGCAAATCATTGAATACCATGATTTCTGAAGAATCAGAATCATAGTTGAAAGTGTCACTGTAAAGACATGCAGTATATGTAAGTAGGTTACAAGTAGGCTTGGTGTACTCAAGAAATGTTAAAAAAATTTTTTTCAAGATATGACCTCTACTGCTTTTCATGCCTTTTGATGAGCTTATGCATGACTAGAAAAAGTAAGTGGGCAATTCATCTAGCAAAGTAGAGGGCTAACAGTACATTTTGAATACTCCACTAGTACTTAAATGGAACTGTGAGCTCATCAATTTTGAAGTTCCTTCTAACATTGCCTGCTCCTGTGCAACTCATCCATCTACTACCATGGTGAGGGGTTGGTGGTCCGTCCAGACTGCTGAAGGCCTCCCATGTATTCCTCTGACAATGAGAGGGTAACAGCGAATCATTCTGGCTTGTCCATTCTGGCTCAGCTTTTTCTATCATATAATACCTTAATGGCATCTTTCACGTCTATTTTTTTTCTCAGGATTCTTCATTGGCTATATGTTATAGTCTGCTCATACCCATTGTGTGCCTCCCCATTGCCCTCTCTATATGATACTATTTTTAGTTTTATAGAGGGTATCATATTCCATGCTTCATTGACAACCAGGAGTGTTGTTACTAAAATGATGGTCCTTTACTTTCATAAGAAGCTTGGAGTCAGTAAATTATTTTCTGAAGGCAATCCAGCTTTGTTCAATTCTAAGCCCAGATCACTGTTCTCCTATACTGCCTGACCTAGATATAGATGCTGATAGACCAAGTTCTATAGGATATCCCTCCAGTTACATGTCATAGCCTAGAATCATAGGTTCCAAAAGTGGGTGATATAGCTCCCTGGGGGGTGGTAGAATGATCCAGTGGAGTGGTATTAGCCTCGGATGCATTTGGGGGGCTGAATAAAAATAAGGTGATGGTGGAAGCATAAGGAAAGAAGAAAAGATAAGAAAATTTTGAAAAACTTTTCATACATGTTTTACCTGTTGCGTAACAGTTAAAGTTGTAATGATTACATTATGCCCTAAATAAATACACAAAATGCAAGTTATAACCAATCAGTGATCAAGTCCACTGACAGGTCATACCAAGCAAGTGTTGGTAGGTGAGATTGCTGTGCATTGTTGGGAAGTCCAACATGCATCAACCAGAATATGTGTGTGTAATGACTTTTTTACAATACAATACTATATGGTTGCATAATGTAATATTATATCATCAAAATTTCAGTGCAGGAAAACCACCACAAATTTACAATAAATTGTTAAATTTAAGATGTATAATTTAATAAATGTCATATTTTTGAAACAATGCAAATTTTAAAAAGAGATTATTAAAGGATTAAAGAAAGTAGATTTCTGGGGGAGAGGGGAACAGAGTAATTTTTTTTAAATGGGGTGGTAGGCCAAATAAGTTTGGGAACCTCTGGACAACAGATATTCTTTATTCACTTGGTCTTTTCCATGGAGATAGACTAAATTTCTTTGAGTGATGATAGATATTTTTCCATGAGTCCATGCAGTGTTCTGGGGCTTGATGAAATTAGCATGATGGCCTCCAGAAAGAGGAGCACATGGAGGACCTTAACACCCATGAAGAATTAATTTTCATTCTATTCAGGATTTTCTTCATTACAGTGGCCCCTTCTGATAAATGTTCATCTCCTTGACTTATGTTGTCTTCTGTTCATGATCAAAGAGTCTTTGAACAGGGTTATTTTGATTCTTATATCTTTCAAAAAATCTTGAATGATTCTAATGTATGGATAGGAGATAGCTTGCTGTAAAAGAACCAATAAGTATTATTTTGTCCTACTGAATCAAATATGTTTTCATAATTAGCAAAAAACATACTCCTTCATTCTTACTATAATGACCCTTATATTCTCATGTAAAGGAAAAGAAAGGAAAGATCTTCAAACACATAGCAGATTCTCTACTGATGATTTAATGAAAATCATGGACTAGAATGAAGCAGAAGAAAAAGCATTGAAACAATTATGATATGACATTTGGAAAGTTACTCATACTGCTGAAATCAAGTATATACATATGTCAATAACAAGCTATTTCTTTCAACTGATCCTCATATGACATGGAACCAAGTGCCCTCATCATTCTCCTAACCCTCCTCTGGATGCATTCCAGTTAAGTTCTCTCCTTAAACTGTTGTGCAAATAATTGAAAATGATCCTCCAGGAGAGGTCTGATGAGGGTAGAGGACACAAGGATGATCATTTCCCTATTCTTGGAAGCTATGTCCCTTTTAATGCAGTCCAAGATGGCATTAGCTTTTTTGGCTGATACAGCACACTGATGACCCATATTCAATTTGTAGTCTACTCAAGGCCCTACATCTTTTTCAGACAAATTGCTCTCTATTTTGTCTCCCTATGTTATGAAGATGATTTTTTTTTACACAGGTATAAGACTTTACATTTGTCCCTGTTGACTTTCACCTTATTAAATTCTGCCTAGTGCTCCACTCTGCCAAGATATTTTTGGACCCTGATTATGTTATCTAGTGTGCTAAGCTATTCCTCTCAGTGTCATCTGCAAATTTGGTGACTGTGCCATCTCTGTCTTTAAACAAGTAATTGATAAAAATGATAAAGAGCCTAGGGCCAAGCACAGCTGCTGGGGACACTAACTTCACTGTTACACTTCTGCCCACTACTCTTTGAGTCTGGCCATCCAAGTAATTTTTAATCCATCTAATCATATTGTCTAATCTGCATTTCCATCTTCTCTACAAGAATAATATGAGATACCAGTACCAAAACCCATCGGTAAGGGATTCTCTCTTTATTGGTGGATATCAATGCCCTGCACTTGTGTGAAGGGCAGAATGAAGCTGGTAAGAGTGGGAGGGAGGAGAGCTCTTCAGTTCTCTTCAAGCTTTGAGCTGCTTTGGGTGCTTCTGGCTTCCAGCTTTGGGCAAGAAGATGAGGAGGCCAACTCTTCTTCAGGTTGCTGAAGTAAAAGACCCTTGGAAGATGTTGGCATAGGAGCAACTGGCAGTCTTCATTACATTCCTATTCACTGTTTGCTATACCAGAGACTTCAGGGAACTTCTCCATGAGTGAGATCTAAGACTTTTCTCAGTTGAACTGAATTGCCTCTCTCCCAAGCAGAAGGCTCCTTCACTCTGTATTGTTTGATACATATACTTCTATGTATACTTTCCCTGATTTCTGTTTTGCCTATGATTTGGATAAATGGGTTTCTTTAATAATTGCTATGTGTGTTCACTGGGGAGTTGATATTTGGTGGGAAAGCCAAGGATATAAAACTTGAGGTCCTCTTCTTTCCAAATAATGAACAGTGATGAACCTAGATTGATCCTGACAACTTCATATCTTAGACTTACAACGTTAAAAGAAGCAGATAGATATAATTCTTATCTAATACCTCCCTTCTCTGAAAAGAGCAGAGTAGTGTCCTCTGACCCCAATTTTCTGTTTTCCCTCTTGGGAAGAATTAAAGTCCCCCTTGGATAAGGGTGAAGGGAGAAGTTAGAGCTGTCTATTCTGCCTCATTTCAATCCACATAATGACATCCCCATGCTATATGTGGGGGTCAGTCCCTTTGAACACATGGGGCCTCACCACAGACATTTTATTGAAAACATTAAAATTGAAGTGAGTGATATATATCTATAGTATTCCCCACATTTATTAGTTGAGTAATCATGTCAAAAAGAAAATAAGGTTAATCTGACCTAATCTTGGCTCTTTGTAATCATTGCTTCTCTTTCCAGGACCAAAAATCTCTTTAATGATCCATTCTAGTATTTTCCCCAGAACTGAAGTCAAAGTCTGCCTGTAGTTTGCAGACTTTTTTAAAAATGGGAAATTTGTCCTTCTCCAATCTTGTGCTAATTTGCCAGTTTTTCAGTCTTTAAATATTATTGAAAGTGACTCAACAATCAAATGTGCTAATTCTTTTACCAACAAAAGATAGATTATGTCTGGGCCAGGTGATTGGTATTCATTTTATTAATGGCTGTTTCTTCTTCATTACTAGGTAAAGATCTGAGCTTCTTCTTGATGTTAGGCAGTATTTGACCGAGACTAGGAAGAAAAAAACTGAGAGGTCTTTATTATGATCAACAACAAATTCAATTCATAAAATGTTTCTCAGGTGTCTGATGTATGCAAAGAACTCTGCTAGGTTTTAAGTAACATAAGAAAAACCAAATAAGATATGGTGCTTGCCTTCATGGAGATTAGTGCCTAATTGTAGACTATGACAAATAGCTATAATCTTTAATACTAGGTAGTAAATGCTCAGAGAGCCACAAAATAAAGTACTAAGTATGGTCTAAAAGAGAAGACTATTATTAACAGGGATGGGGCATCAAGAGAGACCTCTTAGAAAAGATATCACTTGAGTTGGACTATAAAGAATGGATAGAATTCAATAGGTGAAAGGGAGGCAAGACACTCTAGGCATGGGGAATAGTATAAGCCAAAGCAGGAAGATGGGACAGTAGAGATGTTCAGTCACAGTTTCTATTGGTGTGTAGAGTTTGTGAAGGAATGTAACTTGCAATAATCTTATAAAGTTAGTGTGGTACTAGATTATAGAATCTTGAATGCTAGAGGAAGGAATCTGAACCTAACTCAGTAAGAAATAGGAATTAACTGAAAACTACTAAAAGAAGGAACAACCATCAAATTTATGTATGATGAAACAAGCAACTACTGCTGCTGGATGAGAGGGAGCTGGCCCTTTCCCTTTCTCTATCAGTGGACCCTTCTCAGCTCTGAGTCCAGTGCACATATGAACTGGATCCAGGTCCAGGAGAGCATGGTTTTCAAAGACAATGGTTAATCTCCTGAATTCTCTATCTCCTTATTCCCCAACTCACACTGGGAAGCCCTAGAGAGTAAACATTTAAAGCTTAGTTTTGTCTCACGTGACAGTCTCTCCAAAACGAAAGAGTAGAAAGGTACTAAGTGTACAATGTAAATCTGACATGGGACAGTTATTTTTGCTGTCTACACATTAAAAAAAATGCTTAACACAAGAGACAGAATTGCATGTTAGCAAATACTTAAAGCAGGATAAAGTAATGTAATAATTATTATATATATGTATATGTACATAGATAAAGCTAAGATATTATCAAGTTGGTATTTAAAGCATCGAGACATGTAGCAATTTGTGGGACTGCTCAATTGATATTTCACATTTCATTTAACTCTTCCCTCTAGGTTCATGTATTTTGGCAAACTTAGATGTGAGCATCATTTTCCTGCCTGTGTTCATCTTCATAAAAAAACACTGGAGTAGTTCCTTCCAAAATGCAGCTGAAACCAATTGAGAACCCAAGAGTTCCCACCCTTCAAACTCAAGGTTGCTGCTAAAATGAAAAATTTTCGACTCAAGATTGACACTTATCACCTATACTTACTTAGAAAAGAAAAAATCAGGCCCAAGGCTCAGGTTCAGGCTTGCCTACACATATATTTTAGCTGCCGTGTGCTTACAATATACTCTTTCTTTCAGAATGAAGCTGGCACTTCTCCTCTCCCTACTCCCATATACCTTGTAAGGTCAGGGAGAAATATTTATTTACTATGTTAGAGTGAAAAAGTAGGGAGAAGAAGAGAGAGAAAAGAGAGAAAGAAAGAGGAAGAAAGAGAGAGAGAGAGAGAGAGAGAGAGAAAGAGAGAGAGAGAAAGAGAGAGAGAGAAAGCATTATTTCTGTTTTTAAACTAACCAGTAGTAGTCCAATCCCCTATGAGCATAAGCTAAAGGTTTGGAGGGGTGGGAGGAAGAGGGGACTGCACCAAACAACCACTGAAGATTTACTGTGTCAACTCAAAATAACAAATCCTTCAGTGTTGAACTAAAAGATCCCTTGGAAATGACCAGGGTGCAGGCATAACACTCCATCCAACCTAGCTACATTTGAATAAGGAAGGTCTTTCTATAAAGATTAATCTGGCAATGATATGCAGGATGTATTGGATCACTATTATCATCATTCATCTGCCTTGACAAAGCACTTGTCTCTATAGAGTTCAAAATCTTTTACAAACATTATTCCTTGTCTCCTCAAATCATCTGTGTGGTATTATTTCCATTTTATTAATGAGAAAACTAAGCTATGGAGTATTAAGTTAATTTTTTCCTAAGACCTCTCAGAATGACACCTAAGAATAGCTGGTGTCTAATAGCAACTATAGGCTAGGATTCTCTAAGAAAGGAGAGGGGAGACTTTAGGGTACTTTGGAAGCTGTTGTTGAGGTTAGTCAACCTTAACCAGGATACAAAGTTAGTTTACCAGAGACCTGGACTCCTGACACACAGAAAGAATCTCAAAGTCCAACCTGTGACCAGTAATAATCTAGGAACCTCTATAACATCCCTAAATCCAGTGACCTATGGGTTCCCTAAACCAAACATTCAACAAGCTATTTACTACTGCTATTCCATGGGATTTTTCGTCAAAATTTCTAGTGTGCAAATCCTACTAGAATCTGGCCCTTCAGAAAAATAAACATTTTATCTGTGCTGGGGAGTGGACTCCAGGAAGTTAGTAGCACATGAACAGTCTAGGCTAATTCTTTTTTATTTCTTTAACAGGGTCACCTTTGTAGCACCCAGTGGGATGCTGAGAATAGGTTTCCTGCTCAGCACATGATCCCTCAGAGGTGCCAGACACACACTTCAACATCTTGCGATCATCACCACTGCTACAGGGCCCCTTGAACCTCATTCAAATAAATAACCTTTTTCATTTACCTGCAAAGCAAGTAGCCTGGCTCACCAGGCCCTTATGACATCAAACAGATGGGTCCTGAACCTTTTCACTGAACCCACTCTGTCTGGGGAAACATTTTCTTCCAATACTCATTAACAGGGCCCAGAGGATCCCCACAGCTGGGAACATGGAACTCCAGAGAATTCTTTCCTGGTAGAAAGCTCCCTTTGAGTTTTAATTATTCATGTTTAAGTCTCCAAGTTTGCAAATGACTTTGAGCTCTTCCCAGTAAGTGAAATGTCAACTAGTGGGCATAAATTGTTGGAAGAGCATTCATTTAGATAAAAATCATTCAAATTATACTAATAAGATAATGGGCTCTAAGACAATGGTAAAGACCTGGAGAAAAGATCTAAAAGTCATTGCAAGTTGTTAATCTATTAACACATGAGTAATTATAGCCTCCCCAAAACTGCCTTCACCCTACCTCCAAAATGAGATCAGAAACGAACATGAAAACATCCTTCTATCTTTTATGGATTAATAGGAATTCAATTTATATAAGACTTGAAGGTCTGCAAAATGCTTTCCTCAAAACAACCCCACAAGATAAAGTCATATAAGCTGCATTTTGGCTCCCAGAGGTTAAATGACTTTACCATGATTACCTAATCTGACAACATCTGATTGCAGTGGAAGCTGAACCGAAGTCATTTGAATCAAAGTAAAGCATTACATCCATTAGGCCCTATTTTCTCTCCTTCTTTTCTTCTACATCTGGAATATCAAATCAGCACCTAGGCCAGGTCACAGGGGGGGTCAATAGCAGAACTAGGATTCAAGGTCAGGTCTTCAGATAATGAATCTGCTCATTCTACTAAGCAATGTTGCCTTACTATTGGGCATGGGATAAACATTTGTGGAACAAATGAGTGAATTTTGAGACGACATAGTACATGCAAAATGTCCAAAGAAGAGTAATTAAATGGATCCAAGGTGATGGAAAAAACTTTTGAGGACATTTTTTTAGTTGGGAGCATTTGTTGTGGGGAAAAAAAGGGAGTCTGGGCTTAATATGGTCAAATTTATAAAATAATGAATAGCATTTATAGGTGAAAAGAACTTGTGGTAAAGTATAATGAGGGGACTCCCTCATGCTACTACTTGAAAGAGACAGGTTCAGGACAAATAATAATCATCCCATATTGTGCAATAGCACAAAGTGGTACTGAAGCAACTTATGGCATATTGTTATGTATGTTGTTATGCTTAGAAGTGGTAGAGATAAAAATATAAATAAAAAGGTTTTAATGGGTTAACTAACACCGTCTCTCATGATGCCTTTAATTCCCATAATACTTTCCACCTAATAACACTTACCACCATTTACAGTATATAAGGCATGTAACAGCTTTCTAAACATTTTCAACTGCATCATCTCATTTGATGTTCATAGTAATTCTACAAGGCAAGCATAATATCAATCAATTAATCAAAAAGCATTTTAAGAAATTGTTTTGGTTATCCTTTGCTTTTTATATCACCTAAATGCCACCTTTCTATCTCTTCCTGACCCCCTCCCAGACAGCCATCTCATATGTCAAATAACATTTTACAAAAGAAGAGAAAAACAGCAAAACAGATCAGTATATATTGACATAATAACAGCATTTATATAGTTCTTTAAGATTTCCTTGTTGTCCATTCTCAAAGAGGACTCATATGACATTCACTATGTTAGAATCAAGTGTTGGTGTGTCTGACTGTGGCTGATGTGACCAATACAAGCTCAGAATGCTCTACCACAGGTTGGGCACAAATAGTTCATGTGAACATTTGAGGTGAATACTCTAAATTTGTACATCCTGCATTTCCTTTGAGCTGTTTCGATTCTGCTTTGCTCATAGAGCCCAGCACCTTCTCTAATGAGGGCATGCCATGCTGAGTGTTCCTGTGCCAGTGTCTCTCATGTCACACAATCAATTCCAAAGTTCTTAAGAGAGACCTTGAGAGTGGTCCTTGTGTCACTCCTGACCGTCATGTGAACGCTTGCCCTCTGCGTGAGTTCTACATAAAATAGTCTTTTTGGCAAGTGTACATTTTGCATTTGAACCTTATTTAATACTCACAATAACCCTGAGAGGCAATTAATATTACTATCTTTATTTTACAGATGGGGAAACTGAGCTTAGGGAAGTCATGCAGCTTGGAACAAAATCACACAATAAATAAGTATCTGAGGCGGGATTTGAACTTTAGGCTTTCCTACTTCTAGGTTCAGAGGTTTAGCCATTGTACCACTTAGTAACCTCAAAAAAAATTTTGGAAAAAATTATATGATCCACATCTGTGGATTAACTACCTCAACAAAAGAGTCCTGTCATATCTCTTCTTTGGTGGCCATGCTTGTTCTTTCTAATTCTGAAATGTTTACTTTCAAACATTCTGTGATTATTATTCTTTCTATTTACATGTTAATCATTGAGTCTATTCTTTTCTGGGCTCCACTTCACTCTGTATTGGTTCACGTAAGTCTATTTGCTTCTACATATTCATTGTATTTGCCATTTCCTGCATCACGGTAATATTCCATTACATTTATGTATCACTATTTATCAATTAAGGAATCATTGGTGGTCTTAGATAGAGCAGTTTCAGTTGAATTATGAGATTAGAAGTTAGACTGAAGAGGATTTAAAATTGAAAAAGAGAAGTGGAGGCACTAATTGTAGATGACTCTCTCCTATGCTGCCATCTTGGCTCTGCCCCCAGGATGACTCTCAAGGAAGGATCAAATGAGGGTTGTTTTTTTTTTTTAAAGAGTGGAGTAACATGGTGAGTTTGTAAAATATGGAAAAATGAAGGTTATAGAGAGAATATGGATGTGTGTAGGGGTAATCCTCTGGAGAAGACAGGAAGGGATGGAGAAAAGGATGCAGGTAGGCAGGTTAATGCCTTAGCTAGGAGAAGTGCCACCTCTTCATGACAGATAGAGGTGAAGAGAGAGATAATATGGGAAGATGTCTGAGTGATTTGTGATGAGGAGGAAGGAAGAAAGAGCTTCCATTGAATGACATGCTTTTTTCCAGTGAAGTTATGAGGCAAGATTCTTAGCTAAGAGGTTGAAGATGGTGCTGTGGGAGACTTAAGAAGGGATGAGAAGGTTTTGAATAACCATTGTGTCAAGTTGGAGAGTGGAGGAGAGTGCCTATACTATTAGGCAAGGATAAAAGGATTGCCTTGCTGAAGTGAGGGCCCAGTTGTGATTATATAACATAAATTTGTAGCAGACCCAGTCAGCACAGTTTCGTAACTTTTTCTAGTTCTATTTAGCAGTATATAAATAAGAGTGAATGTGGAAAATGGTGATAGTGATCTAAGGATGTGATTTGGTAATATAGGATTGTCCATTAGACAAGAGGTCAAGGGATTTGAGTATAGAGGATAGAATAAATTTATTGACTAGGGCATCTAGGAAGGAAAAGGAGGAAAGTGTAGCCAGTACAAGGGTTGTAGCCTGGAAAAGAACTGAGGGATAGAGGGATTGGATGCTAAAGTGAGGATGAAGAATATGATTAAGGGTCAAGTCAAATCTGTAAGCTTTATTAACTATCTACTTTGTGCTACTGTTAACTATCTAGTCTGTGCTAAGAACTAGAGATACAAAGAAAGGCAAAAAATAGTCTCTTCATTCAAGTCACTTACAATCCAATGCAGGGAGACAAGATGGCAACAACTCTAAACTGTAGATATCAGAGGAAAGGCATGATCATTAATGGAAAGGCTTCTTGCACAGGGTAAGATTTTAGGTGAGACTTGAAAGAAGACAGGAAAAGCTAAGAGGTAGAAGTCAGGAGGGCGAACATTCCAAGAATGATGTACAAACAGTGAAAATGGAAAGGATTGGGGAATGGAGTACCTTGTTCAAGAAACAACTAGGAGACCACTAGATAGTAGAATGTGTAGAGAGGATAAAGTTGTAAGAAGATTGGAAAGGTAGTGAAATACCACGTTAAGAAGACCTTTAGAAACCAAAGGGAGAAGTTTTCATTTGATCTCAAAGACAACAGGATGTCACTGGAGTTTATTGAGAAGGGGAGTGATATGGTTAGACCTGTGCTTTAGGGACATCATTTTGATAACTAAATAGATGATGGATTGGAATGGGAAGAGGCAACAAGAAGACTATTCCAATAGTCTAGGTATGAGATGATGAGGTCCTGCACCAAGGTGATAACAGTGTCAGAAGACACTGTTATTATATTATGAGTTATATCATATATATATATATATATATAATATTATATTATGAGTTATATAACTCAAAAAGAAGAGAGAAGGGGGCATTTACAAGAGATGTTCTGAACTTAGAACTGGTATGGTTTGGCAGAAGATTGGCTATGGGGATTAAGAGTGAGTGAGAAGTCAAGGATAATGCCTATGTGGGGAGCCTGGACAAGTGGGAGCATGGTAGGGAAGTTGGTAAGACAGAGAACATAATGCAGAGGAAAAGATGGAATGATAGAAGACTATGATTAGATAAAGCAATTTTGGAGATCATGGATATAGAAATGGAATTCTTCTAAGTAGTTGTTTGTCCTTCATTTTTGAAGAGGACCAATGGCATCACAGGTGATGGCTTGTGCGTGTATTGGATTTAAATGAGAGTTGCACAAAGTCATCATGCTCACTCTCTGCTCCTGAGCCATAGAGGTCCAATGGTAGGACAAAAGTCAAAGAAAACTGACTATGATTTGGGATGCAGAGGATAACGTGGGTATCTTCACTGTCTGACCAAGTTCTCAGTACTCCATGGTGCCTGTTTCAGCAACCTTCGTGGTCATTGAGCAAATTGTTCTCATTCACTCATTCCACCAGAAAAAGAAAGTCTTCACATACTTGGAGCAGACATCCTCCTAACTCACCAACAGGTTTGTGGCCTGCCAGTTACCTTCAACCTGCTTTAGTCAGTCTCCTGAGATGGTTTGCTTGCTACTAAGCATGCTTCTGAGTAATAGAAAAATCAAAGGTATGACTATCTCTGTATATATCTGAGATAAAGAGGAGGAATAGGTAACAGGAACTGAGCAGATTGAGGAAATGGAAAGTTATGTTGTTTGAGAGAATATCAATATATGTGTAAAAGTCCCATTGTATCAGGGCAGTAGTGGTGAAGGAAAGACCATGAGTCAGCATTGAATTCATTGAGGGAGGAAGGTAGAGAGTAAATAGTCAAATGATCTGTTATTTGATCAGTGTGGATTTTTCCACCTAAGTACATTCATGCGTGACTCTTGTTCACGTTCCCATGCATCCCCTCCCTAATTAGGTTCACCACAGATGAACTATTTATTCTTCTGGGGTCCTGCCTCAACTTCTCTTGACTTTGCAAGGACATCAGTAGAGTAGACTGGCTGTTCAGCAGTCATATCTTGCTCTTGCAACATAGCTAGCCTATCTTCATTTTTTTGCTCTTATATACTTTATTTTGATTCTTCTTTGTAGTTCCTTATTTATTATGTTATAACCTGCTTACACCCACTACAAGCCACTAAGATTCACACAATTTTAATTCTTCAGAAGCTTCTGAGATGCTCAACATTCTCTAAGACACTGAAAATTTTAATCCTTCAAAGACTTTAATATTATATAACTCAAAGCCATACAACCTCACCATGGTGCCTGTTTCAGTTGATGAAACAGGCACCAAATAGTAGAATATGGGCATTAAAAATTTGGACTTTTGTTTCTAGAAGGAAACCTTTCTTTCTTTCTTTCTTTTTCTTTCTTTCTTTCTTTCTTTCTTTCTTTCTTTCTTTCTTTCTTTCTTTCTTTCTTTCTTTCTTTCTTTCTTTCTTTCTTTCTTTCTTTCTTTCTTTCTTTCCTATTCAGTGCCCAATCTATTGTCCATTTGTACTGTCTGTACCAAATACGCATAATGATTTATGTGTAGGTTGTCCATCCAAGTGCATGCCACAATATGGGGAATTGATATTCTTCATCCACCTGTTTTTTCTTGTATCAATAGTTAGACGAAACTCTTGAGTGACTGTATATTTCTTCTAGAAGGTTCTGCCAGTGTTCAAGAATCTAGCATAATGCCATCTATAAACAGAAATATCTGCAGAATCTCATCATCCACAAGGAATCAGCTTTCACTTGGACTCTGTGCTAGAACTTCTCTGTCACTGAAACAGACATCTTTTATAAACATATATTTCCCTATCTAATGTCTCATCTGACACTCATGGAACATATTTTCTGTTTTTATATCTCCAAAGGACCCGAATGCTTTAGATACATGTTGAAAGAAAGCCTTTAAGATAATGTTCTGCTCTTTAAAATAATCAATAATTAGTAAGTAAACAGCAGGAAGAGTGTGATCTTGTATCCTTTATATCTTTTGGTCAATTATGTGGTAGTAAGAATATATTCTACTGTGGAATATTATTTATGAAAGCCTATCTGTTGCCTCCTGATGCCCTCACTGAAGATGACCTCAATATTTGTGTGAATTATTATCATAAAGATTTTATGTAACTTAGAAGGTGGGTGAATAGGCCAATAACTAGCAATGGTTTTTAAACGTGCTTTCTTTGAGAAAACAATTGGAAGGTGCTGGACATGACAATAAACGAAAAACATCACAAAACCCAAACTAAGTATATTTTATTAGACAGGAAATGACATGTTACTCATGTGGAAATCATTCTAGAATGTACTACAGTTTGTGTCTAGTCAAAACACCTACTTGTTAGAACAGAAATCAAAATTAATCCAAATTAGAATAACAGTAAGAAAAATATATGGTGTGCAATTAAAAAAAGAATGAGTTAAATGAGTTATTTATGTTAAAACAATGAGATCTGCATGAAAGAACTGACATAAATGTAAATTACAGTAATTTCATATAGAAATTTAACCATTGTAAATCAAATGCCATAATGAGATCAAAGGAAGCTAAAAAGTGCTTTAGTCAGCTAACACTTGACTTACTTGCTAGGCAGAGAGATATGGTAGCCAAGGGCAATGCAAGTTTAAAATATAAACTTGTTTGCATAATTTTATGGAGAAGGTTGGTTCAGGATTATGAGCAGGGTTGCCTCAATAAAACAGAGGGAAGTAGTGGAGGGCAAAATCAGTTTAAAAAAGCCAAGTGAAAGACCTCACTAACCAATCATCCCAAAGGCATTTAAGATTGAACCTAGAGGGAGAACAGAAAATAGGCAAAAGATATGCAGTGATTTTTTTTTTTACAGCAAAACTTTTTCACCAACAAGAAAAGTAGAGCTACTATACTTGGACTCCAGAATCACAGCTCTGAATGTGCTTGCGGAGGAGATGCAAATAGCATTAAAGAGAACAAAGTCAGGAAAAGTCATTAGGATGGAAAGAAACAAACATTTGTCAAGCATCCTCTATGTGCCAGGTACTTTACAAGTATTATTTCATTTGATCCTCTCAACAGTCTTGGGAGGGAGGTGTTATTATTATTTCTACTTTGCAGTTGAGGAAACAGGCTAATAGAAATTAAGTGACTTACTCAGGGTCACACAGGGAGTGAGGATCTGAGGCCAGGTTTGAACAAAGCTCTTCCTGACTCCAGGTCAGGGCTCTAATCATTGAACCACCCCTAAACCAAGTGTACATGGAGGAGAACTGTGCTAGATTTCATAATTATAAGACCACTGAAGGATGGATTCATAAGATATCTGAAGGAGGCTAGATACTAAAGGTATGAGGAAAGAAATCTCAGATATTTAATATTAAGTGACTTGCCTAATACCACATAGTTAATTCTGTTGTTGTTAATTAAGGTGATAGGGGTTAAGTGACTTGCCCAGGGTCACACAGTTATTAAGTGTCTGAGGTCAAATTTGAGCTCAGGTCCTCTTAACTCCAGGACTGGTGCTGTATATATTGCACCATCTAGCTGCCCCCTCATAGTTAAAATTTTAAGCGATAAAGCACATAGCTCTGTTAGGTCTTCAGACTCCAAGTCTAGAACTCTTTCTGCTACCCTATGCTAGCTCTGCACCATGTTTCAGCCAAATGGGGATGGGAGCAGCCAACAATTTGTCAGCAACAACAACCCAGCTTCAGCGGACAGATAGGACCTGAACTACTTTTTTCTTCTCTGTACCTTCTTGCTGTACACAAAAGAGGTTTCTACTCTCACAGACTTCTCCATTTACCTGATCCAAATCCTGCAAAACCACACCATCTATGCTTGTGATGGTGACCATTTAAGTTTTCAGTGTTCTTGACATTCTATAATAAGTGATCAGTCAACATATTATGGATAAAATTACCAAATGTGTAATTCACAGCAGCCTGCAATCATGATGAAAGACCATTTGACCTATGTGTCACCCAAAGATTTGCAGAAAATATTGGATGAGTACCAGAGCTAGAAAGCCTACCAACTATGTCAATAGTCATGTTTTTGGATTTGACCTTTGTCCAGGAGTTACTAAATATCTCCTGATCTCCTTTAAATGCAAACCTAGCTGCACTACAGATTTCTCTGTTATCTCTTGGAAACATCTTCATCCTGGAAGATCACTCTCATCCAGGAATTGATGCCTCAGAAGTACCCTCTGTCTCTAGGGTCTTTCCCAGTGATTGAATGACTCTTTTCAGAACCTTGATTCAAGGAAGGTGCCCAGGCCCCTAGGTTTTTGTTTCTCACCAGGATGTACTCTTCAATTCTCTACCATGAATTATATAAACCAGGTACGGCACCTTTATCTCCCCAGACCTTCCATGACTTTTTATTTGTGGTCTTTCTCTATTAGAATGCAAGCTCCTCGAGACTAAGCATTATCTTTCGTTTGCTTGTGTTTGTGTTTGCAAAGCTTAGTAAAATGCCAGGTACCTAGGAAGCTCTTAATAAGTTGCTCATTGACTGACTGATTATAGCTTTTGTGTTATGCTTAGCATTCTATTCCCAATGACAATTACTAAAAAATAAAGGCTCTAGTCTTCATCATTACCCTTGGCAAGCAAACACACATTTAGAGTCCACAAACTCATTTCAATGTCCCATGTTACTGCTCAAGCCTGGGGAGAGTACAGTTGCCTATAACAATTCATTATCCATTAGCTTAGATACTCTTTTCTATCTCTGTTTTTCATCAGGGTCACTTTATTGCTCAAGAGTTCCAAGTGGTTCCCGCAGCCTGGTTGAACTCCAAGCCTACCATTCAAGGTTCTCCATTAAATTCCTTCTTCCTTCTATTCTTATTTAAATTTCTCTCTCCTTTCTCTTTACTAGAGACTCTCTATAGATCCTAGCCTCTCCTTACTGACTTCAACACATGACCTGCTTGTTCTTTTCTCCTGTTTCACATTTCCTCTTTTTCTTTTCTTCCCGTTCTTTTCTTCTGCTTTTTGTTTGTTTGTTTCCATCAGAAATGCTCCCGGCTTCCAATCTTGTCTTTGTCATGTTGTGCTCATCATTGGCAAGATCCAGCTAGAGGTGCATTTCTTCTGAGAAGCTTACCCTAAATAATTCTGGCTCCCTCTAGCCACTTCCTTGTGTATGGAATGAGTGAAAACTTCTCAGTTTGGGGTTGTTAACCTTCCCTTCCTCCCTCCCTCTTCCATGGCTGCTGTCAACAACTTTTACCTTCTTTTGTATGTTTTCCTGCCTTGGTGGGACCCTCCCCCCTCTCTTCCCTTGCTGTCCCAGTCAGGAAGAACTTGTTGAGGTGAGCCTCTCCACCAGTGAGAGAGGAAATAGTCGGGAAAGGGGGCTTGACTAAGTTAAGTTATAAATTCTGGTTCTGCCCTTTGTAACTTGCCTCTTCTCCATGCTCAGCCATGGGGCAGACTGCCCTCTTCTTGCAGGGAAGAGAATAAACTCCTGTTCTTATCCTAAGACATCTCTGTGTTTACTTTTTTTTTTTTTACTAAATTAAGGATGAAGAGTATTTTTCAACCCAAACACTTGTTTACCACTTCCAATTACCCTTTTACAAGATCCTACATTTACAAGTATGTTGCCTTGTCATTGAATACTGGTTACTCCCTTTATGTGGGTCTTCTCATCTTTAATCAGATAGCTAACACCTTAAACTCAGAGATGAGGCATTCTACTTTTTCCTCTTACTTTTCTTTCTTTTTTTTCCCTACTTTTTCTTTCTTCCTTAAGCATAGCCAGGATGTTCAGTAGATAGAGGACTGGGCCTGGACTCAGAAAGATCTGAATTCAAATTTGGCTTTAGACACTCACTAGCTACATGACCCTGGGCAGGTCACTTAACCTCTGTTTTGCCTTAATCTGCTGGAAAAGGAAATGACACACCACTCCAGTATCTTCACAAGGGAAACCTCAAATGAGGACACAATTAGAGCAACAATAACAAAACTGTTGTGTACTACATCCTTAGAGAAGTCTGAATCTCAGGGTTCCTCATCTATAAAAGAAGGGGCTTAGAGTAGATAAGCTCTATGCTCTAAATTTATGATGCTGTTCTGTGGGGATTCAAATGAGGCCAATATTTGGCATTATGGATAAAGTGTTGTTCTTGGAGTAAGGAAGATCTCCATTTGAAGCCTGACTCCCATGCTTCTTAGTTGTGTGACCTTGAGAAAGTCATGAATCTCTTTTAGCTTCCTGTTTCTTTAACCATGAGTCTAACTATGGCACCCACTTCAGAGGGCTAGTGGAGGATCAGATGACATAATATATGTAAAGCACTTGGCAATCCTGAAATGCTAGATAAATGCTAGAGCTATTATTAAGAGAGAGAAAGAAAGGTTGCATCACATTGGAAGGATCAAGGAAATCTGGTTCTGCAAGAAAGGCTAAAATAGCAATAGCCAGACATACAGGTAGAAGGCATTTTAGCAGTGAATTTAGCTGATGCAGTGGATAGAGTGCTGGGCCTGGAGTTGGAAAGACCCGAGTTCTCATCTGGCCTCAGACTGGTATTATTTGATCTTCTTTCTACAAGACCAGGACATCAGGGAAGTGATGCCATGATTTGCGGGTGAAATGGATGTAAGTGAAGGAGGGCGGTGCAAGGTTGCCAGCCTCACTTTCTTCTCCAGAGCCATCTGGGTCCAGTGGCCAGATATTTGATCAGGATGACTGGAAATGACCCTGGATGCAGTGGGAGACCATGGCTTTTTTAAGTTAAGGTATTTCCTGCTTCTCACAGTGACTAAGGCAACACCCATTCAGTGATTTAAGGCTAGTTAAGAAATGAGACAAGGAGTGGCCCCTTTTACCTAATAATAATTTTTAAAAAGAAGACCCTCAGAGCTTCTGGCCAAAACAGAAACAATTGCTATTTACATTCACTCTGAGCTAATCAGGGCCCAAACAATGACTAATATGTGTTGCTTGGGATGTGATCTCTAGCCAGTCCTAGAGAGCCAGAGTGAATTGGGTTTAAGGCTTGGTCTCAATGAAAGAAATCTAGTCAGTAAACCCCAAGATATATAGCCAGGTTTCAGTGATCAAAATTTACATTCCTTTGGCCAGAGCACCTGGAGGAAGGGTATGATACCCAGGGTGGACAGAGGGAAAGCAAAGGGAAAAGGCAAGGGAAGAGGGGAAGTGAAAAGGAAAGAGAAGGGGAAAGGGAAAGAAGGGAGGTGCTGAGTTGCCCAACTGGAAATGGCCAGTTGTGTTGTTTGTCCTTTATTTGCAAAGAAGACCAAAGCATCAAGAAGGTGATGCCATGATTTCAAGTGAGGGAGGGCTGTGCAAAATCACCAGCCTCACTTTCTCCTACAGAATCATCCAGGTCCACTGGCAAGAGATAAATCAGTCTGTGAAAGAAGTTACATGAGCAAAGGTCCAGGGGCAGAAAGGTATACCACATGTTCAGGGGCCAGCATGCAGCCTAATGTGGCTGGACTGTCACATGCACGTCAGAGAATGGTGAAAAGATTAATTGGACCATGTTGTGTGTGGCCTTGAATGCCAGGGTGAGGAATCTGAATTGAATCTGTAGTCAGTGAGAAGTAACTAGGTTTTTGGTTATAGGAGTGACATGAATGAAAGGACAGAAATGTAGTACAAGAAATTTTTTAAAACTCTGTAGATATTAGATGTAATTCAGTCCTAGATGGAGACATATATCCTTCCTGTTCAGTAGTTTTTCAGTTGTATTTGACTCTGACTCCATTTGGGGTTTTCTTGACAAAGATACTGGAGTGGTTTGTCATTTCCTTCTTTAGCTCATTTTACAGATGAGGAAACTGAGGTAAATGGGGTTAAGTGACTCACTCAGGATCACAGAGCTAGTAAGTATGTGAGGCCAGATTTGAACTCAGGAAGAGTCTTCCTGACTCCAGACCCAGCACTCTATTCAGTAATCACCTAGCTGTCCCATATGTACTGTAGGTCATCTAATACATAGGATCATACGAACCTTATATAGTACACTGAATCATATGAATTTGCTATTCGCTATATGAAATATGATGAAAAAGGCCCCATTGGCATTGTTTTAGATGCTACTGAAGATCAGTGACAGGAATTTTTCATTCCCCATAACTGACTTGTTTAAAAGTTAATATTTATCCATTCCTAATGAGAACTCACTGACAGGATTGCTTCCAAACAACTCTAATGTGAAAGTAAATATTTTGATAAGAACTCCTTTTACTGACAGCTTCAACATAGGGCAGCCAGGATAGGTTGGCAAGAAGTGACACATAATTTCAAGTGAGGAGGCATCAGTGTGCCCACTACGAAGAGTGGCTGGTATGTTTTTTAAATGTGCTTGATTGAGGTAGCAATCCCCTGAGGTCATCCTCCCATGCCTTCCCTTGAATGGATTCTGCCACAGAGTTGGTCTTTAAGCCTCAAAAATGGAATGATAGAGTTGATAGTGTGTGAAATGCTTTAGGTCCCACTCACATACTTTGGATGACTGTGTGAACCCCCTGGCTCCTGTTATTCATAGATGCTCAGAGTAAGTACTTAGGGACACTGACCTGAATTTGATCCAGCCACCCAGGAAAATTTCCATTCCATTTCATTCAATCTAATTTGACATAAGAACCAAGTATTAAGGATTGATGCCTTGGGGGCAGCTAGTTGGTGCAGTGAATAGAGCACCAGCCCTGGAGTCAGGAGAACCTGAGTTCAAATTCGACCTCAGACACTTGACACAAAAACTAGCATGTGACCTTGGGCAAGTCACTTAACCCCAACTGCCCTCCAAAAATCAAAAAGGAAAAAAAAAAGGATTGATGCCCAAAGTCACTGTACTAGATACAGAAGACTAGAGCACAAAAATGAGACAGTAGCTGTCCTCAAGGAGCTTATGTTTTATTGGAGGAATACAATGTATGCATAAGTAAATATAAACTAGAATACAATGAATGAATACAAACTAACTTAAAGGAAGGATGTGCAGGCTAATAACCCAGGGGATCCTGAAGAAAAAAAAATTAGTTGGTACCCAAGTTATACTTGGATTCTGCCCAGAGTGGAAAGAAGTGTGTTCCAGGAATAGAGGTACCCTTATACAAAAGGATATGGATGAAAGAGCTAATATTGTATATGGGGAATAACTAGCCAGCCAGTTAGACTGAAATGGAGGGGGTATTAAGGGGAATAATATGAAGTGACTGAAAAGGTAAGAGAGGGTTATATTATTGAAGGCCTTAAATGCCAGGCCAAAGAGTTTCTCTTTTATAATAAAAATACGAAACCATCGAGGATTTTTTTAAGAGACGGGGTGACATTCCCATTTATACTCCAGTATCAATTTGCCAGCTGAGTGTAGGCTGAGTTAATAGAGGGGAGAGATTAGAAACATGAAGATCATTTGGAAGACTGTTGCAATAATCCAGGTGAGAGTTAGGCAGTTAATAAGCCTTTCCAAAGGTTTTATTGTGTACCAGGTGTGGTTTAAAAAGTTTGAGACATAATTTCTAGGTAATTAGTAATTTTATTAATAAAGCTAGCATTTTAATAAAAGAGACAGTGGCATTTTTTAAAATGGGAAAAGAACCTTTATTTAGGATACAAAACAAACATGAGTTTACGGGATTTACGGATTTACTATCATGACTGTTCCTAAAAACTTCCAGAAAAAAGCCCTGCAACTCTAAAGCTTTCCAAACTATGTGTTTTGACAGGAAATAGCTATTTATGGTTTGGCAGTAGCAATGACATAATGCACTATTTCAGAGTACAATTCATTTACTTACAATTCTAATGAAAATCTTGACCATATTAATTTTGATCCAGTTTCAATGGATATAGAAATATGCAATTTGAATTACATTCACATTCAATGCAAGTGTCAAGTATCTCTTCAACTCATAAAAGCAGTTACCAACTATGCCTTACTTTATGGTGTTTAATAAAAAGGTGCTTGATTTAATAAAAATCAAGGGATCTATGGCCTGATGGAAAATTTCAGTGACTCACCAATATGCTGAATTAACACTTATTACAAATATCCCAAGAATGCTTGTGGGGGGGACAAACACTGCTCAATTACCTGGTAGCATCTATAGCTATTTCAAATATGGACATGAATCCTTAGCATAGATAGACCATTGTCAAGCGAAGCCAAGGCAAAATTTGCTGCTATTTATAAAGGACCACTGCTTCTCCCCACTCACTGTCCATGACATCTACAGATAAACTGTGCCTCAAATAATGCTTATTTACATTTTTTTTTTACAATTACCTGACACAGAGAAACAATCACAAGCAATTAATTTTTGAGAATCACTTAACATGAAATTATACAAATAATATTTGTATAAACACAAATCCACATTTGTCATAACACAGATGGCAAGGGACAAAGCAAAAACAAATTAAATGGGCTGCCATATACAATTGGACAGTTGTATCCCATACAGAAAAAAACCATTTACAAAATGGTCATCTCAGATCAAGAGAAGACCCCTCCCCATTCCATGTTGCCATCCCAAACACAGGCTTCTCATCTGCTTCTCTTCTCTCCGTGTCCTTTCATCTGATTACTAATGTTTTGGGGATTACCACCTCCTCCCCCCTCCAAATGCTTTGCCATAAGAGTTGTTTTGGGTTTTTTTGCTTTTTTTTTTTTTTGGAGGGGGAATGGCAGGGCAATTGGGGTTAAGTGACTTGCCCAAGGTCACACAGCTAGTAAGTGTTAAATGTCTGAGGCAGAATTTGAATTCAGGTCCTCCTGACTTGCAGGGCTGGTGCTCTATTTACTGACCACCTAACCACCCAGCCACCGAGTTTTGTTGACCGCTGTCGTTTGCATATCCCTGTCCATGTCCATAATTCCCAAAATTATACCTAGCAGAATCCTGTTTGCCTTAGCCACTATAGTTTTGATCACCACCATCGGCACTATTTTAATTTCCATATCCTTGATCACAATTGCTCTAACTCCTTAGTTTCAGTTTCGCCCTGACCTCCACCGCGGCTAGCCCCATCTCTCCCACCTCCTCGACCAGCCACCACAGCGCCCCTCACTCCTTTCTGTTGTTACAGTGGCCGCCCGCATATCTTGCATACCTTCTTTTGGGGTTCAACAACTCTGATTTCACACTGCCTAGAACCAATCTGGTGATATCTGTTTTCTAATAATTTCTTTACTGGTTCTTCATCTGGATATGTGATAAAACAAAATCCTCTTCCTTCATTTTTTCTTTTGTCCATAGGAAGTTCAATATTCACAATCTCTCCAAACGCTCCAAAATATTCTTTGATTTGTTCTTCAGAAGTATCTCGACTCAGTCCGCCGACAAATATTCTGGAGGGTTCCTTTTCCTGTAAAGGTAGAGCCCTTTTGGGGTCTATCAACTTGCCACCCAGCTTGTGTTCTTCAAGTTCCAAGACTCTATCGACACTGGCGGCATCTCTGAAAAGCACAAATCCAAATCCCCTCGATCTTCCTTTGGAATCTGTTTTAATTGTGCAGTCTACAATCTCTCCAAAACGAGACATGTATTTAATGAGATCTTGCCTGCTCGTATCGTAGCTTAGCCCTCCAATAAACATTTTACCGTCATTCTGCTGGTTCCCGCTGGCGTTGACCATGAAGCCTTCGGGAAACTCCTCCATCCTGCGGCACTTGTTCACGGGTAAGGGCAGGTGGTGCGGGGATAGAGTAGCACTGGCCAGGTTGTACGGAACTAGAGCGACTGCAGAAAAGCTAACTCAGGGGCACTCCTGAATGCCAAAGACCCCTCGTGGTGGTGGGCGTGGCAATTAATGAGGGAACCAATGAAAAGTGGGCTAACTCCCCGGAGGTGCTGAGAGAGTGACATCATATCAATATTATAGAGTGAGACCATCCCTACACCCAGACCTCATCTCTATACCCCTCTTTGGGTAATCTAATCAAAGCGGTCTCCACCAAACCCTGGAGAACACCATGGGCTTCCTCCCCTTAGATTAAATTCCCTGAAAGGTTGGGTGGGGTCTGACCAAGATTGAGGAGTTTGATTCAGTCTCATTATCTGTATAGTTCTTCAAAAGAGTGAACTTTGAAATGAGGACTATAGAAAAAAAGAGGAACTCTGGATACCCCCGGATTATTGGTTATTAATAACCATTTCTCACACTGGTGAGGAAACTAGATGGCCCAGTAGATAGAGAGCTGGGTCTGTAGTCAGGAACACCTTGGTTCAAATTCAGCTTCAGAAGCTACCTGTGTGACCCTGGGCAAGTCACTTAACTTCTGTTTGCTGTAATCCACTGGAGAAGGAAATGGCAAATAACTCCAGTATCTTTGCCAATAAAACCCCATGGTCTAAGGGGTCACAAAGAGTTGGACGTGACTGAAAAACAACAATATTTGAGGCATTGCACCAAATACGGAGAATACAAAGAAAGAAAAAAAGTACAGTCCCTCACCTCAAAAAATTCATATCCTAAGAGAGAAACACTATGCAAAAAATTCAAAGTATAGGATGAATACAGTGTAAGTAGAAGGTAGTTTCAGAGGGAAGACAGACAAAGGTGAAAACCATTTGGATTGAGAGAAAGGGAAACCTTTGAGGAATGTTGTGGAGGATTAATAAAACTTGGCAACGAGGTTAAGTGGCAGGAGGGGTGGAGAAGGAAAGCTCTTTAAAAGTTGTGAATCGGTATGACTGGATGCAAGGAGGTGCTATCAACTGGAGAAGGGACGGGCTTGAGGGACAATATAGAACTGTTAAGGAGGTCTTCTAGTCACTCTAATTACTTCAGGATTAAGGAAAATGAAGGAGGAGGGCGAGTCTGGACTGACTCAAGCCTTGACTGAATCAAAATCACTTTTTATGCCCATTCTATTGCATTGTCAAAGTTTCACCCGGTTTTTTGGCATTGGGCCAGTAGGGCAAAATTACATGCTTAGACTGTGAGGAGTAATAGCTGCCATTCACACAAACATAAAATACAAACTTATGGGGTAATCATGACATTATGAGGGGGAGGGGCTCATAAAAGAACTCAGCTCGCTTTGGGTGCTATTTTATTTTTCCTCCCCCATGGCTTTATTTCTTGGTCTAGTAAACAGATACTGTTATTATGCCCGCCAGTAGCTCTTCCCTACTCCATAGGCAAAAGGGGTTTGCAAAGAGTTGACCCTCAAGAGGATTCCAAGATACGTCCTACCTAGGGAACACAATTTTCTCAGATGAATCTGATCTTAATATATTTTTAGCAATCAAACCAATAGCTAAATACATTATCATCATATCTCGTTGAAATGAAAACATTCTGGCTAGATGGCAGAGCTCCAGAAGTCCTGCCCTTGCATTGACCAGCAGGGTATAATGAATTCCCATCATCTTGAAGTGCTTAACTGGGGTGCATGGAACCATTCCAGTCCTGCAGACAGTAATTGGCTTTGCTTTGATATTGTTCAATCTCCATGTTTGTTTCGGCTCCTCCACTAGACCCACATGTTTATTGATCTTCTCAGCGTCTGTTCCTAGAATATTTCTGCTTAAAAGAGCAACATCATCCATAAAACCCACTGTTTTAGTAAGTCTATCAAATGGCAGAATAGCCGATCCATTGGCCAGAATTCGCTGATGTTCTTTTCCAACACATATTGTGGTGGCTGACTTCCAGTGTGTTCTTCTATTTAAGATAATGGCACAATATGGAATTATGAACTCATTTTGAAGGCTAATTGTTGATCAATAATTTTTTCTAACATCATCATGCCTCTTGGCATAATCCACAGCAAACCACAGTCATACTTCTTTTACTACATGCTCAACTGGCATAGCGGTATTTGCCATTAACCAAATTCTGCTCTCATTATTGACTTATGATCATTTTTAATATAATTTTTTATTTGTTTTCTTGTTTACTTCATTCATTTCCATGAGATTTTTGAGTTACAAATTTTCTCCCCATCTTTCCCCTACCCCAACCCAAAACAGAGATCCCACTGTAAAGCCCCTCCCCTGATCTGCTCTCTAACCTTCTGGT
>CM053594.1:130753059-130771054 GCA_028646575.1 Pseudocheirus occidentalis | reverse complement strand
GCACCCCACGTGGCGAACTTGAACTTTCAATAAACTTTACTTTTTCCTTGGCTGAGAAGACTTGAGTGGAATTCTTTCCGCAGGACCCAGTATGTTGGTATTTTGGGGTCTCAGGCAGCCCTAACCCTCTTTGGGCTCCTCTTCATCATCAAGTGGGAAGATTTAATCAGACTTCCAGGGGTTTCCCAGAGCCTATACCTTACAGATTCAAGGAGAGCTCAAGGGTGCTCCCAGAGCCTCATCACTGGGAGAGGAAGGAGATTCAGGAAATGCCTCTTGGTGGTATTGGTACTTCAACTGAACCTTGAACTGAACTAGAGGTTCCAAGTAGTATAGATGACACTCAATTAGCATTTATTAAATGCCTACTCTGTGCCAGGGACCATGCTAAGCCCTAGACATACAAAACAAACAAACAAACCCAGTTCTTGCTCTCAAGGAGCTCAGAGTCTACGGAAAGCAAATTTTATAAAGACAAGGAGATATGAGATGGAATGTTAGATGAAGGAACCAGCAAATAAGCCAATTTAGCTAGAAAGTAGAGCTCATGAGGGAAAGCTTAGACAGTCTACTGCAGCCAGACCAGGGAGGACTTTATATCAAAGGATTTTTTTATCTTAGATGTAAAAGGGAGATTTACAGATCACATAACCAACAAAATGCAGGACTAGACATTTTCTCCAATTCTTCACAACCGCTCAAAACTGCCCAAAAGAATCATATGTGAGAAATAAAGCAATTGTGGCTTTTTCTACAAGCTAAGATGGTGAGAACCTTAACAAGGTAAAAACTTGAGCAATAAACAACAGGAAAACTAAACCTGATGTCATACCCCTCTTTGAGAATAAAGAACAAACCACAATCTATAGGTCAGTGGTTCTCAACCTTCCTAATGTCGAGACCTTTTAATACAGTTCCTCGTGTTGTGGTGACCCCCCAACCATAAAATTATTTTCGTTGCTACTTCATAACTAATTTTGCTACTGTTATGAATCTATCTGATATGCAGGATATGTTTTCGTTGTTACAAATTGAACATAACCCACAGGTTGAGAACTGCTGCTGTAGGTAGAACAAGCTGCCCCAATGGGAACCCAACTGGCAAGTTCCAGTTGGCCAGCACAGCTTCTTCACCCCTCCATTCCCCTTCCCTCCCCACAGTGGGTATCATACCCTTCCTGAGGGTGTTCTTCCCAAAGGAAGGTGAGATTTCTTTCTTAAAGACCATGCCTTAAAACCAATTTACTAGGGCTCTCATTGATTGAACAACAATAGGTCCCTGCACAAACACCACTGAATGGTGACTTTATGGACTCTCCTGGCTCAGAGTGAATGTAAATAGTAAATGTTTCTCTTTTGGTCAGCAACCCTGAGGGTCTTCCCCACCCACCTAATTTCTCTAAACTCAGTTCTTTTTTTTAAAAAAATATTTATTTAGTTTTAATTTGCAACATTCAGTTCCACAATTCCTTGAGTTTCAAATTTTCTTCCTCTCTTTCTCCTCCTCCCTTGCCCCCATGTTGGCATGCAATCAAATATAGGTTCTACCAATACCTTCACATTAACCATTAGTCAAGTTGTAAAGAAGGATTATAAGCAATGGAGTAAGCAATGAAAAAGAAGGGCCAAAAAGGAAGAAAACACAAAAGAGAGAGCACAAGCAGTTTGCTTCAGTCTGTAGTTCTTTCTCTGGGTGTGGATATCCCCTTCCATCATGAGTCTTTTGTAGTTACTGTCTTCCAACCTTGTATTACTGAGAGGAGCCCAGTCTATCAAAGTTCCCTTGACTCAGTTCTTAACAGGCTTATTCACTGAATGGGTGTTGCCTCATTTAAAATAAGACCTCAAAAGACCTTAGCTTAAAAAGACCAAGGTCTCCCACTGCATCCTGGGCCATCTCTGGTTGTCCTGATCCATACCTGGCTACTGAACCCAGATGGCTCTAGGGGAGAAATTGAGGCTGGTGACTTTATATAGTCCTCCTTCATTCAAAATCAATTCATTTTCATGTCATGTCATCTTCCTAATGTGATGTTCCTTTTTGAGAAAGAAGAACAAGCCACAACCCTGTGAATGTTATGTTACCGAATTCCTCAACCAAAGAACTACGCTGTCTCAGAATGAATGGGTATAGGCTGTAGGAACCTGCTTGAACTCTCCTTGAATCTTCCCACTTGATCTGGCATTCTCCTGAGGTCATAAGCCTTCCACTATCAGTATTCTCAAATTTCTGTTACCCTTAACCTAGCCTGGCCCTTCATTTTCTGTTATCTCCAGGTAGCCTTCAGTTGCTTCCCACCCTTGATCCCATCAAAACCCCATTCTCTTGGTTCCAGGAATCTGACATCTAGTCACCCCAGTCCCATCAAGATCTTCCTTAGACTCCTCCTGAAGACTCTCCTTCAACCCCTCCTCTAACCACCCTAGACTATGAGACCACCCCTTGATCCTTCCCACAGTCTTTCTGTATATAAAATCTATCTTACCTCCTTCAGTCTAGCACAGGGAACCAAGTGTTGGGGTTTAGGGGTGCTCAGGAATCCAAAATACTGCTCAAATGAATTTGACCCAAGCTTTCTTTCAGCCAAAGTAAAACGACAATTATTAACAATTCACCTTATTGGATAGACTCTTAAGGAGGCTAAGCATTTGTAACACTTGTATTAACAAGTCGGTAAGATTGAATCTCAACTAGATTGAACTGAAGGAGGACAAACAGCCAACAAAAGGGGAAAAGAAGAGAGGAAGGGGAAACAGAAGGGAAGGGAAGGGGAAGATTAGGGACTTGAGGTTGCATGGAAGTCATGCTTCTACCCCTCAGGTGAGAAACCAAATTGTCCTTTGTGAAAATTCCTCTGTGCATTCCCCTAGGACCGGAGAGGGGAACCTTCCTCTCTAGGCCACATGCAGCCCTCTAGGGCCTTTGACTAAATCCAAACTTCACAGAACAAATCCCCTTAGTAAAAGGATTTGTTCTGAACAACTTTAATTCAGGCAAATGGCCACACCCAAGGATCTAGAAGGCCACACATGGCCTCAAGGTTGTAGTGAGGAGGTACAGGCTCAGGAATCCCCTTAAACTCTGATTGAATCTTCCCATTTGATGAGGCATTTGCCTGAGGCCATAAGTCTGTCTTTATAGCTAGGCCCAAATCTCTGTTACTAGCCTAGCCCTCCTTTGTCCAGCTACTTCCCACCCTTAATCTCTCATCACTGGAGTCTGACCTCATTTGACTCCTCCTGAAGGCCCCTCCCCAAACTCCTCCTCCAGCTCACCCCTAGATTCTGCCCACAGTCTTTCTGTATGTAAGACCCCATCTTGCCTCCAGGAGAAAGGAAAGGAGGCCAGAGAATTATCCAGAGCAGACACACTCTGGGCTGCTTGTCCGGTACAAGCATCACAGATACTGAGGCTTAAGAATCTACCCATCATGGTGAACTTTTAATAAACTTTACTTTTCTTTGGCTGAGAGAAGACTTGAATCAAATTCATTTGGCAGGACCCAGCATGTTGATATTTTGGGATCTCACACATCCCTAACCCCTGACCTAGGACATGAGGCAGGCAGGCCAGGACAGGAATTCCTCCACTGGAGCCCTGCCAATACACAGTCAGAGGACCTGGGTTTGAACCTCAGCTCTACCCAGTTAGAGCTTCAGTGAGCTTAGGCAAGTCCCAATTGCTCTAGGCCTCAATTTCCTTACCTATATGCTGGGAGGGACTTGATAATTTCTAAATTATCTATTTACATTATTCTAAACCAGACTTGATAATTTTAAAAGTTTTTTCTAGTTCTAAGTCTAAGAATTTATGAATCTATAAGATAGAAGTTTAGACAAAAGCTCTCCAGGTTCTACAACACATAGGGAACCCCATATTTATAAGATCACAGATAACAGATCATAGATTTCCAACTAATTCCTGAAAAAAGCATAGGCATTCTAAGCAGGGCTTGAACTCACCAAGATTATCACATCAGGCTAGCTCAAAAAGAAATAAAATAAAACCAATCCCAAATACATTTGAGGCTCCCAAAAAGAGATGAAATATTTGAAGCTTGATGGGAATCAGTCCTTCAAATTCCCACTGATATCTTTCATCTAGTGTCTTAGGAGAAACTGTGGTGTCCCTGAAACACAGGCATGCATGCACAAGTCAATCCACCTGTGCCCCAAACCAGGTTATCAGGGTAGGCAGCTTCTGCCCCACAGAGCCAGCAGCCTTAAGGTGCCCTCACGTAAGAGAAGGAATTGCTTTCCCCATAGCACTGGGCTTTCTGCCTGGCAGACATTACGCATCTCTAGGTCTGAAAGATAATTAGGATGCATAGATTTCTAGAAGGTTGTGAAAACAGTACACACTCTCTCATTGGTTCAATAGTCTGGGTGACAGTTTGACTGAGATACAATAAATAAATAAATCTCTTTTCTCTCCTCCCATCTATTTCTGACTTCCTCCCTCTCTCACTCTCACACCCATGCATTCAATAATCAACAAACTCAGGTTAATGGTTGTTGACTTTTTATAACTTCAAACAGCATAGAGAATAAAAGCCAGGCAATAAATCAACCAAATATTGGCTGGATACAGTGGAGAGGAGACAAAATTGACTTTTTCCCTTCACCTCTTCCTCCAGCCCTGGGGACTCTTTTTTTCTCATGCAAATTCTCAGGCACTCAGAACTGTGCCATTCAGTTATACTTACGGTTTGTCCTTCATTCTCAAAAAGGTCCATGACATCAGGAAGATGATGACATGACTTGGAAATGAATTGGATTTGAGGGAGGGAGGGAGGGCCATACAGAGTCTCTAGTCCCACTTCCTCTTCCAGAGCCATCTGAGTCCAGTGGTCAAATATAGATCAAGACAACCAGAGATGGCCCAGGATGCAGTGGGAAACCTTGGCATTTTTAAACTAAGGTCTTTCGAGATCTCACTTTAAGTAAGGCAACGCCCATTGAGTGAATAGGCCTGTTTAAGAACTGAGTCAAGTGATGGCCCCTTTAATTAAAAAAAAAAACAAACAGGTGAGTGGGGAAGACTCTAAGAGTTGCTGGCCAAAACAGTTATTTTACATTCACTCTGAGACAAGAGCTAAAAAGTAACCAATTTGTGGTGCTTGGGTAGGGATCCATTGTTGTCCAATCAATGAGAGCCTGAGTAAATTGGGTTCAAGGCATGGTCTTTAAGAAAGAAATCTAGCCAGTACATCCCAAGATAAGTAGGTAGGTTTCAGCCATCCAAATTTACCTTCCTTTGGACAGAACACCCTCAGGAAGATCATGATACCCCATAGGAAGGAAGGGGGAGGGGAGGGGAGGGGAAGAGGAGCTGATTTGGCCAACTGGAACTGGCCAGTTGGGTCCCCATTGGGGCAGCTTGGACCATTCACAGGTGGTGATTTGTCTCTCTTTCTTGAAGAGGAGCATGACATAAAGATCAGTTTTCCTGTTGTTTATTCCTTAGGTTTTTACCTTGTTAAGATTCTTACTGTTTTAGCTTGTGGAAATAGCTGCAATTGCTTTACTTCTTGCATATAATTCTTTTGGAGAATTTTGAGGTATTGTAAGGAATTGGAAAAAAGTCTGTTCCTGCATTTTGTTGGTCATGTGATCTGTAAATCTCCCTTTTACATCTAAGATGACATTCCTTTGATATCTAAAGCTCTTCCTAGTCTGGCTTTCCCTCATGTATTCCACACTCTAGCTAAACTGGTTTATTTATTGGTTCCTTCATCTAACATTCCTTCTTCTATCTCCACTCCCTTGTAAAATTTGCTTTCATTAGACTCTGAGCTCCTTGAGAGCAGGACCTAGGTTTGTTTTGTATGTCTAGGGCTTAGCATGGTCCCTGGCACAGAGTAGGCATTTAATAAATACTGGTTGAGTGTCATCTGCACTATTAGGAACCTTCAGTTCATCTGTGCTATGATTGAGAGGGCTCTTTCATTATTGTCCCCTGAAAACTGGAACTACTCCATGATATAGGTACTAGGACCCAGCGTACATGCATTCTTTCCAGATAGTTGTAAATCAGAGAGCACCTGCTCCCACATGCCACCTGGATAACACATTTATTCAATGCTTCCTCTGTTTCAGACACCATGCTAAACACTGGGGATACAAATTTAAGAGAACAAGATGTCCCCAACCGTCAAGTAGCTTGAGGAGAAAGACACTGTAGGAAAACAAAACAAAAAGGGGTGGGGGGTAGAAGAGAGTTGGAAAGATGCCCACAAGGCTGGTGAGAAGGCAGAACATCTGGAGAGTGAACTGAGCTGTGAATGAAGCAACTGTAATGTGGCTCCTCAAGGTATGGCAGTCCAGACTGGGGCCACAGCAATCAGGAGAGCAGGTCTTAAGTTGGAACTGATCCAAGGAGGGAGCTGATCATAGGTCCCTTAAATAATACTCATTTATTAAGCTGCTAGAGCTACGGTGTGTGTGTGTGCGTGTGTGTGCGTGTGTGTGTGTGTGTGTGTGTGTGTGTGTGTGTGTGAGTGTGTGGAACCTCAAAGTTTTTTGCCAAGAAAAGCTCACAAATTACTGGGGATTTTTTTATGGGGGACACCCTCATTCACTCTTACTAATTCATTTCAACTATTCTCTCTCCCTCTGACTCACACCACTAATCTCTATATCAACTTAATCCCTTGTACCACAACACTAATTTTATATCTGTTCCTGGGGACCACCCTCAGTCTGTTCTCCACTTTCCGGGGCCATGTTTTCTAGTACCACACCAACCAGTTCTCACAAACATCAAAGTAAAGCATTGATATTGTCTGAATATTCAGAAATTAGTTGACTATACGTAAGGAGTGGTGTGCTCTGTTTTGCCCATGTTGTGTCTTAATATGGCTCAGGTGGAAGCTTGAATAGATGTATCTAGATTCTCCTCCACTCACCCTTCTCCAAAGGACACTTTTATTCTTACCACTAAAGGAAGAACGAAGCAAAGTGGCCACTTTACTTAGAGAGTACTAGACAAGAATAATATTTTCCTGGCTCCCAAAATCTTAGGGAAATCATATTTAGGTTCACACTCCATTCCAATTGTGATCTTTTGATGGGGAAGGAGTGCTTCAGGCTATAGATCCAAAGTTTAACTGCCTCCCCAAAATTCCAGTTCCATAATAAACACTCATAAACAATAGCAAATAAACTTATTTATCAGACCCAGTGGTAAATAGAAATCAGTTAAGTATACAGTATACAGGATGAGCATACAACAGACAGTATACAGAATGAATGAGCTTTTCTCAGTTTAACAAAAGAAAGTCACAAATCTCACCCAAGGGGAAAATCCCTCAAATATCTAATTTAGTAAGCTAGGGATAGGGTGATCATGGTAGTGCTGGTTCCTCTCTATGTTGGCTTTTATCCAGAGGCTTTACCTCTTCTTTCAGCATCCTCTCCCTAATGTAATTTGTGACTTCATGTATTTTCTCTCAGAAGTGGAAACCAAAAACCAAGGATATCTCTTCAGCCAATTCTTGCAAACATCACCCCACATGGTAGTCTGGAGCAATGAGCAGAGTCACGAGAAGGGACTTTGAGACACTAGTTACACTAGTAACCATAGAGGTATACATGACTCTCATGTCTTAAAGAGGTTTTTTTTTAAACTGAAATGTCCCAAGAGTCTAACAAAATAATGGGGAAAAATAATACTATAATTGAAATTATTACTCCCCAACCAAGAGGAAATCATCAATTACCAACCCATATTCCTTCATTTCCGCTCTATGAAACCTTTATGGGAATTTCATATGCACATATCAAGGTTATTCTTGGTAGAAATATAAAAAAAGAACAGGCAGGCTATTGGAGATAATTTTCTATACTAAGTCAGTCTTCAGGATCCTAACTAACCCAAAGGGATATAGATTATGGGATACGATTGTGTCTATTGTTTGTTGATTATGAAAAAATAGATAAAATTCTCCTCCAAAAAGAAGCCTTCCATGCATATGTTGAGTGTACATAATTCTAAGATGTAATTGCAAAGATAATTTTGTTCAATGATAGTTTAAGTAGTAACATCAATTGAGAAATAAAATTGGTTATGCTTGCCTAAGGTGTTTATCAAAGTCATGGGTGATACAATGTGAAGAATACAAAAGGAAGAGAGATTCCTGTGGCTACTAAAGTCCTCCAGGTACTATTTGCTGCTTGTTTCAATTTTGTTTACAAAAGTGCAATTAAGCAACCTTGGTTTCATTCCACATACCACAAATGGCAAAATACAGAATTGCAGAAAAGTGTGAGGATCTTACCTTTGATAATGTATAATTAAATGCTTCAATTGTCACCTTAACCGTGTTAAAGGAAAATTTTGCAATAAAAATCAGACAAATTGATTACTCTTAAAAAAAAAGAAATGATAAATAGGATGGTTTTAGGAAGTTCCTAGGTTTTAGGAAGAAAAACCTAGGAAGTTTTATATGAACTGATGCAAAGTAAAGTGAGCAGAACCAGTAAAATATTGTGCACAAAAATAGCAATATTAAAATAACAATCAACTATGCTAGACTTAGCTACTCTAATTAAGACAATGATCCAAGACAATTGCAAAGGACCCATGGTGAAAAATGCTACCCATTGTAACATTGTGCTAATTACATCAATCAATAGAATACTTCAAGAATTGGCAATAAGATGCAGGATCATTGAAAAGACCTTACCTGAGTAATCTATACAGCAAAATCTAGGTGAATGATGAATTCACATTACGTAGATTATGACAAGAATTTAGATGGTTAGTCCATTAAATTAGTCTATCAGAACGTATAACTTTGATAGGCATTGTAAATGAACGCAAACTGAATAATAAGAGTGTTTGTCTAAGCATATTTGTTGCAAGGAATTTGTTTTTCTTTTTCAATTGGGAAGGCATAATGTTGAAGGAAAAGACAGTGAATTTTTGTTGATTAAAAAATGGAATTAGTTTTTTTTTTTAAAAAAAGATGCAAGTTGGGGTCGGCTAGGTGGTGCAGTGAATAGAGCACTGTCCCTGGAGTCAGGAGGACCTGAGTTCAAATGTGATCTCAGCAACTTAACATTTACTAGTCCTGTGACATTGGGCAAGTTACTTAACCCCAATTGCCCTGCCTTCCCCCCTCTAAAAAGCAAAAATTTTAAAAATAAAAATAAAAACTATGCAAGATGAATGCAGCTAAGATTAAAAGGCAAAAAGTAAATGGGGTGGGAAGGGGCAGCAAGTTTCTTTGATAAAGGTCTCATTTCCAAGACATATAAGGGATTGACTCAAATTTCAAAGACTAAGCCATTCTCCAACTGATAATTGGTCAAGGGACTGTTCTCTCTCTCTCTCTCTCTCTCTCTCCCTCTCTCTCTCTCTCTCTCTCTTTCTTTCTTTCTTTCTTTCTCTCTCTCTTTGTCTCTTTATATATATGTGTGTGCATATGTGTGTATGTATGTATGTATATACACATATAAACACATATATTTCATTAAATATTTCCCAATTACATGCAAAAAGGTTTAACATTCATTTTTCAAAATTTTGAGTTTTTCATTCGCTTCCTTTCATCCCTTCCCCACTCCTTGAGAAGTAAAGCAATATGATAATGATTGTATATGGAAAGTCACGTAAAACATATTTCCATATTGGCCATGCTGAAAAAGAAAACACACCAAAAAATGAAGTGAAAAAAATATGCTTCAATTCTTTCTCTGGGGAGGGGTAGCTTTTTCACCATTGGAATTGTCTTGGATAATTGTCTTGATTAGAGTAGCTTAAGTCTTTCATGGTTGATTGTTATTACAATATTGCTATTTCTGTGTACAATGTTTTCCTGGTTCTGCTTACTTTGCATCAGTTCAGATAAGACTTCCCAGATATTTCTAAAATCATCCTGCTTACAATTTTTTAAAGAGTCAATCAATTTATTTGATTTGTATTGAAGAACTTTTCTTTAACATGGTTGACAATTGAAGCATTAGTCATACATTATTAAAGGAAAGATCATCACAATTTTGTGCAAGTCTATATTTTGTCATTTGTAATGCTCCTGTGGAATGAAACCAAGGTTGCTTAACTGCATTTTTGTAAACAAAATTGGAACTAGCAGAAAACAGTTATTCTAGAGGCACAGTAGCAGGTATTAAAAATACTACACCAGAAGAAAAGAGAGGCATTATTACTTTCTGGAATATCTAAAATACAGGTACCTGATTATGACATTTTTAAAAATCTGTATTGGTTGTCTTAACCATAATGGCTTATAGAAAGAGTAGTTTAACTATTGAAACTTGTTGCCATGAAAGCCAAAACTCTTGAAAGGTTCACATCTGTAAAACCAGTATAAGGCTACAAACACAATTTACAGCTTGAACACAAAACTGAGTCAAACAGTAACATTCCCAGCCATAATAAAATGCAAAGGCTCTCATGCAGCATATGCTTCTTGGCTCCCATTTAAGGTTTATGAGTCTAATACAGAAGATGCTCAGCAAACTGCCCATGCAGTGGAGTTTCCATTATGTAAAAAATAGAATTGCTTGAATTTTAAACTTCTGGGACAGCATGATCCATTAGATTTTTCATAACACTTGTCACCATCTTTTTGATTATGTGTTCAAAGATGAAAGCAGGCATGACTGTAATGGTAACTATAGTCCCAGATGTTGAAAGTATGTCTGCAACTTGAAAGTCCTTCAGGCCAATTGCATTCTGACCATTGATTTCACAAATATTGTTCTCAATGAGATCATTTCTTGGTGCAAAACTGTCTTTCACTGAAGAAGTTATCTTTCTATTTTGAAAAATGAATCCAACATGTCCTGTACTATCCTTATGCATGGTAATAGTTCATTCAAAAGGTCTGTCTCAAATACAAAAATCATTGTAATCTTTCCAAAAGCCTGTTGAAAACTTTATGAGCTTTATCAAAACTGTACCCTGCATAAATTTCACCATTAATTTGAAGGACTTGTTCCCCAAATCTCAGATCAACCAAAGCTTCAGGAGAATTGGCCTGGAATAGCTGAACAACACATCATTGCCTATTGACTTAAGCCAAAGATCATTTTTTCCATGTTGATCTCTAAACAAAATGACTTCCCAGATTCCTTGTTTAATTTCTGCTCTTCTAATCATTACCAGTTATAGAAGCCACCATATAATTCACAGCAGAAGGTCTGGCCACCAATTGCCCTGAAATGTTGCTCCAGGAACCAGTGCAATGTTGATATATTTCTTCTTCATTTAAACTCGGGCCCATGTACTGAGAAAGTTCAGGATATAGTTTAGGATAGAGACTTCCATCTTGACAAACGAGAGCAGAGGCTTCTGACAAATTTGCTGTACTGACACAGTTTGCAGAGAGGGCTATCTGAGCCTGAATTACTTTTTCTACTTCCAAGTCTTCAAGCAATGGATACAGACAACATTGTACTGAGCCTTGACAGTGGTTTCCTCCAACGGGCCTCAACAGCTCTACCCTCGAAACAGTTTTCTCATCCTCTTTCTCCATCCTTAGATTAGTACAGTGCCAGGCTCATAGTAGGCACTTAATAAATGTTGATTGATTGGGTGAGTTTCATATACAGTGCTCTCCCTCCTCCACTCCAACTATTAACTTTCTTCCTATTCGTCATTTCTTACTGCACAAAAGTATGCCATCACAATCATATACCACAACTTGTTCAGCCATTGCTAATTAATGATCATTCCCTCTCTTTGCCACCACAAAAACAAAAATGTTGCTATAAATATTTTTTGGTACAAATAGATCCTTTTCCCTTTTCTTTGATATGTTTAGGATGCAGATCTAGTAGAGATGTTGCTGGGCCAAAAGATATGCACAGTTTTATAGAAGGGCCATTTTCAATAGAAGAAATCCAAGCTATCAATAGTCATATTTGGAGGTGAGCTCCAAATCTCTTAGAGAAATGAAAATTAAAGCAACTCTGACGTTCTACCTCATACCTCTCAGATTGGCAAAATTGACAAAAAGAGAAGTGATAAATGTTGCAGGAAAAGAATCACATTAATATACTGTTGGTAGAGTTATGACTTGGTCCAGCCATTCTGGAAAGCAATTTAGAGGTATGTCCCCCAAATTACTAAGTTGTGCATATTCTTTTACTCAGTGAGAGCATTCCTAGAGCCATCTCTTTAAAAGATCAAAGAAAGAAAGGAGCTATATGTTTAGAAATATTTATGGCAGCCCTTTTTATTGTGGCAAAGAACTGAAAACTAAGGCAAGTGCTATCAGTTGAAGAATAGCTTAACAAATTATGTTACATGAATGTAACAGGACATCAGTATAGGCTAAGAAATGACAGAAATGATGATTTCAAAGAAAACTGGGAACATTAGTATGAAGGGTTACAGAGTAAAGAGAGTAGAACCAGGAGAACAATTTATATGAAAACAACAACATGGCAAAGATAACTCTTGAGACTTAAGAACACTTCAACACAATGACCAACCAGTTACAGAAAACCAGTAATGAAACATTCCACTCACCTCCTGACAGACATGATAGATTCAAGATGGAAATGAGACATACTTTGTTACATGGCCAATGTGGAAATTTGGTTTGCTTTACTGTGCATGTTTCTCATAAGGGCTGGGTTTTTCTTTTTGCTTCTACCAGAAGTCAGGTAGTGCAGTGGATAGAGCGCCAGACTGTATGTCATGAAGACCTAAGTTCAAATCCTACCTCAGAGACTTACTAGCTACATGCCCCTAGACAAGTCATTTAATCTCAATTTGCCTCAGTTTCCTCATCTGTAAATGAGCATAATATGCTCCTATAATAGCACCTAAGTCCCTTGTTTGTTGGGAGGATCAAATTAATTAATAATTATAAAGAGCTTAACACAACACATGGCATATAGTAGGCATTATAGAAATGTTAGCTATTATCTTTATTATTAGTTTATTTCAATAGAGACAAGAAGGTGGGGAATAAAATACATTTTTGTTACTTGAAAAACAATTAAAATATATTTAGGGAAACTTATGGTCAGAAAAGGAGGTAGAGTAGTTATGAAGAAAGAATGAGGGATAGCAAAAGGACAAATGGAGTGCAGCCTAGAGAAAGGTTCTCAGAGTATTGGATAGATACCACATGGGAAACTTATCAGAGGGCATGAGTGAGAATCACAGAGATCTGAAGTTATAAATGGGCTTTGATCTACACCATTAATGAGATCATGGACTTAAAACAATAAGTTTAAAATTGATAAAACATTTTCTCAAAAGAAGCTATTAATTTAGGGAATAAGAAGCCCATGTATGTTGATCAGAAAAACTGATCACAACTCCAGCACTAAATCTTGGAAATAAGATGCATAATACTTAAGAACACAGACAAGTGACTCAACAGTAAGCTCAGAATGGGAAGCTAAAAGTTACCTTTCAGGTTAGCAGGAGTTACAGTTTGTAACATGCCAATCACAGCTGGTCTGCCTATCCTTGAATGTTAGGAAGTTGAGAGGATTACCTGCAGCCATTCAAAAACATTACAGAAAGAGAACTATCACTAGTACAAATGCCAAGTTAACTTTGAACTTGCAGATTCCATAGGACAAAGAACCCACTGTACAATATTCAGGCTTTAAGATTTTGGCTTTGTTGACTTTGAAATAAAACAGTAGAACCAGTTCCCACTTGAAGAAGGGTCTGTTTAATCAGCAAGTTACAGTCAGAGCTAAAAATAATAATTTTAATGTCTTAAAGCATTCTTAAAATGTAGGTAAAGTACATCTAACCATCTAAAAGTCAGATTTATACATATGGATAATGAAATGAAATGAAAACTATGGCTAACTTATAGCCAAGACAAGGAATCCAAGAAACAGGTAAGGAGAGGAGATCATGGAAAAGGAAACTCTCTTTTTTCTAAACAACACAAGTCATGTGCTATCCAGGAGAAAGGCAAGACTGAATTTCATCATCTCTTACCTAGATTATTGCAATATAGAATATATAGAAAAATAGAAACTTTCTTCTGGCCATACAGAAAGGATCATGGCAAGTAAATATGAATGAAGAGAATAGAAGTAAAATTATGATGAGTAGACTATAATCCACCCAATAAAGAGGATGAAATACTTTAGATAAAGATTTTGGGAAATACTCTCCACCCAGCATGGAGACATAACATAATTTAGATAGGGGACCTCTACAAAAATCCTTTTCTGTCACAAACAGAGCAGATAGATAATAAAATAGATAAACTAATGATTTGACTTAAAGATAATTTTATTATTCAAAAAGGTGGAGGAAGCAACAATGATAATAGTTATTCTGGAGGTACTTCTGACAGACAAGGAGTAAATGTTTGTTAAAGTAGAAATAATAGAAACTTTGGAATTAAGTTATCATTCTGCCTTTTATTTTATAATAAGGAAGGAAAGAAAACTTGGCCTAGTTCCATATGTAGCCTAGATTTTGAGAAAGTAGATTTTAAAGTGTTTAGATAAAGGATAGGAAGAATCTCATAACAAGTTCTCAAGAGTAACATTCTGAAGACAACAATACAAATGGTTTTGATGAGGATAAAGGGTCTCTGTCTAAAGAGATAAATGTGAATGCATGGTAACTCATAGGTTAACATAGATTTTTAAAACCACATATAGAAAGTAGAATTTAGAACAAGTGACTAAGGATGAACACACATAATTTAATCAACAAGTACTAAGTGAGTACTATCCAGGAATTGTGCCAAGTGCTGAAGATACAAGTACAAAGAAAGAAACAGTCTCTACTCACAAAGAGTTTTTGTTCTGATGAGAGAACTCAGCAAGTACCTAGATGTGTACGTACAGAATGAATACAAATAATTACTAAGGGTTAAATACAAGGTAGTTTGAGAAGGAAGGCATTTGGGATTAGGAAAGGCTTCATGCAGAAAGCAATAGTACTTGAACCGTATATTGAAGAAGAAGAGGAATTTCTGAGAAAAGAGTGTATTTAAGGCATTAGTAGACAGCCAGTGCAAAGGTACAGAGATAGAAAATGAAATGTTATGTGTGAGAAACAGAAAAGATGAGTTTGTTTAAGTTGTAGACTATGGGAGGCAAATAATGTCCAATGAGGCTGGACTGATAGGTTGGGCAAGGTTATAAGAGACTTTAAAAGCTGAGCAGACAAGTCTATATTTTATACTATAGTCAATAAAGAACCACTGGAGTTGACTGAGTAGGGAAATTACATTGTTGAATATTCACTCAAGGAAATTAACTTTGGTAATACTAGGTATGATGGACTTGAAGGTGAAGAGACTTGAGACAAGACCAGTTAGGAAACTATTGCAATAATCTAGGTAAGAGATGATGAAGCTTTGAAGTAAGATGGTATTTTCTGTGGGTAGAAAGAACTATGAGAGCTGTGGAGGTAGAAACTATAAGATTTGACGAGTTGATTAGATATAAGGGGTAAGAGAGAGTGATAAGTCAAGGATGGTGACAAGGTTACAAATCTGGAAGATTAAAAGGATGGTGGTAACTTTCTCAGAAATGGGGACATTTGGAAGAAGGGTCATTTGTTAGGAGAAAGGAAAAGATGAGTTTTCTTTGGAGTATATTGAGCTTGAGTATCTAGGATACTGAGTATCCAGGACATCCAGTTTGAAATATCCAATAGGCAATTGGTAGTACGAGCCTGAGGCTCAGGGAAGAGCATCAGGCAGAATCTATAGACCTGGGAGTTATCTGCATAGAGATGATAAATTCTAACCAATGGGAGCTAATGATTTCACTGAGAGAGTATGTTGAGAGATAAGTTTAGGAGGCTTAGGACAGAGCCTTGAGTAACACCCAGTTAACATGTGTGATATGATGAACCAGCAAGAGAGATTGAGGAGAGGTTAGATAGGAGGAAAACCAGGAGAATAACGTGTCAGGCCAACACAGTGAAGAGATGCAAGAATGCTCAATGATAGTGTCAGATGTAGAATATAGGTTGAAAAGGATGAGGACTAACAAAAACCCATCGTATTTAGCATTTGAGATCATTGGTAACTTTTAAGAGAGAATTCCAGCTGAATTATGAGGTTGGAAGTCAGATTGCAAAACACTAAGAAGGTTTTTTAAGTGAAATATCACACAGTCCTGTAAGTCTGGCATCAGGTGAGGTAAAATTCACATTGAACCAAGCCCAACAAAAAATGCTGAGGACAATAAAAATGACATTTTAATTAAATTTTTAAAAAAGCAACATTGAGGAAAAGAGAAAGATCAAAGAGAAAGGGTAGGTTTGCTACCCTGAGTTGACAGGAAAAGGATAATGAGTAAGAAGACAGAATTACTGAATCATTTTCCTTCTCTTTTTCCTACCAATCAAAATAATATTATAAAAAAACAAAAATGGTTGGCAGAGAGTTAAAGCTTAAGATAAATGAAGAGGTATTAAAAGCGCATCTAGTTGCCCTTGATGAGTTCTAGTCAATAGGCCAAAATGAATTACATTCCGGGATGTTGAAAAAATTGGCAGAAGTGAATGCTATGTCACTCTTAGTGATCTTTGAAATATTGTAGAGAAAGGAAAATCTCCTAATTTTCATAAAAAGGGAAAAACAGATAAATCTTCAAACAAAGGCAGTAAGCTTGACTTCTCTTGGCAAAATTCTATTAATATATTGACATGGCATAAGAAAAGGAAGTGGTGATCCCTAGGAGCCAACAGGACTTCATTAAAAACAAGTCATGCCAGTTACATTAACCTCATTTTCTATTTTAACAGTGTTATTGGGGAAAGTTGGAAACATAATATATTCGGCTTTCAACAAAGCATTTGAAAAAGTCTACCCTTATGGGCAAAATGAAGATATATAGCCAGACTATCATAAAATTAGATGAATTTAGAAGTTGTTGAATGACTGACCTCATGAATCAATATCAATCTGGAGAGAGACAGATCTTATAATGTGCCCTAGGGATCCACCATTAGACCAGTAATGTTTAACATTAAATTGGATGAAACCATAGACAGCATGCTTATTAAAGTTAAGAGAAATAGCTAATTTGCTGGATGAGCAAAGATCCAAAAAGATGTTATATAATATTCTATACTGTTCTTTAACTTGAACTCATTGCTCCTATTTTTATCCAGTGAAACCTAGAAGAAGTTTAAACCTCCTATAAGAAAGGCCTTCAAACCCTTAAAGTTACTTGTCATCTACCCTTGAAGTCTTTTCTTCTTCAGGCTACACCCTGCCACTTCCCCAAAATTCCTTTCTTCAACTCAACTAGTTCTCACATGGCATAATCTCCTTTCTCTTCACAAGTAAAAGTGCAGGTACAAGCGCAGAATCCTATATTTTGGTTATAAAAAATTTAACTGTCCAAGTTGAAACTATTTAAAGCTATACTATTAAGGTATACTAGTCATGTGATCCAGGGCAAATCACTTAACCTTGCTTGCCTCAGTTTCCTCATTTGTAAAATGAGCTGGGGAAGGAAATGGTAAACAATTCCAGAGACTTTGCCAAGAAAACCCCAAATGAGGTCATGGAGAGTTGGACATGACTGAAATAAATGAACAACAAATAATGGGCTGCGCCGGGTGATCGTGAGGTCCTTCCTACTAGAAGTCTTTGAGCAGACACTGGATGGCCCCTTGTTAGGGATATTGTAGGAGCAATTCCAGTTCAATTATTGGTTAGATTTGTTAGATGATTTCTTGAATCTCTTCCAGTTCTATGATTCTATTCCATCTAGGACAATAAGTAAGGATTCGCTATTGAGATTTAGAATTAAGTGATCAGCATTAAAAATGATCATAAGTCTTCAATAAAGGAACAGGGACAGGGTAGAGAACAGAACAAGAGAACAGAACAAGGGGGGGAGGGATAGGAAGGAGGGACATATGATCACTGTCACAATATGTCCACTATGAAGATGTCCTGTATAATCACAGATCCATAGCCTGTATTGAATTGCTTGTCCTTCCAGTAGGGGTGGGTGACAAGGAGGAATCGAAAGAATCTAGAATTTAAAGCTCTGCAATACCTGT
>CM053594.1:130678536-130752559 GCA_028646575.1 Pseudocheirus occidentalis | reverse complement strand
CTGAAGTTCAGGGTGCTGACTTTTTCCCCTGAACTAGGTAAATGATATATGTTTGATTATTTATTTATTTTTAGTTTTCAACATTCATTTCCACAAAATTTTGAGTTGCATTTTTTTCTCCCTGTCTTTCCTCTACCCCCCCACCCCCGCCCATAGAAAATCAAGTAAGTAAGACAGGGGAAAAATTGAGAAGAAAAATGAGAATGATGCAAGCAAATCATGAAAAAAACAATCAATAGCTTAGTAAAGGAAGGATGAAAAAATACTGAAGAAAATAGCACTTTAAAAAACAGACTAGGCCAAATGGTAAAAGAAATACAAAAATCCAATGAAGAGAAGAATACTTTGAAAAGCAGAACTGGCTAAATGGGAAAAGATATACGAAAGTTCACTGAAGAGAAGACCTCCTTAAAAAGTAGAATTGGCTAAATGGAAAAGGAGGTACAAATTCTCACTGAAGAAAATAATTCCTTAATTTTGAGCAAGCGGAAGCTAATATCTTTGTGAAAAATCAAGAAATTAAACAAAGGCAAAAGAATGAAAAAATAGAACACAATATGAAATATCTCATTGCAGAAACAACTGACCTGGAAAATAGACCCAGGAGAGATGATTTAAAAATTATTGGACTACCTGAAAACCACGATCAAAATGATAGCTTAGACATCAGCTTTTTTTGCTTTTTTTTTTTTTTGGTGAGGGGAAGGCAGGGCAGTTGATGTTAAGTGACTTGCCCAAGGTCACATGTCTCATAAGTGTTAAGTGTATGAGGCCAGAATTAAACTCAGGTCCTCCTGACTCCAGAGCTGGTGCTCTATTCACTGCACCACCTAGTCACCCCTAGACATCATCTTTCAAGAAATTATCAAGAAAAACTGACCTGATTGATATCCTAGAACTAGAAGGTAAAATAGAAATAGAAAGAATCCACCAATTATTTCCTGAAATAGATCCCAAAATGAAAACTCTCAGGAATATTATAGCCAAATTCCAGACCTCCTAGATCAAGGGGAAAATATGACAAGCATCCAGAAAGAAATAATTCAAGCATTATGGAGTCACAGTCAGGATTACACAAGATTTAGCAGCTTCTACACTAAGGGACTGAAGGATTTGGAATGCGTTATTCCAGAGGACAAAGGACAAAGTTCTAGTACAACCTAGAATCATCTACCCAGAAAAATTGAGTATAATCCTTCAAGGAAAAATAGATATTAAATGAAATAGAGGACTTTCAAGTGTTCTTGATGAAACGACAAGAGCTGAATAGAAAATTTGACTTTCAAACACAAGACTCAAGAGAAGTATAAAAAACATACAAAAGTAAACTGGAAAAGGAAATCATAAAGAATTTAATAAGGTTAAACTGTTATAGCAGCAAGCACCCTAGCACACCTAGGATAGCTGCTAGCATATGTACTTTGATCTGCTTTCCTAAAGGAAAGCACCTCAAAAAGGATTAACCATTTTATTTTAATCAAATGTATATCATCTACGTAGTTCAGGGGGAAAAGTCAGCATCCTGAACTTCAGAAAATACAAACAGAAATGACAAGCAGACAAAAAACACAGAGAAAATAACACAATGCAGCAGACCAACAGATAGGGCTTCTAGCTGTCTGACCATTATATCTGTACAGTGTTAGTTACCAGAGTAAGAAGCACCAACATCTGGGTTTTCAAAGTTGAGGGGCTCAATGGCTACCCAGAGTCTCATCTGGACAAATGACATAACTCTTCCCCTAAACAAGCCTCAAAGCAAAACCTTGCCTCAGAGGAATATAGCTTTCTTCAGGGTCAGAGAACATCACAACCCTCCTGAACCACTTGACTACAAAATAACAAAAGTTGTGCCTTCCTGAAAAACAAGCCTCCCACCACAGGCTCCATGTGACTACATTCAGCCTACCAGGGGGCAGAGTTTACTTTCAAAGCAGAGAAGGTCTTCAGACTCTCCCCTAGGTCTATGAAGGAAGATGATACTTGTAACTGGTAAGAAGTTTCTCATTATTAGAGCAGTTAGTCACTCTCATTATTAGGGCAATTAGTCACAGATATGAGTTGAATATGGAGGGATGATATCTAAAAAAATAAAATTAAGGGATAAGAAAGAGGAATGCTGGGGGAGGTGGTGGGGAATGCTTGAACCTTACTTTCACCGGAGTTGGTTCAAAGAGGGAATAACATATAACACTCAATTGGGTAAAGAAATCTATCTTACCCTATAGGAAAGTAGGGGAGAAGGGGATAAGAGAAAAGAAAGAAAGGAGGGCAAATTGGGGGAGGGGCTAGTCAGAAACAAAACATTTTTGAGGAGGGACAGGGTGAAAGGAGAGAGAACAGAATAAATGGGGGAGGGGGATAGCATAGAGGGACTATGCTATCATGACTCTGAAAGCAGTTATGAAGCAAGTTTCTCTGACAAAGGGTCATTTCTCAAATGTACAAAGAATTCAGTCAAATTTATAAAACTAAGAGCCATTTCCCAATTGATAAATGATCAAAAGATATGAACAGTCAGTTTTCAGATGAAGTAATCAAAGCTATCTATAGCCATAAAAAATGCTCTAAATCATTATTGATTAGAGAAATGCAAATTAAAACAATTCTGAGGTACTGCCTCATATCTATTAGATTGGCTAATAGGACAAAAAAAGGAAAATGACAAATGACAGAGGAATGTGGGAAAATTGAGACATTGATGCACTGTTGGAGTTGTGAACTGATTCAACCCTTCCGTAGAGTAATCTGGAACTATACCCAAACAGCTATAAACTCATGCATACCCTTTGACCCAGCAATACCACTGCTAGGTCTGTATCCCAAAAGAGATTAAAAAACAGAAAGGAAAAGGACCTATATGTACAAAAGTATTTATAGCAGCTCTTTTCTGTTGTCAAAGAACTGGAAATTGAGGGGATGCCCATAAATTGGGGAGTGGCTGAACAAGTTGTGGTATATGATTGTGATAGAATACTATTGGGCTATAAGAAATGATGAACATGAAGCTCTCAGAAAAACCTGGAAATAATTATATCAACTGCTGCAAAGTGAAATTAGTAAAACCAGGAGAACATTGTACATAATAATAGCAATACTGCAAGATGCTCAACTGTAAATGACTTAGCTTTTCTCAGCAATAATACAATGGTCCAAGAAAACTCTAAAGAACTTATGATGAAAAATGCTATTCATCCCCAGAGAAAGAACTGATGGTGTCTAAATACAGATTGAAGTGGGGTTTTTTTGCTTTTTTTTTATGGAGGGGAGCAGGCAGGGCAATTGGGGATATACAACTTGCCCAAGTTCACACGGCTAGTTTTTTGTGTTAAGCGTCTGAGGCCGGATTTGAATCAGGTCCTCCTGACTCCAGGGCCGGTGCTCTATTCACTGAGCCATCTAGTCGCCCCAGAAGCATACTTTTTAAACTTTGTTTTTCTTGTGGGTTTTTTTTTGCCCATGTTTTCTTTTACAACATGACTAATTGCAGGAGTATGTTTTGCATGACAACACATGTGTATAACCTGTATCAAATTGCTTACCTTCTCAATGAGGGGGCTGGGAGCAGAGGGAGGGAGATAACTTGGAACTCAAAATTTTAAAAATGAATGTTAAAAATTGTTTTTACTTGTAATTGGAGAATAATAAATGACTATATACTTTTTAAAAAAAAAAGAATTATGAGCTCATAAATAGAGTTAAAAGGGACCTCAGAGGGCATCTATTCCAGCTTCATCATTTTACAGATAAGAAAACTGACCACAAATGTAACCCTCATCAGAAATAAGATTTGTCCTCTGACTTCAAAGCCAGTATACTTTCTGCTGCACTGAAACATGTTCTCCTGTATTTCTCTTGCTTTCTTTGCAAATAACCAAAGCAGAAACTGGTAAACCAATTTCTCTATAGTAACATTGCCCAAACCACCTTCCCCCAAACTCTCACATTCCATAAAGTATTATGCAAATCAGCAGCTACAAGGGAACATAAGTGTTACCTAGTCTAGTCTAATCTAATCTCAGATTTGCAGATGAGGAAAATGAAGCCCTACAGGCTAAATGACTTGCCCAGAGTCATACAGATGGTTATGTAACAGAGTTAGGATTTGATATAGGGCTTCTAACTTATCTTGGAATGTCACCATGTGGAGGGATTCTTTTACAGGGACGAGTTTCACTAGACATCTGTTAAGTTCCTTTCCAGCTCTGAAATCCTATTATTCCATAACTCCAGATCCAATATTCTTCTCTCTCTAGTACTTTCCACACTGCTGACTCTCTTGGAGTCATGAAGAAATTTCAGTGCTGGTGTTATTTTCAGGTCTAAATGTCATATTATAAACATGGAACTGAGGATGCATGGGAAATATAATATTTGACTTTTTTCAAGATGACAAGCTTAATCTTCTCTATTTTGCTATTAAAAAAAACCAAAATAAAAACAAAACCTTCCTTGCCTTTTATTATACCTGTGTTTTTCATGCCTTCAGATCCCACCTACTCCCAAGTCAATATAGTTCAATCCCCAAAATAGTCTGTGGCCAAATTACTTTGGGAAGCACTGACCTAAGAGATTTTCATTCAAGAGTGGCCTATGCAATGATTGATGTCAACTGCAGCCTCCTATGTCATGCTAGAAGGGAGACCATTAATTTGAATTGCAAATTCTCTCTATGACCTACATCTATCCAGCTTTTTATGAAAACAAGTGACATAGAGTGATGAATAGGACTGTGATTTGAGGCATCAAGGTCAATAAACATTTCTGAAGGTGTTACTTAATTATGAATTCTGATTATGGCTACTTATCATCAGTTTCTGTTTAATCAATCAATAAGTCGATCAACAAACATTTATTAAATGCCTACTATATATAAGGTACCATGTTAAGTATTGTGGATACAAAGACAAAAATGGAAATAGTCCCTGCCCTTAGGAAGTCTATACCATGTACATATATACATGCATGCATGCATACATACATACATAAATACATATATAAAAATGAATACAGATGTTACCCTAGAATTAAGGACCATCCCACTAAACAACTCTGGGCTCACATAGTTCTAGGTTCATTCTGCCAGACTAGGTCCTACAAGGTTTCAGTGAGCATTTATTAATGCCTACTCTATGTCAGGCACTGTGTTAAATTGTGGAGATGCAAAGATAAAAAAGAAACAACCCTCGCCATAATTCTACCACATTCTACCACAGGACACATTATGTACATATATGAGTATATACAAAATATACATGTTATTCGATGGAGAATGGGTACCCCACTGAAGAACTCTAGGCTCACATAGTCCCTGACTCATCATGGGAACCAAATGTAAAGGCTTTCAACAAGCAGTAATTAAACACCTATGATATGTAAGGCACTGTGCTAGGCTCTAGAGATATAAAGATATTTTAATTTACATTATGTAATATATATGCATATATATGATATATACATATATAATAATAATAATGATAATAATAACAATAGAAAGACAATCAATGATGGGCATAGTCCCTCCTTCTGTTATCAGGAAATGAGTGGCAGGTAGTACTGGACAAACTTTGCTGGTGCTGAATGACCCCTGCCAGTCAGTGCTCCAGAGACAGTGTCCTACTTGTATAAACTCTGCTTTTCCTCCCACTGTGGATGTCCTCTCCAAAGATGCTTTGTGGCCCCAGGACTGAGGGTGGAGTGGGTGTTTTGATTCTGACTCATAGTCTAGTCCAAGAAATTGCCTGCAAAGGAGGAACTGGAAGGAAAAATGAATTCACTTCCTCATCTCTCACTTGTTTCTCAACCCCACTGCAATCTGGCTCCTGTCCCCACCCCTTGACTGAAATGTTTATCTCTAAGGTTACCAATGATCTCTTAATTATTTAATTTAATGGCTTTCTCTTAGTCCTTACCCTTCTTGCCTTCTGAACTTTCAATACTTTCAATCATTCCTTCCTTCTTCATACTCTCTCTCCCCTCTTGACTTTCATGATATTGCCAGTCCTCCAGCTTTCCTCCCATTAGACCCCATCAGAAAGTCATAGATTTCAAACTGGGAAGAATTTTAGAGATCATCCAGTCCAAATCCATCATTTTACAAATGAGGACCAAAGAAGTAAGGTGATTCTTCTAAGGTAGCAGAGGAGTAGAATCAGTATTTGAACCTAAGTCTTTTGACTCCAAATTCTGTATTCTTTCTACTGCACCTCAGTCTCTTCTGATGGACCATCATCCATGACACTGCCTCCTAACTGTAAATTAAATTGTCTTGAGCTCTTATTTCTTCTTTCTTTATACCCTTCTCTCTTGATGTGCTCATCAACCATGGTTTCAATGATGATTTCTATGCAATAGATATTTCTATATTCCATATCTAACCCTAGTCTCTCTTCTGAGCTTGAGTCTGTACCACCAACTGCCTGCTGGAGATCTTCATGTAGATGTCCTACCAAAATCTCAAACTCAAAACATCCAAAATAGAGCTTTTAGAATTCTGCTGTACACCTGCCCTTCATCCAGACTGCCTTACTTTTATTGAAGATACCACAGTTCTTCCAGGAAGTCAGGTTTGCAGTATCAGAATGCTCCATGACTCTTCATTTCCCCTGCTCTTTCTACTGTCAGTGTATAATTCTTTTTCTAGCTTCGTCAATCCTAGATTTACAATATATCCCATAAAGTTTTCCTTTTTAACTATTCACCATAACCAGTGTTGTTTAGGCCCCCATCACCTTTCTCCTGGTCTATTTCAATAGTCTTTTAAGTGGTTTCCCTGCTTCCATTCTCTTGCCTCTCCAATCAATTCTTTACAGAGCCACCAAAATAAATCTTTCTAAAGCAGAGCTCTTACCATATATCTTCTCTGTCTCTCTATTGACTCTGTGCTTCAGTTTGGTATTTAAAGCCCCGTATAAGGTGGGTCCAGTCTAACTTTCCATATTTACTTCACACTACATCTCTTCATGTATTCTACATTCCAGTCAGTCTGACCATTTTCTGTTCCCTAAATCTGACATTCTAACTTGCAATTCCCAGCCCTCCCTCCCTCCCAATTCCTTTGTACACGCTGCCTCATATAAGTGCAATACTCTCTCTTTTCACTTCTGCCTTTAGTATCCTTAGCTCCTTTCAAGCCTGAACTCAGATGCCACTTCCAAGAACCAACACTTTCCTGATTTTATTACCTAATAGACTTCTCTCCTTTCTCAAACTATCATATTTACAATTGATTCTCATCATTTAAGGCAGTTATGTTCCATAAAGTCACCACAAGCCCTAAATTAGTGGATACTGAACCATTGCTCTTAGGTGAAATGCAGGGATTGATTCCTTGAGCTTCTGCTCATATCATGGACTTGAGTACTTTCCAGAGAGGTCTCATGTACAGATTGGTGAATTTGCTCTTCCCTTTTCTCTATGTACTGTATTTCCGATTCATTAACATTGAACTCACGGACAATAGCACTATAACTCATGCCTGAAGGAAACTTACGTATTTTTCTCCATAAGGAGAAAATTACAGCCTTCTTGTGCTTAGGAATGCTAGACAACACTTTAGCACTGCACTTGGGGGTCATTTTAAACAGTAAAATCACCACCAAAAAGCATAAAAATAGAAAAAACTAAATAGACAGTGAAAAGGATACTTGTTTACTGTATGAGAGCTGAAACATGAAGGCAGAGCCTCATTTCGTTTGACCTCAATTGGTAACATACACATTGGGTGACTGAAATTATTAACTCATCTATGCATGACCATGAATGGCTGAGGAACTTTCACTGAGAAAGGTATTGATTTGGGGGATACAAATAAATTTTAGCAAGTAGCAAATCTGCAAATATGGTATCAGTGAATACTGAAGATCTACTATATTTATCTGCTTATATTTTGTATCCCCATACAAACTCTAAGTTAGTTATCCCTTCCACATCATGACTTTCCCCATCTTTGATATAATGCAGATCAGCATAAAAAATTAAATGGGAATTTTGGGGAAGTTTTGTGGAAGCCACTGACAACACACAAAAGCCAGCAGGTAACACAGAAAAAGTTTAGAAACTCAGAAATACATAAAATCCTTACATAGTATTGTATGATATCAACATATTTTATTTTTTAATATAATAGTAATTCAGACTTCTTCTCTGGTATGAAAGGAAGGGCCAAAAAACTTTTTTCCAGATTGTGGTGGCATCTCTAACCCTGGTAATATAAAAGGAATAACCATACTTAGAAGTAAGAATTTTGTCACTTTTGTCTCTATATCACAGTGGTTCTCAACCTGTGGGTTGTGACCCCTTTGAGGGTCGAACAGGGTTGCCTAAGACCATTGGAAAACACTTATTTCTAATGTTCTTATGAACCGAGACATCTCTCCTCTATCTGTCTCCAGGCGCGCCTGCCCACATGCAGATACACCCATATACAAGTATTAAAGGGTCGTGGCTTTAGGAAGGTTGAGAACCACTGCTATATCATCAGGATCTAGCACAATTCTTTGCAAAGAATAGGTCCAAGAAACATTTGAATTGGACTGGATTGGTATGAAGGTTTCAAGGCAAAGTCTGAGTTTGGTTCAGCACTTCCAACACTGAGAGGGCAATGTGCTAAAGGGATTAGGCCAGAATCCTTTACTAGTTGCCCAGGTAAGGTCAAAGAACTATGCGATATATTACATAAATTATAATGGAGGAAAATAATACAGCCTAGGAAGACCAAGAATTAGAACTGGGAGGAACCTAGAGGTCATCTATTCCAATCTTTTCATTCTGTTGATAAGCAAATTGAGTTTCAGTGATGCTAAGTGACTTGCCAGCAATCACACAGCTGGGAATGTGGGATTTTAATCCAAAGTTTCCTGAATCCAATTCCAGCACTTTCTCTATGCTCCCTTTAAATATGTTCTCCCATAAGTTCATCTGAGCAGGCCCTCCCAGCATGCTAAAGGCTTTTCTTGCTTTCACTGTGCATCATCAAAGTTGCAGTGGAGCACATAGGCTGTCTATCCATTGGTTATTCCTTTTTCTGATTACGTGACCCATCTTTTCTTGATCATTAGTTTCTTGGTTAACATCCTTTACTCCTGTTCTTCTTAATAGTTTTTTTTTCTGTTATGTGTATTCTCCTGCTCACATCCACTATACAGCCTTCCCTTGCCCTCTGAGTGATACTCAATTTTGATTCTTTTTAGACTATAGTGTTCCATAATTCATAGGCATGTTTCATGGCACTCCAGTAGAATATTGAAAATATGGGCCTTTATTAGAATGATCTACACATGCATAAGAAATATCATTCATGAGGGTACTAGTAGGGCACAAGCAGCCTTTCCTCAATGACATTCTATGTCACCCAACTGGCTGAAAGACGCGGTGACATTTGCTTATCAGCACCACCTGAAAGACTTCCTTACAGCAAGATTTCTCCCATGCATGAATCAAAGTTAGGCAAGATTTCTTGAAAGATCAGACAACAGAGATAACTATGCTCTGTGACTGATCCTTAATGCCTGAGAAGACATAAAGCAGTTTTTGTCACCGTGTGAGTTTGACAGATGTGTCAACTATTGTCATATAGATACCACAGAGAGTGATAAAAGAGGGAAGTCACGCGGTAAGATCCTTTACTCTCATTCGGAGAGACATTGTACTTAGTACCTCAAGACCCCAAACACTGTGGAGTTTCCAGGATAATATCTATAGACACTCAAAAAAACTTTACCTAAGGATCTGCACAAGAAAAAAATACATGAAAAATGCCTATTGTCCAGGTTAACACATTTTGCTAAATAGACAACCTCCAGAGCTATATCTTATCAAACTCTGCAACTGAATGCATTGATCTCAGAATTAAAAAAGAAGAGATCAGGCTGGATTAACCATGGGGAAACATGGAACTCCTTTAAATATCCCAGATTTCTTAGTGGAACAAAAGTAAAGGGAATATTGGGGGGGGGGGGAAATTATAGTATCTACTTTGAAAGGATTAAAACATAGTAGGTATGGTAAATAAAATGCAAATTAGATTACATGTATTGGAGATATAAGGTCAGATGAGGGAGAGATCATCTCCAGCACTGAGAGGTTTGGAGCAAGGTATATGAGCATGGAAGGCTTCGTGGAAGAGGTGGCATAAGAGGTCAGTCTTTAAAAAGTAGAAAGAATATAAAGGCAGAAATGGAGGAATAGAAAAGAAGGAATTTCAGGCACACAGTACACAATGAATAATACTGCAGAACTGGAAAAGTGGAGAGTGGAAAAAATACGTTTGAGAGATGACAAGTAATACAATTGGAATAAGTAGTATGAAATGAAGTAGGGAAAGTAGGCTAGAATCAAGATTGTGAAATCAAGGCTCCTTGCTAGACCAAGGAATGTGCATTTTATTCATGTAATGGGGAACCATTGAAGAGTATGTATGCTAATATACAAATAAGGACCTGGGTTCAAATCCTAGCATTGTAGCTTACTATTTGTGTGACCTTGGGTAAATAATTTCTTCCTGGGAATCAGTCTCCTCACTTGTTAAAAAAAAAAAAGTGTTGGACTAGATTTCTAAGACTCTAAATTCTATTATCCTCAGAACCCAGTCCAGATCATGTCTGCCATTTGTACAGCATGAAGAAATAGAGACAAGCTTTCTCGCTTGCACTTCCTTTTGCCTTACTTCCTTGCTTTATCTCCATCCTGTCTATCATTTGTGGTATTTGAATCCATAAGACTGAAAACAAAAAGGGTACACTAGGTGCTATTCCTCAAAGCATGTCTCTCAGGAAAGAGATATTTGATTTGGAAGTCTCTTTGCTTGTTTCTTGCTGACTAAAAAAATTCAGCTATCTGTTCTCACGTCACTATGCTGAGTGACAATAGAAAAACAACTTGAACTTTTTTTTTTAAATGAAGAGGGTCTGGTATAAATGGAAGTGAAAAGTTTGAAATGTTAATGCCATTCAGCCTAGAAAAGTGAAGTCTCTTCCAGAGAAATCTCTTACACATACTTGTAGAATTTTGTCCCTCCTAAGAAAAGCAGACAGTTAGCTTAACCATAGAAGTTTGTCTTTCCTATTACTTTCTTGAAAAACAGAAAATGATATCCACTTTGGTTCCTTGAATGCAAAGACATGCTTAAAAAGAACTAGATCAATTTCCATTCTTTAGTACTGATAATGTCTTTTGCTTGGAAGGAAGAAGAGAGTGTCACTAACTCATATAAACTTACTCATTCTACCACAGTAAGGTCTTCTGGGCAGCAATGGAAATAGAACCAGCAATGAGTTATTCTGGGAACACTGACTGTATTGCTGTTAAAAACAATCTGCATGTTCTAGAAATCTTTTCATGCTGGTGGAGCCAAGAGTATTACAATGACCCTGTGGCTCCCCCCCCCCATTTCTGTTAACCTGATAGGTCTGATTCTTATTACTTAGTTTTACTGACTAGATCCTACCGTTTCTTGGTTCGTATGAGATCACAGATTTAGTCCCTTTTTCCATTTATAGACCAGGTGCTTAGAATTGTGTGGTAACCTCCTGGGTCACCATTTATGAGGAATTGACCATAATGTGAGGGGCAGCAGTAACAGAAATCTATACTACCTTCTCCTATGTATCAGTGGTAGTAGACATTAACATAAGGCTGGCCTTAACCATGTTCCTCGTAGATCCATGCTTGGATGGCATGCCCTATTCTGTTATAACTTTGCCATGTTTAAAAGTCTGTTTTGAGGGTGTGGTGCTAGGCTCTGTCTCTTTTGATGAGGAGGTGGAGATAGTCTTGATATTTTGTATTGAAATTATTTTTTCCCTCTACTTATAAACCTGATTTCTAGTAAATTACACCACTTGAAAGGAGAAACGAAAAACACAATAAACTGAGAGAAGTAAACAGGTTGGAACCAACGTGGTTAAAACAAATTTTTTGTTGGCCCTGAGTGTCACAAAGATGTCCACTGCTGGCCAATCTTCTCCATTAACTGGGGATTGAACCTAGTCATAGAAAGTCAGAGACACAAGTGACCTTTAGGTCAAATGTACAGGATCACTATTCAGATTCCTTCCAACTGAGAGGTGGGGTGCATGGAAAGAATAGGGAGGGAATTATATACACTGGGAAGGCTTCATGGAGGAGGTCATTTTTAAGTTGGCAACCCAGTGAAACAGAAGCAGCAACACTTCCAGAGGGAGACATAAGAGGTGGTGTAATGGTAATGAAATTTGGAGATGCCCCTGTATTGGCTTGGTTTTTGGGTTGAGTGTTAAAACCCAGAGCTTCTGAATTCACTTGTGGGATGGACTTGTTGATGTGAAGAGAGATGGCTGAACTGGGAGGAGCCATGAATTGAGAGAGAGGCCCAAGCCTAGAAGAAGCCAGAAGAAGGACTTTTGGGAGAGCAATATCCAGTATCTCGGAGCCTGAGTTTCTGAGAGAAAGACTGCTGAGAGCCCAGTGGAGCTGCCCAGGACTTTTGAGGACTGCCACCTGGAGCTGCTGAGAACTGAGGAGGCCTGGCTGTGATGCTGGTATTTTGTCTGTCTGTTTTTCCAGATTCACCTGATGGTGGACAGTGCTACTGTTGTAGAGGTCCTGAACCTGGCTGTTGGTGCAGAAGCCCTGAAGGATTTTCTTGTTGTATGTTCACAGAAATACTGGAAGAGGACCTTGCTGATATTTTCAGGTGTTCTGGAATTGTTCTATAGGCAGAGAGTGACTTGATAAGGACACTGGCTATAACTTTGTTGAGCCTTGCCTCCCCAGGAACTGAAACTGCCAAGGGTTTGCCTAGAGTCAAGAAGGGTCTTTCCTTGGGTTTCCAATGCTGAGATGTTATCTTGACCTTGTTATAACTTAAGGGTAGATGGCCTTTTGTGCTCTACTGCCCCTTTTAAGAAAGTGCTTGGTTTTAATGGATGGTATTGTAATTACTTTGTGTAATTGAGAGAGGGCCTCTCTCTCAATTTAAGCACTCTCCAGGGGTGGGAAATATTTGGCATTTTTATGCTCTGTGATTGACCAAGTGAATGTACTTTCTTTATGATTGGAAACTGATCTCCATTTGAGAAGAGAGTTTGACTGACTACATGAATGTATTGTCTAGGGGTGGAGTAGTACTTGGATTGAATTGAGAACTTACTTGCTAAATGAATGAGTTATACTGTATTTTGACTTTATCTGTTCTGAATAAATGGGGTTTGCTATGCTGGTAATCCCAACCTTGGAAGTTGCCTTTGCTTGGTATTACAGGTGGTGTGAGTGAAATGGGCCAAATTGCTACAACTATGACCACCACTTTCTTTCAGATCCCAGTGGACCTAGGACCCCAAGCCCAAGAGCCCTGGGACTAGAAATGCCCACTTCCCCTTCCTCAGGCCTCTGCTGCCTGTCCAGGCTCTGCTACCACAGACCAGGCAATCACCCCCTTTTTGGCATCCACAGTTACTGAAGACCAAGTTCTGGAGAAAGTCTTTGACACTGTCAAATATTTCAACATGAGAGATGGATGATTTCTTCAAGTTTAAAATGGATGGTTTTCTCAATCAAAATGATACTAAAGAATATGTTTATATATTAGCTTTGTCTTGTTTCTACACTTCAACAAACTCATTTACTTACCATTGAGGACCTTTCTAATCCCCCTGCCTCCTATAAGTATTGTGTATACCTGAATGGGCGCTGCCTTGCTTTTCTATATGTCTCCCCAGTGCTTAACACAGAGCTGCACATGTAGAACATGCATAATAAGGGCTTTTATCATGCATCCATCCATTCATTCACTCATATACATATTCTTTGATCAGTGTCCATATCACACAATACTCTTGGAGTAGGGGCAACACAGACTTGTTCTTTTAGGAGCTTCTTGCCTTCTCTAGAGATGAGGGCCATATATGACACCAGTGGAAATAGGATGGGAAAAGTTAAATTGCCACAAGCCAAGCTTCTACACTTTTTGGAGTCTTATCATTGACTTTCATAGCTTTTGAGATGCTAAACACTGGCTCTTTCTAGAGATGGGGTAGTCTTACTGGGATACACCAGAAGTGAAGGCTGTACAAGGTTAACTTAAGTATGACTTAAGTATTCCTTCCTGAAATTAGGCATAGAGTCTCCTGACACTAAACTTTGGTACACCAAGCTGTGCTCCTCTGTCCCACCAGAGCAGTCTCACTAATAAGAGTTAGCTCAGCTTTTGAGAAGTGAACTACTAGCAGTTTGTAAGGGGCCAAGTTCAGAACTAGAATGAGTCTTCAGTCTGGTAGGCAACCTCTTGAGAGCCACACGGTGAAAGCTAGTCTTAGTAGGGGATTAGTAGAAGCTTAGTGTCCAATCCTGGGACCATGAAATCTAATTCAGGTCTGGGACAGAGAAGGCAATGAAACCACTTAAGACTCAGCTAGGGGAATTTTATTTGAGGGAAGAGAGAATTTCTGAGATGTACAAACAAGGCCTAGAAACAGAGGAGGTAACAGTTTAGGGGGGCAGTAAAGAAAGAGCTCTTTCCATCTGGGATCACAGAGAAGGGCAAGAGGGGAAATTCTTTAAATCCATAGTATTAGTATGGTAACTATGAGAACTAAATAAAGACACAGAAGAAAGATCAGATGAATGTGTTAAGTAATCATACCATAATTCTAATATTTAGAGACTGGTTTAGCTGGAGTGTTTAAGGAGAAGAAAGAAGAAACTATTGACACAACTGTTTACTTTGGGAGGAAATAGTTCAACAGGGGAGAGAAAAACTCATCCAAATAAACTTTTGATGCATGGAAAAAGAGTGCAGATTTTCCCTATCATAACTGTTCCATGTACTCTACTCTTGACCTCTTATGGAGGCAACCCTTTTTAAATTTGTATGCCCAGTCCTGAGCACAGTGTTGAGACTATAGTAGATGTTTAATGATGCCTTCTAATTAATTCAATCAATCGTGGTGTGTCTCTGTCTCCCTTAGGCACCCTATGTATTGTGCCTATACTTGGTAGTAGAGGCAGCTAGGCTGTACACTGGATGGAGCCCTGGATATGAAGTTAGGAAGACCTGAGTTTGAATCTTGCCTCAGACTATTCTTGGCTATGTGGTGCTGGGCAATCACTATTTACCGTCTGCTTCATTTTCCTCAGCTGTGAAATGGGGATAATAATCACCTACCTCCCAGGGTTATCATAAGGATTAAACGAGATAGTATTTGTAACGTGCTTAGCACAGTAATCTTGCTTATAGTAGATGCTTGATAAAAGCTTGTTTCCTTTCTTGCTATTCTTCCCAGAGTTGGTGATTATTTCACCAGAAGGACAAGGCTATGATGAGATGGTAATTCAGGTGGCAATTCAAACACAATCAATGCTATGCACCTTTGAGAATGATTTGAGACCTTATTTCTCTCTGGGGTGAGTCTGAGATCTCAGATGCTATAACGCTAATTCTCCCTTCCTGTTTCTCTGAAGGGATTGGTTTAGTTGTTCACAGGCTTGGAAAGCAGCACACTTGTAAACTGACATGCCTAGAATGGGGCCAATACAAGAATGGTCTAGTGATGTGGCCACTACAGAGCCACAAACTGTAATAGACCCACAGCCACGGGCATTCCCATTCGAGCCTGTTAAAGCAACCTGTGGCCTCTCTCTCCTTCTCAACATCTTTAAAAGCAAATGGGAACCAAGGCTGGACTTACTAGACTGCATTATTTTTTTTCTATTATAATCCAACAGGTCTTCCAGCTGTTCTGTGAATATATCATCCTATTTCCTACCTCTTTGCCTTTGCAGAAGTGGTCCCACATATCTAGAATGTATACCTACTTCCCCTCTGCCTCTCAGAACCTCATACATTCTCTTTCTCATTTTCCTGGCTTTTCACTGCTGGTCCCTCATGCCTGGAATGTTCTCCTCACCTCCACCACCTCTGGGAATACCTGGTTTCCTTCCAAATAAAATTCAACCACATTTCACATAATAAAGACTTTCCTGATCCCTCCCAGTGGTTCTTAACCTTTGGGTTATGTTCAGTTTGTAACAATGAAAATACATCCTGCATATCAGATATTTACATTACAATTCACAACAGTAGCAAAATTATAGTTATGAAGTAGCAGCAAAAATAATTTTATGGTTGGGAGTCACCACAACATGAGGAACTGTATTAAAGAGTCGCGGCATTGGGAAAGTTGAGAACTACTAGCCATTACTACTCTTCCTCTCATTTACACACGTGGCACACGCACACGCGCGCACACACACACGCGCGCGCGCTTTCTCTCTCCCTCTCTTTCCCTCAATCTCTCTCTCTCTTTCTCCCTCCAAAGCACAGTTGCTGCCAACTAACATATTAGATTGTTCTTGATTCTAGCATTTGATTCCTCTTGAAATTCCCTTTTATTTCCTTGTATTTATCTACTGTGTTCCCCTGATACAGTGTAAGTTCCTTGAATGTAGGGACTCATTTTTTTTTAAAGTAATTTTCTTTATATCCACAATGCCTAGTACAGTGTCCCACATATGCATTTTGTTGAATGGCATTGAACTGTTACTTTTCAGGAATTGGGACAATTGTTCACAGGCTTAGAGGACAGTGGACTTGTGAGCAGTGACCACTGGAGCTCTGTTACTGCAAGGATGACCAAATCAAGTTACAGCATCACAAGCCATGGCAGTCCCACTCTTCACTCTCCACCCAAGCCTGGTATAGTATCACCCCTTATACTTGTTTAATTTAAAATTTTGTTGATGTCTTTTGTTTTTTATATCCCCCAGTTAAAAAAAAAAGCAACCACAGTTCCTACTAGTTTCTCTTGGCTAGTGTAAATTAGTCACTCAAAAACAAGACTTCAATTTTTGCAACAGATCACACAAACTGATAGAAAAATTAGGAACAATTCTCCCAAACTGAAGATGGAAACTTCCTGTTGTCAAACTATAAAAGCTTTAAAGGGATGTTCTTAACTGTGTTTAGGTCCCCCAACTGGAAACTTGACTCAGTGACCTCCGTATTAGGAATATGACAGGAAGATTGGTAACTAGTCGCTTACATGAATGAATCTCAACAGTTCTAAATTATTTGGTTTTAGGAAGAGACAGTGTTGGATGTGACATTTAGGAAAGGTTTGATTACAGAAGTAAGGTATCAGCCAGTGGGATATGGGATTGGTGATGACCTGGCTGGAACAATATATCTTATAATCCAGTTCGGTGAAAAAAAAAAAAGAATAAATGGGGTGGCCATGGGCTCATGAGCAAAGAGAGTGAGAGAAGGACAAGAAGCTTTAGAATTGTGGTCAAGTGGGAATATTTGGTTTTCTAGGTTTTAGAGATTGTGTCGTGAGTTTGGCCATTGCTTTAATTATAATACTTCCCCCTTCCAATAATGAGTAGACAAAATCCCTACAATGGTTGAAATACTTGGGTAATGAATCCATATGGGAATTAAGTAGAAATTTCCAGTCAGGTGAATAAATTCTAATTAGACCAGGGTAGGGAAGAAGAAGGTATTGTGACACCACTTCCATCCAGGACAAGATAATTTGGTGACCCCTTCCAACCTCTATTCAGGGCAGAAAGGGAGGATCCATTTGACTCTAGATTTTTGCAAAATTATATTTCCTACAGTCAGTTGAGATGGGGAAGGACTCTTTGACATAAACTCATTGCAGAGAGGACAATTAGAGTGAAAGACCACTCCCAAGGAGCAAGACTGATATGCCATGGGGTCATTTCTCCTGAGTGTCAGGTAAACTACATGGGAAAGGGGATCCTAGGGTCAGGCAATATGACTGTAACTAAAATGGTACTTGTAGTCCTGGGACTTAGAGGGTATAATTCCAGCATCAGTGAAGGTCAGGCCTTTAGAATTTTCCAGAATCAGAAACTTCAGGATTTTCAGTTGATTCCTGAGGCATCCACTTCAGTCATGGTCACTTCCCCTAAGGGCTTGGGGTGGTGGGGTGCTTAGCTTAGCACAATTAGCTTAGCACATAGGTGTTCAATAAATGCTTGTTGACTACTTGCTGCTTTGTGTATATTACATTCTTTCTCATTTCCCTGGCTTTTCGCTGCTGGTCCCTCATGACTGGAATATTCTCCTCACCTCTGCCACCTCTGGGAATCTCTGGTTTCCTTCAAAATAAAACTCAACCACATTTTACTTAATAAAGACTTTCCTGATCCCTCTAGCCATTACTGTTCTTCCTCTCATTTACACACACACACACACACACACTCTCTCTCTCTCTGTGTAAATGTCTTATATGTGTGTATATATATATATATATATACATACATATACCTACATATAACTATATCATATACTTATATATTTACATGTTGTCTCCTCTATGCTTGAAAAAATATTAGATGCTTAATAAAAGCTCATTGATTGATAAGAATATATTCAAATGAATATAAAGAAATGATTCATCCTGACTTTATGGAGGCATCTTTTTTATTTTTGGTCCCCAGGAAAGGAATCAAGCTATGCCTTTCCATCAATTTCCTAAATAAATCAACCATTTATATTTTTCCCATGTTTTCTAATATTTTCTGTTAAAGCCCAGTGAATCTATACCAAACTGGATTTATGTAGTACTCTTAGCCATCTTTGAATTATGACTGGGCATAACTAGAAGACAATCTTTTGGGAAGTTAAGACATTATGAATTCCTGTTACTATCCTTTAGGCTACTGGGATTCACAAAAATCTTTCAAGTCTTGATTATAGAAGTACCTGTAGACCTCAACCAATATATCAGGCAATAGCTTAATTTTCTCTTGGCATAACCAGGAGCATGTCACACAAGTTTTAGAAGTGCTTGCCTCATTGCTTCACCCTGTCCTACATTCCAAGCCACAGAAGTGACTTATTTTTCACTAGAACTAGGTCATTTAGGGTTTGCGCTGGTTTTGGAAGGGCAACAGATGGATTCAGTGCATATATAGGTCATACAAGACTCAGTTCCATCAGCAGGAGCCTTGCAATATTTTCTAAAAGAGATATTTTTAAATACTGTCATTTTACTCAACTTTGGAATTCCTTTGTGAATTCAACTAGCTTACAATATCTAGGCATCTTTAGACCACTAGACTAGACTTTGCTTGACATCATTCCAGTCATCTACTGTGGCCATCTTGCCATCCTCCCTGCCATCACAGGCATGCACTAACCCCCTTTCACCTTATGCTTTGAACTCACCACCAAATCAGTGCTACAGTTCTATCATACTTCCACCATTCCTGGAAAAGGTAAGTCAGATCACCATCCCTATAACTCCTTTTCCTCTCTACTTTCTCGCATATATATTGTCTCTTCCATTAAAATGTTAAAATCCTTGAGGTCAGGCACTATCTTACTTTTGGATTTGTATGGCTCATAGCAAGTATTCAATAAACACTTTTTCATTCATTCCAGAGTACTTACAGTGGACAGAATTCATATACAATCAATAGCAGATACTGGACAAGAACTAAGCAGGTGTGACTTTTGTGCTTGAAAAAGCTGTTCCATTGATATGTTTCCTCCTTTTTTGTATGAAGATAGTTGAGTGTCTATCATCAGGTAATATTTGGATTTTGTGATTTTTAAAAACTGTGTTTAAACCATATTTATAATTACCATTAGCACAGACTTAAAATTTGGAACCTGAGGTGAAGGCCCGGGTGGAGTCTCGAGTTACCTGGAGAGCTTGTGTGGCAGTGATGAGGAAGGGTGGGAAATGCCAGTTGCAAATTCAGTGCCTGACTCACCCTTGTACTGGGGAAAATAACATTCATGTTGATTTCCCTTCAAGTATCCCAGCTTCCCAACTTTCCATACCACTCAGGTCTTATTATCTACTCCTCTATTCCATCTCAGCTTCACACTGAAATGTTTATATCCTTGATCTTGCCATCCCTAACCATCACATTTTAATTTTCACATTCAATAAATTCCTAAACTCCATTACACGGTCATAATCTCTTACTATTCTATCTTTCCCTATGGCTTACTTCTCCTAAACCAATTTTTCATCTTCATTTTGACTTTTAATCCCTTTATCAGTATTTCCTCTAGGCCAGTGATTCTCAACCTTTCTGATGCCCCAACCCTTTAATAGTGTATGTGGGTATGTCTGCATGTGGGTGGATCTGTCCGGAGACCGATATAAGAGGTTCCTAAGAGCATCAGAAATATGTATTTTCTGATGATCTTAGGTGACCCCTGTGACCTCTGCGAAAGGGTCGACCGACCCCCAAAGGGGTCGCAACCCACTGGTTGAAAACCGCTGCTCCCTAGGCCATTTTCACTGCACTGGCTACACTTTCTTTCCTTTTCATTCTCAACTTCTTAATTAAGCCAGTTCAATTCAGCACTGTCCTCTGTGCTTAAATCCCTTGCTCCCCCATTCCATTGCCACTCAGTCCTTGCCAAACCACAAACCCTGAATTAGTTCCACCATCAACTTCCTCTGATTCTACTCCTGTCCTTCTGAAGAAAATCAGATGAAGTCACATAACCAGGCTGAGTCCAATACAAATTTCGGTTACCTTATTCCCAACTTGCTGTGTACTTCAACAAGACAAACCTTTTCCTTTTTGATTCTTTATCCCTCTCATCACACAAACTATTCCAGATCTTGCCTTTTTCTCCTCAAACTTCCCACAATACCTTCCTCCAGTCCTATCACACACACACACACACACACACACACACACACACACACACACACACACATACATTTATCATGAACTCCATTCCCCTTACCTTGTCTCATATCCCACTAATATCTCCAACACTATTTTTTCCTTTGATCTAATTTCTAATGAAGAGATGATCCTTCTCCTCACCAACTCCTGTACATATATACCCATTACCTCATCCCTGCCCTTTTTATCCAGAGCAATACCCTCAATGTTAATCCTCCTTCTAATAGTCATTCTCTCTCCATTTACTGGTTCCTTCCTTTCAGCCTGTTAACATGCCTGTTTCATGCATATTTCTGGAATGAGAATTACCAATAATATAGTCTCAAAACTTAGAAGCTAAGGAGGAGGCTCAGGTGGAGTTGTGATTTACCTTGAGAACATGTGTAGCAGTGATGGGGAAGGCTGGGAAGTCCCAGCTGCAAGTTCAGTGCCTGGCTTATCCTTTTATGGGGAAAAATAAAAAATATCCCAACTTCCTAGTTCTCTAGGCCACTCAGATCTCATGACCTACTACTCCTCTACTCTGTCTTAGCTACACACAGAGATGGTCATTATCTTTGATCTTGCTATCATTTTCCATCACAAAACAAAACAAAACAAAACCCACCTATAAAAACCTCATCTAGATCCTTCTATCCACGTTCTATACTGTCCTATCTCTCTTCTCCCTTTGGCTGCCTATCTTATCATTCAATGAAACTGCTGTCTCCAAAGTAATTAATGCTATCTCAATTGCCAAATTTAATGGTTTTTCTCAAACTATGTTCTTCTCTCTGCAGCAGCAGCTGTCACCACTGGCAATCCTCTTCCCCAGGACATTCTTCATACTCTGTCTATTTATAATACTCCATCTCTTGCATCTCCTCCTACATATCTGATAGCAGCATCTTGGCCTCTTTTTCTAAAGATCTTTATCCATGGCATGCCTACCAGCTGTGAGTATGCTCCATGCTTCTGTCCTGGGTTTTTCTCTACACAGTCTGTCATGTGGTGATATCATTAGCTTCCATGTGTTCAACTATAATCTCTACTATAGATTATACCTACATTTATACATATATATATATTTACATATATACACGCACACACATATATATACATATGTATACACACACATTTATATATTCAGTCTGACTGTAGTCTCTCTCCTGAACTCTAATCATGAACTTTCTAGTGGACATTTTGAACCAGATCATCCAATTTAACTAAAGTGCCAAATCAGAACTTATTTCACCTCCTCCCTCAGTCTATCTTTCTTACACATTTCTCTGTTTCCGTTGAGGGCACAATTCTCCTTCCAGTCAACCAAGTTCCCAACCTCACTCTTGCCTAACAAAACTCATCAGTTTCTGAATTTAGTTCTTTCTATCTCCATAACACCTCTTCTATAGTCCCCTTCTCTCCACTCAGACAGATTAAACGCTCCTCATGCCTCACCTGGACTATTGAAATAACCTCTCAATTGCTTTTCTTGCTACAAGCATTTCTCCACTCCTCTCCATTCTCCACATAGACACCAAATAGATTTTCCTAAAGTATAGATCTGACTATGTCACTCCTCACCACCTAAATCAACTCCAGTGGCTCCCCATTGTCTCTAAAATCAAAGTGAACTCCTATTTCTCATTTTAAGCTCCCCACAGCCCAGCCCCTTCCTTTAATTTTATTCTTCTTATGTATTACTTCTCTCCATGTACTCTAGGGTCTAGTCACACTGGCCTATTTATTGTCTCTCACAGGACACACCATCTCTGGTCTCCATGACTTTATGCCAGCTGGCTCCTGTCCCTAAAAGGATTTCCTTCCTCACCTCTGTCTCTTGGAATCATTGTCTTCCTTTAAGATTCAGTTCAATTGCCACTTTTCTCAGGACCTCTTTCCTGGTCTGTGCAACTACTACTGCCTTGGTCTCTACGATTTCCTTGTGTTTACTTTGCGTGTATCTTGTTTATACCTATACAAGGCACATGTTATCTTCCCCACTAGAAAACAAACTCCTTGAAGGCAAAAGCTGCTTTTTTTCTCCTTTGATACTGCCTGATCGAAAGTAAGTTCTTAATAAATGCTTGTTGATTTATTGATCCTAGAATGGTAGCATCATCACACAATGGAGAGAAGCTCCTATGGACTCACCAAGACATTCTGTAAAATGGACATCTGAGGTAAAGGAGAATCAAAAACTGAAACTTCCAGCATCAATGATGACCAAATTGGGCACAGGATACACAGTGCTATGTCATAGGCTCCACTCAGTACCAGTACCCAGAAAGTCTTAGGTCGTACCTCCACATGCATGGTATTGTTGGGCTTGCATTAATACTTAATTTTCTTCCATCTTTGGGGCCCACATTCATCCTTACAACAGTAGAATACTAATGATGATGGTGATAGTAATGGTTTACATGTATATAGTATTTTAAGATTTGCAAAGCAGTTTATATATATTGCCTAATCTTATCATCAATAAACTAATGTGGATGCTACTATTACCCTGATATTACAGATGGGCAAACTGAGGCCAAGTTATAATGTTTTATTCAAGGTCATATGGCCAGTGTCTAACTGGCATTCAAATTTGGGTCTTCCTGATTCCAAATCTAAAACTCTATTTACTATGCCTTTCACATTCCAAGCTACCATTCACTATAGGTTTTTCTCCTACAAGTGCTTCCATTTCAGATTTTCTCAGACAGAGATCTGTTCTTTTTAGTTAACTTTTGAAAGGGACTCTAGAAATAGAGTTTTTGTTTTGTTTCATTTTATCTTTCCTACAAATAATTGTATTTTTTTCAGACTTTTTCTTCGTATGCCACTGAAGGCATCCCAGCAGGCTGACAGGAAGGGTCTGTCACATGGGGCTGGGAGCAGAGCACAGTCTCACATGAGCCATGCTACGTGATTTTGGCCCTGGGGCAGCCCAGACTAGCAGCGGACTGAGCAGACTTAAGGAGAGTGAATCACCAGCAACTGTGGAAGTTTCCAGACTTCTCAACCCATAAAAGCCAAAGAGAAAGTAAAAGGTCAGTAGGGAACTCTGTTGGAACCAGATGGGAAGAGCATGGTCCGGCCCTGCCTCTGGGGTGAGAGTTGGCAAAGGCTCAGTGGCAGCAGCAGCCTCTTCTGTGTGGCTGCCTCCATAGCTCCTGGCCTGCAGATCGTAGGGGGACCAAGCAACCATTCAGAAGGTAATCGCTCTTGCTTTAACCTGTTTGGATCTGGGCTGCTGTCTTGGGTGGTGGTCCTGGGGTAAGAAATGCCAGTGTGCCAGTGTGGTGTCTGGAGAGAAGGCGCCCTCCTCAGAACTCTGACAACATTTGTGAAAGCCCCAAAGATCTGGGACAAAGCTCTCCACTCTGGAAGCAGAGTTCTACCGTGGCAAAGAGTTCAAAAGTCAAGTAATTGGTTGGCAAGATGAGCAAGCAGAAGTAGGGCCATCAGCCCATAGAATCCTTTTTTGGGGACAAAAAGGATCAAAGCATGGAATGGGAGGAAGACAATGAAGTCAGAACTCCTGCATCAAAAGCTTCCAAGAAAAATATGAGCTAGTTCCAGGCCATGGAAGAGCTCAAGAAGGATTTTGAAAATCAAGTAAGAGAAGTAGAAGAAAAATTGGGAAAAGAAATGAGAATGATGTAAGAAAATCATGAAAAGCAAGTCAACAGCTTGCTAAAGAAGACCCCCCCAAAATACTAAAGAAAATAGCTCCTTAAAAATAGACTAACTCAAATGGCAAAAGAGGCTCAAAGAGCCAATGAGGAGAAGAATGCCTTAAAAAGCTGAATTTGCCAGATGGAAAAAGAATTTCAAGAACTCACTGAAGAAAAAAAATTCCTTCAGAATTAGATTGGAGCAAACAGAAGCTAATGACTTTATGAAAAATCAAGATACTATTAAACAGATCCAAACAAATGAAAAAAATAGAAGGCAATGTGAAATATCTCACTGGAAAAACCACAGATCTAGAAAATAGATCCACGAGAGACAATTTGAAAATTATTGGTTTACCTGAAAGCCATGATCAAAAAAAGAACCTAGAAATCATCCTTCAAGAAATTCTCAAGGAAAATTGCCCTGATGTTTTAGAACCAGAGGGCAAAATAGAGGTTGAAAGAATTCACTAATAGCCTCTTGAAAAAGATCCCAAAAAGAACTCCTAGGAATATTGTAACCAAATTTCAGAGTTCCCAGGTCAAGGAGAAGATACTACAAGCTGCCAGGAAGAAACAATTTGAGTATTGTGGAAACACAATCAAGATAACACAATATCTAGCAGCTTCTACATTAAGGGACTGAAGGGCTTGGAATATGATATTCCAGAGGTCAAAGGAACTAGGATTAAAATCAAGAATCACCTACCCAGAAAAGCTGAGTATAATTTTCAGGGGAAAATATGGTCATTTAATGAAATAGAGGACTTTCAAGTATTCTTGAAGAAAAAACCAGAGCTGAACAGAAAATTTGACTTTCAAATACAAGAAGCAAGAGAAGCATGAGAAGATAAACAGGAAAAAGAAATCATAAGGAACTTATTAAAGTTTAACTATTAACATTCCTACTTGGAAAAATGATAATTGTCACTTATGAGACTTTTCCCGGTATGAGCATAGTTGAAGGGAATATATATGTTTTATATCTATCTATCTATCTATCTATCTATCTATCTATCTATCTATCTATCTATCATCTATCTATCCATACATATATATTTATATAGAAGGGTATATGTGTGTATAAATACATATGTGAGTGTGTCTATATATATGTGTACATGTATACATAGATAGAAGGCACAGGGTCAGTTGAATAGGAAGGAATGATATCTAAAAAACAAAATTACGAGGTGAGAGAGGAATATAATGAGAGGAGATAGGGAGAGATAGAATAGGGCAAATTATTTCATATAAAAGATGCAAGAGAAAACTGTTACATTGGAGGCGAAGAACAGAAAGGCAAAAGGGAATGGGTCAACCTTACTCTCATTGAATTTGGCTTAAGGAGGGAATACGCACTCAATTGGGTATCTTACCCTACAGGAAAGTAGGGAGAAAGGGGAAAGAGGTGGGATGATAGAAGGGAGGGCAGATTGGGGGGAGGGTAGTTAGAAGCACACACTTTTGAAAAGGGACAGGGTCAAAGTAGAAAACAGAATAAGTGGGGTGAGGGATAGGATGGAGGGAAATATAGTTAGTCTTTCACAATATATCTACTATGGAAATGTTTTGTGTGATTACACATATACAACCTATATTGAATTGCTTATCTTCCCAATAGGAGTGGGTGACAAGAGAAGAAGGGAAAGAATCTGGAAATCAAAATTTTAAAAACAAATGTTAAAAAAATTGTCTTCTTCTTACATGCAACTGGGAAATAAGTTATACAGGCACTGGGTATAGAAATCTGTCTTGCCCTACTAGAAAGTCAGAGGGGGAATGGGGAAGGATATAAGAGAGCACAGATTGGGGGAAGGGGTATTCAGTAGGCTTGCTGTTTTGGGGTGGGGTAGGGGAAAGATGGAGAGAAAATTTGTAACTCAAAATCTTGTAAAAAATGAATGTTGAAAACTAAAAATAAACAAAAAAATTTTTTTACAAAAGGGAACTGAGTTAGCTGCATTTTATAAATATTAATATGTTGTCTTGCTATTATTCTATTTCCCATAATTGTCAATTATTTCTATGGTATGCTCTTTGTCCTATTCCTTATTCAAGATGTCATTATTAAGTCTCCATTTACTTTATCTTCTGTTTTTGATTCATATATTAATTACTATATATAACATGATTGTTTATAAAGTTGTGTTTAATATTTCTTCTTTAGGAAAAAAAAGATTAATAATTGCTCTGTGTTTCAGAATAGGGTCTCTTTTTTGTAAAGTACCATGTAGTACTGAGAAATAGCTACCTTTCAAAAGATGCATGGATGAAATAAATGAAGAAGCATTTCTTATGTACTTACTATGTGCCAAGCACTGAGATGAGTCCTTTAGGCAGAAGGAAAGATCTCCAAATCCCAAGGATGCAGTGATGGGGCAGATGACTATGCCGGAGGTGGGTCCTTAGGGTTATCAGTAAATAGATGACAGTGTTGGGGGAGGGGAGCTGGAGGGCATAGAAGCAGGATAGTAAGACCTGGAGGATCTTAGGACTTTGCAGGGCAAATGACAAGAACTCGTGTGATCCTTTACCTCACTAGATGGAATCAAGTTGATGACTCCCATCTTATCCATGTAAGCATTTTGATCATCCTAGATTGGTTCTGGATGACCAAGGATCAGGGGAGGCAGGAAAGAAAGGAAGGAAAGTGGAGTTTTAAATTCTCCAACAATTTGTTCAGTTTTATATTTTCCTCTTTGTTTATCTTTTGTGAGAAAGGAATATTAAATTATCCTACAGTTATTTTGTTACTATCAATTATGTTTTCTGCAATTCAGTTAACTTTCCCTTTATGAATATAGATGCGAAGACATTTGATGTCTATTATATCTATTCCTGATATTTATTGACATCAATATTTTGTGGACAACAATTATATTTTGTCTATGGTTCCTTAGTGCATAATGTAGTTTCCCTATTTACGTGACTTGATACTATGAATTTTAATCTTTGCTTTTTCTGATAACTTCTTGTTTTTGGCATCTACTATGATTTTGCATAGTTTTAAAAAAAACCTTTCTAGTCATTTATTTGTATTCTTTATATGGCCTTATTTTTCCCCCTAAATATGAATGTAACAATTTTGGGGGAATTTTCTTAACCATTCTGCCACTTTTTCGTTGCATTTTTAGATCCATTAACATTTAAAATGATTATTTCTTGGCCTGCATTTTGTGCCATTTTTTCTTTTGTATGGATTGGTATCTCCTTCCTTTTAAAAGTCAGTACTTCTCCCCCCTGCAATCTAATTTGTTTATACAAATTGATACTAGTCTAATTTCATAGCTCTCCTTTCCCTAATTCCCCACTCCAAATTTTTTTGAATTTATGTTTATTGCTATTTTCTCTTTCTTTCCTCCTTATTTATCATCTTTTTTCATTTTTGTCATTCTCTGCCCAAGTTAGTAGTCTCTCTACAACTTTGTATTTTAAGTACTTTTTTAAAAATTACATTCTTTTTTTTTTTTCCTTTTTGGAGGGCAGTTGGGGTTAAGTGACTTGCCCAAGGTCACACGGCTAGTGTTTCGTGTTAAGTGTCTGAGGCCTGATTTGAACTCAGGTACTCCTGACTCCAGGGCCGGTGCTCTATTCACTGTGCCACCTAGCCGCCCCTGTTACATTCTTTTAAATAATAGTACTAATAATTAACATTTATGTAGTGGTTGAAGTTTGGCAAAACATTTTACATATATTGTTTCCTTTGACCTTCACAACAACCCTGGGAGACAGGTGCTATAATTGTTCCCATTTTATAGATGAGGAAACTGAGGCAAACAGTGATTAATGACTTCCCTAAGGTTATGCATTTAATAAGTGTCTGAGGCAGGATTTGAACTCAAGGTCTTTCCACCTCCAAGTCCAACACTATCTCCATTGCACCTCCTAGCTGTCTCACAACAAATTATCCTTTGGTTTATCCTTAATTCTTTCTCTTCTCTTCTAGTCTATTCTCAGTTTTATTTTTGGATTCATGGACTGTCTCTTTCACTTGTTTTCTTCTCTGTCTTATATGAGGATAAGTCTTCTGAAGCACTAGATTTGAGTCCATTTTTCTGTCTTCTTGATATGTTCCTTCCTTTCTTGCCCCATCCCCCCCATCCCCCTTTCTTAGTGAGCCTTGATTTAGAAACATCCAAAGGAGAGCCATGTCAGATGGATGCAGCGGTGTGTGATGGGAGTCCCTCTGTGTCCTCTCTGTGTCCCAGTCCTATAGCCTCTGTTACCCCGTGCGTGTGCAGTCTGTAGTCCTTAGCACGTTTTATCCTTTTTCTTTTTCAATCTCTCCCAAATGTCTATATGCATTCAAACAAATTTTTTCAGCCTTAAAAACAAACAAACACCAAACAAAAAAACCCAAACCTTGAGTAGCCCTACTATCCTCACTAGTTACCATCTTATAGTTCTCTCTTTTTCAACTGGTTGTTGTCCTTCATGCTCTAGGACAGCGGTTCTCAACCTTCCTAATGCCATGACCCTTTAATACTCGTACGGGGCATATCTGCATTTGGGAGGACCCACCTGGAGACAGATAGAGAAAACGTGTTTTCCGATGGTCTTAGGCGACCCCTGTGACCCCTGTGAAAGGGTTGTTCAACCCCCAAAGGGGTCGCAACCCACAGGTTGAGAACCGCTGCTCTAAGAGGACCAAAATGACATCACCATATTAGAGTTAAGTTTCAGTGTGTCTGACTGTGGCTGATCAGACCAATGCAATCTCAGAATGTACTACCACAGGTGAGGCACAAATTGTCCATGTTTACATTTGGGGTTGATTCTCTAAATTTGTGCATCTTGGATTTCTTTTGAGTACTTCATCGCTTTTATGTGTGCATAGAGCACAGCACCTTCTCCCATGTGGACACGCCGTGCCACACTGTGTCCTGTGCCGGTATTTCCCATGTGACACAATCAATTCCAAAGTTCTTAAGAGACCTTGAGAGTGTCCTTGTATCGTTTCTTCTGACCACCACGTGGTCAGAATTTTTCATGAAAAAACTGTCTACTCATTGCCTCCCTTTTCTATCTTCTAACGTTCTTCAGTGCTCTACAGTCTGGCTCCTGAGCTCAGTATTCACCTGAAACAGTTCTCTCCAAGGTTATCCGTGATCTCTTACATGCCAAATCCTGCGGCCCTTCCTCAGTCCTTAACCTTCATGACACCTGTAGAATGCTGACCGCCCTCTCTTCCTGCATGTTCTCTCCTCTCTTGCTTTTCATGACATGACTGCTTTGCTAATTCTCCTCCCCTCTTAGCCTGTTTTGCTGATTCTTCATCCGTGTTACACCTACCAGCTGTACATATACCCGAGACTCTGTTCTGGAAGCTGCTCTCTTTTCTTATCCCAGTCTCTCAGGCAGGAAATTCTCTTGGTTTTTTGTCTCTGTGCCTCATCCATCTCTCTCCAGCTGTCACAGTTAGACTCCAGAATCACAATTAAATCGACACTTTTCTCTCAGACTCTTCACAGAATGACAGTTAAACTCTAACTTCATAAGATTCTGTTCCCTCTTTTTTGGGGGAGTGGGGGGAGTTTGCTTTTTGGAGGGGGGAAAGCAGGGCAGTTGGGGTTAAGTGACTTGCCCAAGGTCACACAGCTAGTCAGTGTTAAGTGTTTGAGGCTGAATTTGAACTCAGGTCCTCCTGACTCCAGGGCCAGTGCTCTATTCACTGCACCACCTAGCTGCCCCAATTCCGTTTCCTTTTAAAGATAACAGCAACAGTATTCAAAGTTTCAGTGCAAGAAGTTAAAACAAATGTTGTGTGTGTGTGTGTGTGTGTGTGTGTGTGTGTGTGTGTGTGGTCAACTCTGACAGAGTGCAAGCTCTGGGCCGGCTGAGATTATTCATTGGGTTCTTTTTATCTCCAACAATCTGCCACATAGTAAACACCTAAGAGTTATGTATTGACTGATAGCGAACACTGAATTATGGAGAGCTATGGAAATACTGCAGGGGCTGGTAGGTGGTGCAGTGGATAGAATGCTGAACCTGGAGTCAGGAAGACCCATTTTCCTGAGTTCAAATCTGGCCTCAGATATTTATTAGTTGTGTGACCCTAGGAAAGTCACTTAATTCTGCTTGCCTCAGTTTCCTCATGTGTAAAATGAAATAGAGAAGAAAATGGCAAACTACTCCAATATCTTTGCCAAGAAAACCCCAAATGGGCTCATGAAGAGTCAAGTACCTCTGAAAATGACTAAGCAATGACAATGACAATATGAAACTATTGTACACATGTGTATATCTTGTACAATTTTTAAGTTTTTTTTTTTAATTTTAGTTCTACTGGATCAATGGAAAGAGTAAGGGATTTAAAGTTAGAGGACCTGGGTTCGGATTCAGCCTCTTATATTACCTGCTATATGAACTTGAGCAAACCACTATGTTGGACCCAGTTTCTACATCTCTAAAATGAGGGGATGTGACTAGATGACCTTTAAGGTCCTTTCCAGTGATAAATTTATAATTCTATGATCCTAATAGACTTCTCTTCTGTCCTTGGAGAAGGCAGCTAGATGGTGCAGTAGATAGAATGATGGGTCTGGAGTTAGGAAGATCTGAGTTAGAATGTGACACCAGAATACTTACTAGCTATGTGACCTGGGCTGGTCAGTTCTATCTCAGTTTTCTCAGTTGCAAAATAACAAAGGTACCTACTTCCCAGGGTTGTTGTGAGGATCAAACGAAATAATATTTATAAAGTGCCACATAATCAGTATTCAATAATAGGTACTCCTTTCTTCCCTCCTTCCTTCCTTCCCTCCTTCCTTCCTTCCCTCCTTCCCTCCTTCCTTCCCTCCTTCCTTCCCTCCTTCCCTCCTTCCTTCCTTCCCTCCTTCCTTCCTTCCCTCCTTCCTTCCTTCCCTCCTTCCTTCTTTTCTCACTTTACATCTAGAATAATATTTGGTAGTTCCTTCCCTAGTATTTATGGGAAAATACAGTGAGCCATTTCCTGGAATTCCCCTTGCCTCTCACATTTAGATAGCCTTTTGATGTTTCCAATGCATATCCTCCCAATAACCCTATGAGTTAATGAAATTAATAGCATGCCCATTTTATAGATGAAGAAATTCATGCTCAGAAACTGAAAGTGACTTTCCCCAGAAATTACCAAGGAAACACAAAATATGGGACTTGAATATCAATTTTCTGATTCAACAACCAACAATACTTTTCTCACTAGATCTTCTTCTGCTCCCCCTCCCCCCAGTATTCTTGCTTCTCTCCACCCCACCTCCCACAAATGCTCTTGCCTAATCATACACTCCAGGAATAAAAGACAAGCTGTCTCCTCACTGCATTATCTAAGGAGTAGTCTTGGACAACTTCATAAACCCCAATAAAGGCAGTAGACTTCTGCTCATCTTAGTTGCAAGGCTAATATGAGAATATTTCTGAAAGGACACATAGCAACAATATGTGTATCAGGTTTTAAGACCCCCAGCCCTTACATTTTGTATTTCTCCTAAATTTTTATTAGTATGTCTCAGGGTAAAAGACATTAGCTCCAATTAAAATGTTAGTGTTTGTTTGATTTTTAACTCGAGGGGCCCTTAGAGACTATTCAGTTCTACCACTGCATTTACAATTGAAGTAAAAGAAGCCCAGGGAAGTGAAATTCCCAGAGGCAGGCAGGGATGGCTGCCCATTATAAAGGGAGAATACACGTATTCTTTTGAGTTCTACCATTTAGCTTGAGGTGGTATTTCTTTTGGCTCTTGTACTTTTTCCTCAATCTTAATTTATTTCTGTTCTGAACCTGAGAAAGAAACATTTGCTATGGAGAGGAACCAAATCATAGAATTCTGTAGCTTCTCCTTTTGATTGTAGGCATCCAAGGCCAGCACAGCCTTCAGTGAGTAGCATGGGGGTGGGGAGATGCCAGCTGCCAGGCAGAAGCTTGATGCTTTGGTGACTCTTGCTTTCAGCCAGAAGTCACACTAACCTGTCATCACTTCTTCTTCTTTGCAGTTACAATATAAGAGGGAACCTGCACTTAACCTGCTGGGGAAAGACATTTCTCTCTCTCTCTCTCTCTCTCTCTCTCTCTCTCTCTCTCTCTCTCTCTCTCTATTTCTCTCTCCTCCCTCCCCCATCCTGATTTAGAACTTCTATAGCCAAGCCTCCTTTCTCTTCTTGTCCTTCTGTTGGGCACCTAATTCCAAGTGACCCTTTCCTCCTCCTGTTTGGAGTTGAGTTAAATTAAATTACACATAGCTGAAAGTCAGAATCAGACTTTAGAGAAAGGAATTGCTTCCCCATGACAACCTCCACTTCTGTTTTTTGTTCTGTTTTTTAAAGAAGAAGCCTTGTAGTAATAGACTGAATCAAAAGCTTATAAAAGACAACCATAGTGGTAGTTCCAGGCCGAGTAGACACTCAAGAAATGTCATGAATGAATGAGTAGATGAAGAAGAAAACACTTGAGTTCTGTGGAGAAATTATAGGAAATTCATTGAGGTCAGGTCTTTCTTGAAAAGGGTTAACAGGAGAGTGCCGACAAAGGATGTGCTGCTGCCTTCATGGGAAACTGGAGGTGGAATTTATAGATTGTCACAGAACCTCCTCCCCACCTCCCATCTGGTTGGGCAAAGTCTTCAATATCTCACTGATGGGGAAATCCTAACCAGAGTGACTCAGACAGTGCTTGTCTTCTAGGCCTCAGATGACAGACAGAAAGGGGGTTGTTGAAACAGTGAGAGTTGCATTGGCAGACTTCCCTCACTGCAGTCAGAGTAGCTAAAGATAGGCAATGACCTTCTAGCAACAGCCTTGCTTCCAGGGACAGAGACAGCCCTCCAGGAAGAAGACCATGGTCCAGAGGCCAGAAAAGAAAGGAACATAATCTTCTCTTTTGATAGAAAACTAGCTCCTGGGGTTCCTTTAGCTAGCCCTGGATATGAAAATAGCAAACTTCCATCTGGGGACAGATATTTCAGTTTGTGTCCTGCCAAAATTAGAGGGATTCCATATGAAGAGAGAGCCTTCTGTTACGGAATATACTTAGCTGAGAAAACCATTTGATTAAAAGACTTTTTGACATGCCCAGTTGGGCTGTTATACAAATAAAGAGATCATTTAGATCACTTTCTCTAGGGACAAAGGACAATTTCTCTCTTTAGTTAGTTATGTGCTCGGATAGTACCAGTCACCATTTAAAGACACCAGAGGCATTTAATGATAGCTAAGTGCTTTTCTTCTGGAGTATGTGTGTGGGTAGGGGGCAGGGGTCTGGATGGTCTGATAGGTAAGAGGCCTCAATGCAAAAACATCCCCTGAACAATCTTGAAATAAAAACATCCCCATCCAAGGTTATCTGTCAGATACAGTACTCACAATGTAGTCTGATTTACTTTGATCGGATTGTTTTTCTCCTAACATTAAGCTAAAAATATTACTTAGCTTTTATGAGAATTTTGATTAGAAGGGTTTGGGGGTAGAAAGAGATTGTTGTTTGGAAGAAAAAAAGGGTAATTTTGGAGCCTGGGCTCCTGCCCAGGAAGGTCAGACTTGGGTGGGAACAAAGAATGCCTATATGTATATGTATGTGTATGTTGGGGGAGAGGGTGTGTGTGTGTGTGTGTGTGTGTGTGTGTGTGTGTGTGTGTGTAGTTTGGAGGGATAAAAATAGAAGTCTGAGGGTAGCTGGGACCTGGAAAAGGATTCAGAGAGGGCTGTGAGAGTGGACCAGTAACAAAGACAGCTTCATGGCTTTGCTTAGTTTCAGTCATTGCCCTGTTGACCAACGAAAATCAGCTTGGTATATAAGACAAAAGAGTGACTTGGGTTCAGGAAGACTTGGTGTTCTTACCACGCCTCTAACATGTAACACCTACCTCCCGGAGTTGCCATAAGGATCAAATGGGATAATCGTTGTAAAGTGCTTACTAGCTAGCACCTTGCAAATAGAAAGTGCTTAATAAATACCTACATTCTTCCTCCCTCCCTCCGTCTCTCCCTCCCTCCCTTCCTTTCTTCTTTCTTTCCTTCCTTCCTCCCTCCCTCCTTCAGTTTTACTGCTGTTAATAATAATGTGCCTGGACTGTCATAGGCGCTTAATAAATGCTAGTGGGATTGAGTTGAATTGATGTAGTTCTTTAAGGTTGGTTTCCACTCAAGACCTATTCTAGTACCTCATTGTGGCACAGAGATGGCTGAGGATTCTGTAAGACTCTATCAGCAGAAAACAGGCTTTGCCATGAATGCAAGAGAGAATCTTTTGACAAAAATTCAATATTCAGTATGTGTCAGGATGAACAGATTTGAATTTGAGCTAAGAGATATAGTCTATAAGGTTAGCTGTAGCTTCACTGGTATATGGATTTTAAATGTGAGGAAGATTGTAACCTGGGTGCAATTTTAAGATTTCAGGTCAAGAGCTACCACTTCTGCTATTGCTAAATGATTGTTTACCTGAGGTCTGTACAAACTCCAAGGTAGTTTGTATTATCCTGGATCTAACTTCCAGGGGCATGATGGGAAATAATGATAATGATACTGCTGCTGCTACTAAACATTAGTTAACACCTACTATGTGCTAGGGGAACATAAACAGACAAAAAACAGTCGCTGCTCTCAACTAGTTCACAATCTAATGGGAGGAAACACACACATACACACATTCTTGGTGTAAACTAGAGGTTGCTAATCTTTTTTATGTTTTGTACCCTTTTGGGATTCTGTGTGTGTGTGTGTGTGTGTGTGTGTGTATGCCAAGAGAGAAACTACCTAGGATAAATAGGAAATAATTAACAGAGAAAAGGCATTAAAATTAAAAAGACTTCTTTTTTTTGGAGGGGGGAAGGCAGGGCAGTTGGGGTTAAGTGACTTGCCCAAGGTCACATGGCTAGTTTCATGTTAAGTGTTTGAGGACAGATTTTAACTCGGGTCCTCCTCACTCCAGGGCCAGTGCTCTATTCACTGCATCACCTAGCCCCCCCAAAATTAAAAAAGACTTCTTATAAAATGAGATTTTAATTGGGACTTAAAGAAAGCCAAAGAAGTTAGTAGGTGGAGTTGAGGAGGGAGAGTGTTCCAGGTGTGTGGGACAGTCAGAGAAAATATCCAGAGCAGAGAAAAGTAGCATTTTGTTGGTGGAAAAGTTGGAGACCAGTGTCACTGGATTAGAGTATGTGTCAGGGAGTAAGATATAAGAAGACTGGAAAAGTAGGAGGGAGCTAGGTTACCAAGGGCTTTGAATATCAGGGGCTTTTTTTTTTTTTACAACAACAACAATATCTTGGGTTTAATATAGTACTTTAAAGTTTGCCGAGCACATTACATATCTCATCTGATGGTCACAATAATACTGTAAAGCAGGTACTACTATTATTTCCATTTTACTGAAATGAAACAGATAAGGAAGCTGAGTCTAAATGGCTAAGGTCATTACTTAGGGTCTTACAGCTAGTAAGTGAAAAAGGTAGCATTTAAATTCAGGTTTTCCTGACTCCATCATTATCCACTATGCCACTCACCCAACCCAAAATATCAGACTGATCCAGAGGAAATTTCCACTAATGAGAAAGAGGTTGTTGGAAAAGAGAATTCTTGAATGAAGGGGTTCCATTCTTGTTGGTTGGGTTCAGCTATAGGCATGAGTAATAAAAGATTTGAAATAGCACTTGGCATGTCTCATAAAGCAAGTATTAGCCCTCCCCTTGAGGAAGAAGTTCTGGAGTAAATAGATGGTCAGTGGTTTCAAAGTACAGCGGACGCCCTGTAGCAGAGGGCTGCCACCCCACAGTCAACAACAGCAATACTTATATGGGTAAATAGCTTTGGAACAGCTTATCTGACCGTGGTGGCCTCACGCTGAGAGCTGAAGCACAAAATTAGGATTGAGAAATGCCTGATTAAATAATAACCCAAATCTCATGAAGTTGTGAAATTGTGAGAAGTTCCAGAAATACATAGGGGCCCAATATGAAGGAGAGGCATGCTACAGAGAGCTGGGATAGACTTCAGACACCATCTTGTCCATGACACATAGAGATTTTGTATTGCCTTCTACAGCTTTTTGTTTTAAAGTTTTCCCCAGGAAGGGTATAAACTCCTTGAGGTCAGGGATTATATCTTTGTCATTATATCACCAGTACTTAGCACAATGGCGGGTGTATTCTTATTTTTCTTTTTAATTTTGAATATAAATATCCACAAACATGAATATTTTTCTCTCTCTCTCTCTCTTTTTTTTTGTTTGCTTTTTGGAGGGTAATTGGGCTTAAGTGACTTGCCCAAGGTCACATGGATAGTAAGCGTTAAGTGTCTGAGGTTGGATTTGAACTCAGGTCCTCCTGACTCCAGGGCTGGTGCTCTATTCACTGTGCCACTTAGCTGCCCCAAACATGAATATTTCAAGATAACAAGAACAGAAAAAAGGTTTGTATATGAAATTGTGAATTTCTGTTATGTAGTTTATTCCTTTTTTAAAAAAGTATAAAGTTTAACAAGATAGCATCAAAAGTGTGCTTTTTGTCTGTGTCCCCTTCTGAAATTTACTGTTTTCTTCTGTATATTTTTAATGACTACTTGATGCTATTTTTCTTTTCTTCTTTTTCTTTCATCACTATCAACATCCCATTTCTCAACTCTCTCCTCTCAAAATAAAAATCCTCCCTTCAAACAAATATGTATACCTAAGGAAAACAAATTCACATATTGGTCATATCTGAAAACGTATGTTCTAATTCTGTACTTCTAGTCTGCCACCACTCTGATAAAAGGTGGGAAGGATGCTTCATCATAAGTCTCCTAGAATTGTGATTGACCATTGTATTGCTCGAAGTTGTGTGTGTTTCAGAGTTGTTTTCCTTTACATTACTATAGATGTCACATAAAGTTTTCTCCTGGTTCTGCTCACTTCACTCTTCATCAGTTAATAGAAATCATTTCAGGTTTCTCTCAAATAGTCCCTTTCATCATTTCTTAGTGAGAAATAATATTCCTATACCATAATTTGTTCAGCCATTTCCTAAACAATGCTTTGATCCTACATTGCTTTAATTGCTACAATTAAATTGCTACCATTAAAAAATACATTACAAAATATTTTTGTACACGTGAGTCTTTCCCTTCTGTCTTTAGACCTTTTGGGGGGCATATACTTAATATATGCCTAGTGTTATTGCTATGTCAAATGATATGCACAAACATGACTTTTTGGGTGAAATTCAAATTGTTTTCCAGAATGGTTGGAACAATTCACAGTTTCACTAACAGTATATTAATACATGTATTTTCCCATAGCCCCTTTAATAATTGTCATTTTCCTTGTTTGAATAGAGCCCTGGAGTCAGAAGGACCTGAGTTCAAATTTGACCCCTTCCAAAACTTGACACATACTAGCTGTGTGACCTTGGGCAAGTCACTTAACTCCAATTACCTTGCCTTCTCTCCAAAAAAAAAAAGAAAAGAAAATAGTTTTTGCCAATTGTATTGGAATTACAGAATTTTAAAATTTCTCTTATTAGTGATTTAGAACATTTTTTTTTCGCATGGTGGTTGATAATTTACATTTCTTTTGAAAACTACCTATGTACCTCCTCTGACCATTACTGGGAAATAAAGCATGGCTATCAGACTTTTATCAGAGAAATTTGCTTCCAAATTTTTCCCTGAGTTGACTATTTACCTTCTAATTCTAACTGTATTTATTGCATTTGTAAAGAAACTTTCCAATTTTATGTAATAAAAATTGTTCTTTTTGTCTTTTATGGTCACCTCTATCCCTTGTTTGGTCAAAATTTCTTCCCTTATCCATAAGCATTTTATCCTCTCTAATTTGTTTATGATATAACCTTTTACATGTAGTTCATTCAGATTCATGTTCTTCTTCCTGGCTCTAACCTTCTCATTATCCAGATTTATTTTGGGTATAAAATGTTGATCTAAGCTTAGTTATGTTGGACTGCTTTCCTGTTTCTTCATCCTAGTCAATGATGAAGTTTGGTTTACAGAACATTATACTAATATGTAACTGTTTCTGGGTCCATTGATCCGGGTTTTTTTTTTCTTCTATTTTTAAATGAGTATCAAATTCTGTAATGATTATTGATTTGTAGTATAGTTAGAGGTATATAATTACTGGAATCTTTCCTTCCAGCCCTTTTCTTATTATTTCTCAAAAGATTTTTCTTTTTAAAATTTCTTTTTAAATTATTATTTTTTCTTCTTTAAATTCAATTTTATTTTGTTTTCAATTCCAAATTCCATCCCTCACATCTTTCTTCCCCCATACCTACTGGGAAAGCAAGAAAACCAAAATCTGTAAAATCTGTTAAAAAATATGTATGGTCAAACTACATAAATTCCTGTGTTAGCCATGTTTTTAAAAATGCTTCAATTTGCACTCTGAATTTATCACCTTTCTATGTAGAGATGTGAGTGTGTTTCATCATGAGTCCTCTGGAACTGTGCTTTGTACCATTTGTGCTGATTAGAGTTCCTAAGGCTTTACTGTATTGTTACTGTATAAATTTTTATCCTGATTCTTCTTACTTCTTTGCATCAGTTCATTCAATTCTTCCCAGGTTTTATAAAACCAACCCCTCCATCATTTCTTATTATATAATAAAATTCCATTCCAATCATGTGTACCACAACTTGTTCACCCATTCCTCAGCTGATGGACATTTCCTCAATTTCCAGTTCTTTACCACTATGAAAAGAACTTCTATAAGTATTTTTGTATATTTGAATTCTTTTTCTCTGATCTCTTTGCAGTATAGATATAATTCAGTATTATTGAGTCCAATGGCACATACAGTTTAATAGCTGTTTAGGCACAGTTCCAAGTTGTTTTCCAGAATGACTGGAACAGTTCACATTCTACCCATAAGGCACAATTCTACCTGTTTCCCCATAGTCCTGCCAACATTTATCATTTTCCTTTTTTGCTCATCTTTGCCAGTCTGACATGTGTAAGGTGGTACCCGAGTTGTCATAATTTGTCTTTTTCTAATTTGTAATTGCCCAATTATTAGTGATTTAGAACATTTTTTAATAAGGCACTTGATAGCTTAGATTTATTCCTCTGAAAACTTATTCACATCATTTTACCATTTATTAATTGGGGGATTCCTCTGAAATTCTTGAATGTTGTTATTTTTTTCCCCTAGCTTTAAAAGTGACTCTTTGGTAGTTTACTTTGTATGGGACTAAAACTATAAATTAATTTGAGTAGCATTACCATTTTTATCATATTATTATGTGCCAGACAGGAGTAATTAATCTTTCCAATTATTTGTCTTCTTTTATTTCTGCAGAGTGTCAAGTCAACAAACATTTGCTAAGAATGTATTATGTGCTAGGCATTGTGCTTAGAATTGAGCAGACAAGTCATCATCATAATTCCTGTGTGCACATCTTTGTAGACAGAATCCTAGCTATTTCATCTTGAAATTACAGAAACTACTATTTCTGTCATTATTTTGAATATAATTTTTCTTCTATCTCTTCCTGCTAGATTTTATTTGTAATAATTAGCTTCTTCATTTTACAAGAAAACTGAAGTCAAGAGAGGTGAAGGAAATTGTTACAAATATTAAGGAGGCAAAGGGATATGTTGGAAAATGTAATGGACTTAGAGTTAAGAGATCTGGGTTTGGGACAAGTCAATTCACATTTCTGCCATTCAGTCTCTTCCATTGTAAAGTGGTCATCTTGAAACGTGCACTGTGTGCCACAGGTCTATTGTGAGGAAAGCATTTTGTAAACCTTACACCTACATAGATGAGAGTGAGTTGTTGCTGCTACTGCTCACGCTGCTACTGCCATTGTTATTGTTATTAAACAGCAGGAATCTTTATAACTGAGGGCCACCATGGAGACCTGGGAACACCACCGGCTTCTCCCACAGCATTCCTTCAACCTCCTAGGAATGCTGACTATTCAAAGTATCTTAGCCCTTACGACTGATAAATTGGAATATGGTCTTGACATACTGGGGAAATGGTCCTTGAAAAATTCTCTCAAACCCAAAGAAAAATATATTCAGTAGTGACTGCAAGAAAATGCTCAGAGGCAAGAAACCTGTACGATAAAGAAGAGGTTGGGGGCAGCTGGTGGTGCCGTGAGTAGAGCACCAGCCCTGGAGTCAGGAGAACCTGAGTTCAAATCCAGCTTCAGACACTTAACACAAAAACTAGTCGTGTGACCTTGGGCAAGTCACTCAACCCCAATTGCCCTGCCCTCCCCCCTCCAAAAAGCAAACAAACAAAAAACAAGAGGTTGGCAGGAGAACTAGCTACATACATATTAGAACATACATAAAAGAAAAGACACGTGATCATAGGTGACCACAATCTGAACGTAAGTCAGCAATAAGATGCTACTTAGAAATAAAGAAAAGAAAACCAAACAATGTAGTTCTGGGCTGTATTAAAAGGAGCTTGATAAGCAATGACTTAAAAGTAATTAGTAGTCATAGTTAGCCTTTATATAGTGCTTTAAGGTTTGCAAAAATACCTTATATATCTTATCTCATTTGATCCTCAGGACAATCTTGTGAAGGAGGTGTGCTGTTATTACCATTTTGCAGATGAGGAAGCTGAGGCTGAGAGAAGTTAAGCAATTTCAAACTGGATTATGCAAGTTGCATAAAATCTAATGCAGAATTTGAATTCAGGCCTTCCTGAGGCAGGTAGGTGGTGTCATGGATAGAGCACTGGACCAGGGGTAAGGAAGTTGTCTTTATTGTTCAACTGTTTAACTGTTTCAGTTGTGTCTGACTCTTCATGACTCCATTTGGGGTTTTCTTGGCAAAGACACTGGAGTGGTTTGCTAGTTTCTTTTCCAACTCGTTTTGCAGACAAGAAAACGAAGGCAAAGAGGGTTAAGTGACTTGCCCAGGGTCACACAGCTAGTAAGCATCTAAGATCTCCTTTTGTATCCTCAACCACTAGCTCAGTGCCTCGAATATTTTGCTGATGTTCAACTGTTTTCTACTCACATGTGACTGTTCATGACCCTTGTATAGGGTTTCCTTGATAAAGATACTGGAGTGGTTTACCATTTCCTTCTCCAGCTCATTTTTTAAATGAGGAAACTGAGGCAAACAGAGTTAAATGACTTGCCTAAGGTCACATAGCTAGTAAATGTCTTGGGCCAGATTTGAACTCAGGAAGGCTCATTTTCAGGCTTGACAGTCTATCCACTGTATTACCTAAGCTTCCCCAGTTAGATGTTTTTAGAAAGATTAAGTCCTGTGTATGAACACTTTAAAAAGGATATGGAGAAATTGTAAAGGGTCCAAAGAGTTTCTGTAATTGATCAGAGATAGGAAATTTCTTTGTAGAAGATTGACCAAAAAAACTGAGTGTGTATAACCTAAGGTGACAAGATGGTTTCTTTAAATGTATGAAAGAATTTTCTGAAGACAATAAAGACAATTGCATTTACTATTCACTAAATATCCCAAGGAAATTAACTTAAAGCAACACTGACTTTAATTGGAAAATTTTTCCCTCTGATTGTTTTAGAGTTGAACAACACCCTATGAGGATGACCATAAAAACTGAACATTAATGAAGAGCTTAGTGTTGGGAGCAAACAAGACTTATACTAAGGTGAATCAGATACATATTTAATTTTTTTGCATTATTATTTCACTTCTTATTAATTAAGCATAAATGGTAAGCAGTTCATAAAGGATGATAAGGAGTGTTACTTTTATACCATGAACAAAATTTGTCTAAAAGACACTGGGATAAAGAAGATGGAAATCTGGTACAGTGGGAAACTGCACTGAAGCCTCCTTTGAGAGCCCTGGGTTATATTCCAAGATGATGCCAGTCATAAGTATCTTTCTTATGTTAGGATACACACAGGATGTGCCAAGTGTTCCTGCCCCCAGATTTTTGGAAACAGGTCAGGGAAATGTGGGAAATGTGAAGTTCAGCCTATCCGGAACAGGACAGCCTTTTCCCCTCTGAAATGGAAATTTTCCTACCTTCATTAAGGGGAGAATATCAACCAGGACAGCAACAACCTCTGGAAAAACCTCTAGAGTATATTATTTTTAAAACAGACTCATTATTCAAAGATTTTAAAAATAGACTTTTATTTTAAACTATTATCTTTATTTAGGAGACAAGTAGCATGATCTGGCATTCCCATCTCTTTGAAGACTTGCCAGATTTCGTTGTGATCCACACAGTCAAAGGCTTCAGTATAGTCAATGAAATAAAAGTAGATGTTTTCCTGGAACTCCATTGCTTTTTCCATAATCCAACAAATGTCAATTTGGTCTCTAGTTCCTCTGCCTCTTCAAAATGTAGCCTACTCTTTTGGTAATTCTCAACTTACATATTACTGAAGGCTAGCTTGCAGAACCTTAAGCATAACCATGTTGGCGTGTGGAATGAGTGCCATTGCTTGGTAATGGCATTGCCTCATTTAGGATTGGGATGTAAGCTGATCTTTTCCAATCCAGTAGCCACCGTTGTGCTTTCCAAATTTGTTGGGAGGACAGTGCTTTCGCATCATCTTTTACATTTTTAAATGGCCCAACTAGAATTCCATCACCTTCACTAGCCTTATTGTTAGCAATGCTTCCTAAGGTGCACTTGATTTCATTCTCTAGAATGTCTGGCTCTAGACCATCTTACTTGTCTCCTGAGGAACCTATGTGTAGGCTGAGACAACCGTCAGAATTGTAAGAAGGAACAGCTGATTGGTTTAAGATTGGAAAAGGAATACAACAAAGCTGCATATTGTCGCTTTATTTATGTCACTTATATGCAGAGTATATGATGCAAAATGCCAGACTGGATGAATGAAAAGCCGCAATTAAGGTTTCTGGGGGAAATATCAACAATCTCAGATATGCAGATGATACACTCTGAGGGCAGAAAGTGAAGAAAAATTAAGAAGCTTTTTAATGAGGGTGAAAGAGGAGAGTGTAAAAGCTGGCTTGAAGCTTAACATAAAAAAAAAATTAAGACCTTGGCAATTAGTACCATCATGTCTTGGCAAATAGAGGGAGATGAAATGGAAACAGCATCAGATTTTATATTCTTGGGCTCAAAGATCACTGCGGTGGTGACTAGCCATGAAATTAAAAGACACTTGCTTCTTGGAAGGAAAGCTAAGGCAAATCTCCTTGCCAATAAAGGTCTATTATAGTCAAAACTATGGGTTTTTTCTGTAGTAATGTATGGCTGTAAGAACTGGGCTAGAAGGAAAACTGAGTGCCACAGAATCAATACCTTTTAGAGAAGGAGACTTTTGAGAGTCCCCTGGATAGCAAGAAGATCAAATCAGTTGATACTCAAAGAAATTAACTCACAAAATTTACTGTAAGGTCAAATACTGACATCGAAGCTTAAATACTTGGGTTATATAATGAGAAGACATGATTCATTAGAAAAGACTCTGATGATGGGAAAGACTGAAGGCAAAAGGAGAAGGGAATAGCAGAGGGTGAAATGAATAGATAGTGTCATGAAAGCAATGAACATGAGCTTAAACTTTGAATGATAGTAGAGGATAGAAGGGGCTGATATATGGGTCATGAAGAGTCAGACATGCCAGAATGAACAACAACTTTTCTTTTAACATACCTAGATCTTCCCCTATATCTTTCTTTACCCCTCCCAGAGAGCCATTTCATGTAATAAAGAATTTTTTTAAAAGAAAAAAAATGAAGAAAAAAATCAAATCAGCAAAACCAATCAACACATCAAAAAGATCTGATGTTATATGCAATACTCCACATCCATACTCTTTCACGTCTGCAAAGGAGTGGGGAGAGATGAATTTTCATGTTTCTTCTTTGAGATGAACTTTATTTTCTATAATTTCACAATATTCAATTTTTTTTTAAAGAGGGCAGTTGGGGTTAAGTGACTTGCCCAAGGTCACACAGCTAGTAATTTTGGTTGTTTTTTGATCATTGTTTTTTCCCCCATAACATTGTTGAATTCATTGTGTATTTTATTTTCCTCGTTCTGCTTATTTCATTGTAGTAGTTCATGTAAGTCATTCCATGTCTTTATGTTTATCATGCTCATTGTTTTTTAGTCTACAATAATACATTATTGTATTATTGTATATTGTATATTCCTGAACCATAATTTGTGTAGATATTTCCCAATCAACGGGCATCTATTTTATTTCCCATTCTTTGATACCACAAAAGTACTACTACAAATGTTTCAATGAGGTCTTTCTTTTTGTTAATGACCTCTTCGGACCATATACCTAATAGCAGAATCTCTGGTTAAAGGGCATGCACATTTTTGTCACTTTATTTGCATAATTCCAGTTCACTTGGTGAAGGGTTTTCCACAACTCATAGTTCCATGCATTAGTGTACCTGTATCTATACAACTTCTCCTCCAGGCTATACTATTAAAGAGACAATGAACATCTTGATAAGGAAGCTGCCATTGCTCAGTCATATCCGAACCCTTGGAACCCCATTTGGGGGTTTTCTTGGCAAGGAGAGTAGAGTAGTTCTCCATTGCCTTCTTCAGCTCATTTTACAGATGTGGAATTGATACAAACAGGGTTAAATGACTTGCCCAGGGTCATACAGCTAGTAATTATCTGAGGCTGGATTTGAATTCATGAACATGAATCTTCCTGATTCCAGGCACAGCGGTCTATCCCTGTGACACCTATCTGTCACAGATAAGGAAGAGATTATCTCAGAAAGCCAGCAGGGTTTTATCAGGAACAGATTAAGTTAGATTAACCTTCTATCTGTTTGTTTTTTTAACAGGGTTGCCAAATAGATCAAGACAATTCTCTATCTGAGCAATGTATTTCACAAAACCCTAAATCTGGGCTGGAAGGAAGTTAAAGGCCACTGAGTCCAGGTCCCTTATTTTATAGCTGAGGGAACTGAGGCACAGATAGGTTAAGTGTTCCAATTAAGTGTCTTAAGGGGAGGGTAAAAGTTAAAAAATTGAACTGACTCTGGTAAAATGAAATTTAATAGAGAATGAATGTAGTCATTTGGGGTCAAGAAATTGACTTAGAATCAAGAAATTAGCTTCATAAGTACAAGACTGGGGAGACATGGGGATAGCACTTTATATGAAAATTATAGGGTGTTTAGTGACCTACACATTCAATAGACATCAGCAGCAATATATGGGAGCCAAAAAAGCTAATGGCTTCTCAGACTTTATTCAGATAGGCTTGGCTTCTAGGAATATGGAAGCAAAGCCCCACTCAGACTGTTGGTGCCTTGAAGTGAGGGACAGACAAGACATAGAGAGGTGGGGAGTAAACAAAGGAAGGGAAGAGCACAAGGGAAAACTTCCGAATTTTGCCTAAGAGTTAAGCATAGCTGGCAATCAAATCTTACTGGACCTTCCCTCTACTGCTTTCCCAGAAGTTCTGATTTTGTCCTGCAAGGGGGAGAAGGGAAAAGTTGATCTCTCTAGTCCCAGGAGAAGAACTTTCTGAATCATCTGACTCCATGAACTGAGGGAGCAGTCTTTGCTGCTACCCCACCTGCCCACCTCCAGGTATCTGGTACCTGGCTTTAATTAAGAAGAGCATGGGTTCCCCCTTTTATAACTCACCTGCAATGAAGTAACTCCTTGTTGAGAAGGTTAGAAACATGGCTAGGTTTTCTAGAAATAGGCCCAGGACATGCACTTATGTGCACAAATCAGAAAGGATGTGTGGGAGTGTTTGACTTCCTTTGTGGACATGCGTATACACATTTTAGTAGGAATCATGGTCAGAAAAAAGAACCCCTTAATTTTTCTGGTGATTGAATGCTGTATTTGAGCTTGTCCTGTTAAGTTTGGTGAACACTGACATTTATGCCATTATAGATGGCATTATAGTCCATAACAGATGGACTCAGACATCCATCTACTAACTGGTACTGCATGATTCCTCAAGGTCCCTTCAAATCATAGGAATTTGCACGTAGCCACCATAGAACCGTGGCCCTCCCCTACCTTGTTCCAAGCAAATGGCAGGACAGTTATCTGTAATATCTACAGAGTTCTCCTCCATATCAGGACCATCCAAGCCCCTGAAAGCCTCAGTTCTCTCCTCACTAATTGTTTCGTCCTTTAAGACTCTTCATGATCTGGTTCTAACCCACCTTTCTGCTCTTATTTCATGATACTCTCTATACACACCACTTTCTAGTGAAATTGAGCTACTTAATTTGTTCCCCACTTCCTGCCTCCATTTATTGGATTAGGCTATCTCAAATGCCTTCCTCAACTCCACCTCCCAGAATCTTTTTTTTTCCTTTCCAAGTCTATTTCAGTTATCACCTCCTTCATGAAGCCTTCCCTGATTTCTACCCCCAACTCCCATGACTATTCTCTTCCTCCTAGGGTTTTCTTAGAGCTTTCTGTCTGCCTCTTTCCTCTGACCCTAGCTCTCTCTAAATTATAATATACTTCTTTGTATATGTGCAGTGATCCCTTTACTCCATGCCTCAAATAGAATGGAAATTCCTCGGGGGGGGGGAGGACTGTCATTTTATTTCTGTATCTCTGATACTTGACATAATGGCTTGTACATTGTGGGCACCCTCTCAATGCGGAACTGAATGGCAGCTTGTGAGAATGTGAAATAAGAAATAGGAAAGTGGCTTCTCAGGACATCATTCATTGTCAGGATGTGTTAAATCCAATACCTGCTCTCTCTTTTTTGAACTTATATTTTTTTCCTGTGTATAACGGGTTTTAGGCTTTTGTCTTTCCTTCCATTATACTGTAAACTCCTTGACAGTAGCATGTATAGTACACCCAGCACCCAGCCAAGGGGCTTGTACCTAATAAGTACTTAATGCATTTCTGTTGAATGGAATTGTTGACTGGGTGACATTCGGCAGTATGCAACCTTCACAGTTGCTTCAAATTTTCTTGGAATCCTGGGGTTGCATTTGCAAACAAAACACTTCCATCTTCACAAAGCAAACAAGTGAAAAGTTTACCACTAGTAAGGATTCCATCGCTCTAGTCCAAGAGTAGAAACCACTTTTACAAGTAATCCTAAAATAGAAGGGAGAAGATTGTTTCCCCTTTGTGGAAGTCAATTCCCCAAGGTCCTGCAAGCAGCTTGATCTTAGTTGTGCTGTGAATATTTCATCTTTTCATTGAAGTCAAGCTACTGGATTTCCTCTACTACTGTAAAATACACCATCTTGTAGTCAACAAGCACCAGAATGCAGGGTCTGGCCCTCAGCTCTGCATTTTTCATGAAGTTGTCAGAACATATATATGTGATCAAAGGCAGAAAATATCAACCACAAAATTCACCTGCTCATGACTGATGGAATTCTCTAGGCTCGTCTTGATGTGAAAAGTGGCAATTCTTATGAAAAGCTCACAGACTTTGCAAATGGACAGTAATGGTGTGAAAATTGCCAAGATTTTCTGGGTCATTTTTTAAAAGAAGCAATAGAGTTCTTAATGTCTTCTAAGCCTGGGGGACCTGGCTGCTTACAAGGCAATGTATTAACCTTAATAATTATGCAACATGATCATTTTAAGATGTTTAGGACAGTTCCACCATCCCCTTCATCTTTATTTAGCCACCTCTTTTGCTGCTGTTTCCTTATATATAATATGCAACATTCATGGTCACCATGTGGTGATTGGTGTCTTGCCTGGAGGTTTTTTTTCCCTTGAATTCTAGTCTTTTACCATGTCAATAAGTACACTTGTCATTCTCATATTTTATTGGGACTAATGGTCACTGCTGTAGTTGAAGATCTCTTTCTACTTTTTATAGACTTGGCTTTTAAAAAAATCTATTCCTCAAATGAAAGCTTCATACAAGTCAACTTTGATTTCCTGGAATAGTCTTTTCTGGTCTTCCCTCTGAACAGTGTGGAGTAGAAGGAAGAAAGCAAGCAAACATTTATTAAATGCCTACTGTATGCCAGGCTCTGTGCTAAGTACTTCACAAATACCTAATTCAATCCCCAGAAAAGCCCTAGGAGGTAGGTGCTATTACTACCCCTGTTTTAACAGTTGAGAAAAATAAAGTAAACAGAGGTTGAAGTGCTTTGATCACTGCACACAGCTAGGAAGTGTCTCAGGCTGAATTCTACCTCAATTTTTCTTGACTCCAGATCCCAAGGTCTATTTAGTGTAACACCTAGCTGCAAAGGTAGAGACAGAAAACTCAGTGATGATTGATTTGGAAGAAGTTGGGAAAAACTAAGACAGACACTTAGTGAATACTTGTTGATCAATTGATAGAGAGACTGACCAGTTGTAGAACACGGTGGATTTGTGTGCTCACTCTCACAAGCAATGAGAAATCTAAATGTGTCCAATTTGTCTCCTGCCAGCCTTTACTGATAACACAAAAGTAGCTGGGACAACAGTCAAAAGCCTCATATTACAGGCATAGACAAAAAAAAAATCATCTAGAGCCATCCTGCTCATTTTAAACTGATGGCCCAGAGGAAATTTCCCTCTCAGGGTTCTAGAGGTAACCCGAAGCATAGAAGAATGTCTTTCTAATACTATCGGCTCTAAGCCCCATTCCAGCGTTGTTTTCCATATCAATTGCCAGTTACACTGAGTATGTCCCTTATATCTTTGGTTAACCAAGTGATTAGCAATCCAATGCCATTTAATCATTAATGTCAATTTGCCTACTTCATAGGATGTTATAAGGATAAAATGGGATAATATTTGTGAAGTGTTTTGTGAACTATTATGGTTCCTCACAATGAATCTGGGGCAATGTAGTGGCTTGAATATGCCTCTTTTCTAGGATGCTTCATCTATGCAGTAACAGGCACAAGTTCATAAGGTCTACCATTAAACAGTATGTAGGAGGCTGGTATTAAATTTCCCCTAATTCCTTTTTCTCAGACCTGCCTACAATACCTAGCAAGGAGCCTAATGATTTTTCAGAGGATAGTGTAATGTATTCAGTCATGAAGAAAAATGTAACTATAGAGAGGAACAAAATATAGGTACACATAATACAGATTTTTTTTTAAGACAGGTTCAGAGTGGGTGGTTCTCAATAAATATAGAATATGTGAGTAGATGAGAATATCTTCAGGTCCCTGCCAAAAGCCAAGGATAGTCAGAGTGCCACAGTATATGTTAGGATAGGAGGAGAAATTATTAAAAGGAGAATCAAACACCAGTAAGAGAGCAAAAAGGGCTTCAAGGTTTCTTAGTAATTTTTTCTGAAGGTGATTTAAACCAATCTCCTGGGATAAGAAGTGTATACCTCATCTCCAACTAATCTTTTAATTTTAAAATCAGTTTTTTGGTTTAACATAAGTATAGTACAGTGCAATGTGATGGGTCACATCATGTCATATCGTATATCCTATCCTATATCTTATCCTGTCCTACCCTAACCTACCCTATCCTATCCTATCCTATCCAATCCTATCCTGTCCTGTCCTGTCCTGTCCTTACCTATCCTATCCTATCCTATCCCATCCCATCCCATCCCATCCCATCCATCCTATCCTATCCTATCCTATCCTATCCTATCCGATCCTATCCGATCCTATCCGATCCTATCCTGTCCTATATCATACCAAACATGAGCTTTTGGCCCATGTTTTGCCCCAGTCTCACCATTATCCTAATGGGGGCATTCCATGTCATGTAATTTCTGAATGGTGAAGCCTGAATAGGTCATGAAAGTATACTACTTTCACCTGGACCCTGATTGTGTTTTACAGTTCCTGGCATGGATTCTCTCATGTAGTAGACACTCAGGGAAGTCTGGCTGGTTGAATGAACGAATGAATGAGCATACATTTATGTTCTTTCACTTCAGACTTTGCCCAAACTGTGATGTGTATTCAGAGGAATGCTGGTAATGAAGTTAGCAGCTGATCCCTCAATGTGGCCTCTCTTTGGAGTTTTTATCTTGTCTGACCACACAGCACACTCTGGAGGCGTTCCATGGGGACGTCATCTGGGGCGGGGTGGCAGGGACTGAGCTCAGCCCCTGGCATCCATTCAGCTATGCTCCACGGGAGTAAGGAAAACAACATCTGGCAGGAATTATATGTCAATAGAATCCAATAAGCTCCCCTTCTCTACTCCCCCCCCTTTTTTTTCCATGTGGTCCAATCCAGTCTTGTCTTCAGGTGCAGCTGGACAAAGACGTGAAGCCTTTCTCCAGACTTGGCTTTGGGAGTCTGTTTTTGTTGCTTGGTTCCACACCCTGGTTGGCTGAGTCCCAGAGGTCCCTGGGTTTCAGAGCAGAGGCTACATCCTATTGTCCCTCTAAGTCAGGGAGACCAGTAGCAAAGCCTCTCATTTTTCCTGATGGACAGTATGCAACTTCTCAAGCAAACATTTTCCATATGGCTCAGATCAGCCTGGTCAAACACGAACTTATTTCCCAGGAACAGCCTCCTTTTTTGTCTCTGTCCTCAGAAATTCTTTCCATTCCCAGTATCCCCACTGTGAAGAAACAATATCAGAAAGCCTAACAAAGAAGAAAGAAGCTAAATCTCAGAAGTTTGGAACAAAGGTCTCAAGGACGCATGCATGTATATTAATGCAAATGTCAAGGAAATGTTTGCATTCCCAGGTTAAAAAATAACAAACCCAAACATCTTACCCTTAACCTAGATCTTCTTTGTGTATTTTTGTATAGCAGTTACTCTGGCCCAACTTTCCCAGAGTGAGGCTGACTACACAGCTACCCCTTAGGGTTTGGGAGTCCCCCTGTGCCATTGAGATGTTTCTTCTCTAATGCTATGGATTCAAGCTCTCATTTAAAAAGCCAGAGGGGGGGCGGGGGGGAGGGAAGAATACTCTCTCTCTCCTTGTGGAGACAGGGCTCAGGTAGCTTAGTTTCTACATAGCATTTTCCTCACCAAGTTTCCTTCCAAATATGGCATGCCCAGTGGATGAATCTATGTCTTAGCTGTGGTGAATCTGGGTTCTAGATGCCATTCCTTGGGGCCTTTATGAATGGCTGCTAAACTGGGCATGGACTCTGCTCCCAGATCTTCTGGTGTCATATTTTCCTGATGTTTTGAAACTCACAAGGTTATGGCCATTTCTAATCTCCTTCAACTCAAGCAAGAGAGAATATATTTCAAAGAGAAAAGAGCCCCATATGCCCTGCCACATATCCACCTCAAATTAAGAGTGTCTGAGATCTACCCCTTTGTAGCACTGTCTTTCTTTTCTTACCAGAATGCATCTGGACAGGAGGGAGTCAGACCAAAGGACTTTCTCTGACTGACTAGAGCCATTGGATCTTATCCCAGATCCAGTGAAAAAGATGATAAGCAACTAGGTTGAAGGGCTTGGCCTAGAGTCAACCAATCAATCAATCAACATTTATTAAGCTCCTACTATGTGCCAGGCACTGTGCTAAGTGCAAAGGATACAAAAAGAGGCAAAAACCAGGGCCAGTCCTCAAGTAGTGTACTATCTTATGGGTTAAGAAAACACGAAAACACACACAAAAAGCAAACTATGCACAAGATAGATAGGAAAGAATTAGGAGAAGCAAGGAATCGGTCTTCAGCCTGTGGGTTATGTTCAATTTATAACAATGAAAATACATCCTGCATATCAGATATTTACATTATGATTCATAACAGTAGCAAAATTACAGTTATGAAGTAGCAACGAAAATAATGTTATGCTGGGGGTCACCGCAACATGAGGAACTATATTAAAGGGTCTCAGCATTAGGAAGGTTGAGAACCACTGGAGGGATTGGGAAAGGCTTCTTGGAGAGGACAGGAGTTTAGCTGGGACTTAAAAGAAGCCAAAGAGATCAATATTTGGAACGAGGGGGACAGCCAGAGAAAATGCCCAGGAGAGTATTATTTAAGGCGGGGAGAGTATTATTTAATGAATAGCCATGGGGCCAATTGTCACTAGAATGAAGAGTACTTGTTGGGCAGTAAGTGTAAGACTGGAAAGGCAGGAGGAAGCTTGGTTACAAAAGGCTTTGAATGACAAACAGAATATTTTGCATTTGATTCTAGAGGTAATAGAGTCAGGAAGACCTGAGCTCAAATCTGGTCTCAGAAACTTCCCCACTGTGTGACCCTGGGCAAGTCACTTAGCCTCTGTTTGTTGTAGTTTCCTCATCTGCAAAATGGGGATAATAATAGCGCTTGTCTCTGAGGGTTCTTGTGAGGATCAACTGAAAGATTATTTGTAAAGTGCTTAGCACAGTGCCTGGCTGGGCCTGCGCACACGCACGCACACAATATGCTATTGTTATTCATAATAAAGGCTCCTCTTTATCATGAGGCAGTCTGACTGTGATGAGTCACATACAGGATGTCCATGAATGCTCCAGTTCTTTCTAGAGCACTTCCATTTCATAGCCTCATATCTTTCCAGAAGCAGGCTTCCCAGAGTCTTCCCCAGGAGGGATTGGTATCAGCTGAGCCCACTGTGCCTGCTCACCACCCCTATTACACGTGTAATTGTATAAAACTCATCAAAGAATCTCACTTATACAAAACTTGATTTATCATCCTCATCTTTATATTCACTATTGTCAAATAATGCTGAGCATATCTGATCTCTTATTGCATGCCTACGGTTTCTGATCCCATAGGGCTCCATTTTACTTTCCTATATTTAAAGAGTTTATTACCACTTACTTATCTGTGGTTCGTATGGTACAGCTGCCCTTTGCTCAGGAGAGATAGATTGACCAGCTGGATGATTGTCCAGATGCATTTCCTTCAATTGGTGAGATTTCTTCTCCTGGTTAGACTATTTATTTTCTGGATCATAAAGCTGTCTTCTGCATAATATAGGAACCATTTTGATGCACTGTGTTTTAACCCAACATCTATCCCAGTAGTTGAAATCATTCATGAGAGTCCTTTGTGATTTAGAGTTGGAGGAAAAATTTTTCAATCTTTCTCTTTTCCAGTGCTAGCAAGGTTTAACAGCTCTCCTACTGCCTCTTCTTCATTTCCCTGGAGATCTCTGTAAACCTGATGGATTGTGTCATTACAGTCATTGTTGAAAGTTTTATCTCCTTTGGTGTATAGTTTCACTGATTCCCTTAGCCCTCCCTTTTTTCTTTCTTTCTTTTTTTTTTTTTTGGCCTTCAAATTGTACTCTTTATACTTTGCTGGCATTCTAGAAATAGCTGTACTTGGTTTTGGTCAAGCACTCTTTGTCATAACCTACTTTCTTTAAATCAGTTGGGCTTTGGTTTAGGCTCATGGAATCATAGCATAGATTGAGAGTCAAAAGAAATCTCAGAGATCATTTGGGTCAATTCCTTCATTTTAGAGATAAGAAAAATGAAGCCCAGAAAAATCAGATCATTTACTCCTTAGCACAGATAAGTGTCAGAACTAGAATTTGAACCAAAGTCTTCTGTCTCTAAATTCAGTGCTTATCCACCAACACCAACAAATCACCACCTCCTTTATGAGTCCCAATTTAGTGTTCCACCCATTCCCCTCCAAAAGCTACACGATATAATTTCTAAAAATACAGACTGAAACATACTATTCCTCTCTGTCTCTTTCTTTCCCTTTCTTCCTTTCTTCCTTCCTTCCTTCCTTCCTTCCTTCCTTCCTTCTTTCCTTCTTTCCTTTCTTCCTTCCTTCCTTCCTCCCTTTCTTCCTTTTTTGAGTTTTCTTCTACAAAATGACTAATGTGGAAATAGTTTACATGATTGTGCACATATAACCTAGAACAGAATGCTTACTATTTCAGGGAGTGGGGAGGGGAAGAAGGGAGGGATAAAACTTAAAACAACAACAACAACCAATGAATAGGGAAAAATAAATTTTTTTTTTAAATCAGCAAGCACAGCTGAGACTTAGATAAGGACAATAAAAAAAGATGAATGTTTTGAATGTGGTAGGACAATTGGTAATCTTTGCTAATGTGAAGGCTGAGGCTAATGATCATTTGAGTTCTGAACTTCAGTAGGACTAAAGCTAGTCAGGTGTCTGTGCTAAGCCTGGAACCAGTACGGTGAGCTCCCAAGAACCCAGGGGGACACCAGGCCGCCTAGGGAGGGTTGAACTCTCAAGTCCAGGAAGTTGGGAGGAGTAGTAAGCTTTAGGGTAATGATACAGTCATAACTAGGGAGTAACAATTGTGCCAGGCTCTGGCATCTGGCAAAGTACTTTTCCTCTTCAGAGTAGACCTCTGGTTTTCCCTCCTGGGGCCTCATAGTCCTCTGTCAGTCTGAGCCACATAGCATAACCACTCATGCTGCCTTGCCTGATCCTATGCCTCTGCACCTAGCTTTTACTCTCTCCTGGTGCCTGCCTTCCCACCATATCTTCATTTTTGCCTCATTTCTTCCTAGAGGTTGACGGTGTGCAGAGACCTAGCCATGTAGTAGGGTTTACACTCTCCTAGGGATAGTTTTCTCTGTCTCTTGTCACAACTACATAGAACCCTCACCCAAGGGTGTTGCCATAGAGACTTTCCTCAGAGTTCACTAAGTTAAAAACATTTTTTTTAAAATCTTGGTAGGAACTTCCTTTAGGGAAACCCAAGAAACCACATTAGATTGTCAGCTCCTAGAGGGCAGGGACTCGCCTCTTTTTGTATCCCCAGCACTTAGCACTGTGCCTGGCACAGAGCAGGAGCTTAATAAATGTTTACTTACTAATTGTTAATTAATGGATATAAGCCATGTGAAGAGGCAGAAGAGGAGAGCCAGGAGCGACACAAGTCCCCGTACTTTTCCTGCCAAGCCAGTGGGGACCTGGGGGACTGGATGTCTACCTCTGGGATCAAAATCAGGGAAAGCAAGTGCACCGAAATAAAACCTTGTGGGACACACAGCATGCAGGAAGGCAAGGGGAAACTGGATTGGATCGACCAACAAAACCAGAATTGATGAGACGTCCAGAATTCAGACCTGTCTTTCTTTAATTGCAAAAAGAGGCACCTGGGGAAACCTCCAGCTTCCCTTTACCAGTCTGATTGCATTTACTGTTTCTCCTCCAAATGATGGGAGTAGGGAGGGATAGGTGCAGGGGGTGAGAGATTCAATATCCCTAGTTAGGCTATTAGTACCCTTAAAGTAGAAGCCTGTTCTTTTAATTTTTTTTTTTTGCATTCCTATGCTATTTGAAATCTCTGTTAATATGTACGACCATTTACTGTGATTTCTGCTCAAGTATGTGTAAAGTTTGAGGTTGAGAGTGAGGAAGTTAACCCAAGACAAAAAAGAGATTTTTCTCAGTTCAGCCTGAGATGGTAGGTGAGCCAATGAGAGAAAGAATTTCAGCAATGTTTGTAAGCTCTGATTTATCTGTACCTGCTAGACAGCCTAGAATCTGTAGTGGGGATTAGTAAGAAAACAAATGAACAGAAGTAAGAAGTGGATGTTGGTGTGTTTTTTCAAGTAACAATAATCTTGCACCTAGAATACAGCCAACACCTCACTTGGCTATCTGTATTTTGATATATCCACATAAAACAGCTTACATACTTACTAGCTGTGTTACTTTGGGCAAGTCACTTACCCGCTGTCTGCTTCAGTTTCCTCATATGTAAACTGGAGATGATAGCAGCACCTACCTCCCAGGGTTGTTGTAAGGAAAAAGTGAAACAATGCTTGTAAAACACTTTGCAAACCTTAAAGTGCTAGCATTTGCTAGTCATAATAATTACTGTTATATGTAATACTTATTATTAATAACAATAGATTAAATCCCACTAAGACAAATAATTTTATAAAAAAATACAATATGATAAAGAGCTTTAATCAAGCAATATTTATAACAATAAAATGCTCTCACAAGAAAAATCTTTGGACAGTTCTTTGATATTGTTATGGGATTGAATGTGTCAATTTTTAAAAAAATGGAATTCATTAAATTTTATTAAGCCTTCCTGTTTTTCTCTCACTATTAGACATATAATGTGAAATTAAATGAATGTTTTATTTTTACTATAAATTGTCTAAAGTCTTTTTTTTTTGAAGAAAAACAAAGAATTTTGACAATGTTGAACTCTGGAAATTAATATAATGTCAGATTAGCAAAATGCACAACTATTGGTAGAAATGCTTTCACTTTAGCAAGGTAGTAGTGTGGTGTCAGCAGAGAGACAATCTCTGACTGTGTGTATGTATGTGGTCAACCTTAGAGAGGGACAGCTGATGCCCCAAAGAGAGTCCAAGTAATATCTCTGAAGGGATCTGGGGATTACATGGCCCAGGGGTACCATAGCAATAAGATTCAAGCAAGGGAACACAGTTGTTTGTAGGTTGGCCAAAGATCATGGGACATACCCTTTGAGGGAAAGATAAACTCTAATAAATATATTGATATCCTGATGAAACAGAATTGTTCTGGAGCTACAGAAATTCCCAAAAGGAATTTTGAACATGAACTTGCACCATGCCACATCATGAAAAATGAAGGAAGTTATATACAAGGTAGAGATAAGTGTCCTGGGATTTAACCCCCATTGATTTAAGTCACCTCATTAAAACTTCATTAAAAATGTGTGAGCTACAACCAATGATAAACTTAGAAAAAATAAATTGTTTATCAAATGTAAGCTTAATATCTAATGTAACAAAAGTGAATTCTATTCCAAAACATGTAAAACAAGTAATTAAAATGAAAGTAGGATATATTACATATTAAAACTTTTTATAGAACTTTACAAAATATAAAATAATTTTGATTATGTGAAACTGAAAAGTTTTGCACAGTCGAAATGAACTCATCTTGGATAAGAAGGGAAACAGGAGAAAAAAAAACTTTGTATCAAATATCTCTTATAAGGATTTGATAACCAATATGTTCAGTCAACTAACTGAAATATATAACACCGAAGCTATTTCTCAATAAATAAGTGGTCAATAGTTGTGGACAGTTCTCAAGAGATAAGCAAACTATTAACAACCGTGTGGAAAGATGCTTCATATAATCATGAATAATAAAAGAAATACAAAGTAAAATGATCTTGAGGTTTCATCTCAGAACCAGAAAATTAGCAGTGACCAAAGGTGGAAATAATCAATGCTAATGAAGTTGTAGAAAGATAACACACGAATGCATTGAAAGACTTCAGTTCAAATTCTGCCTTAGACATTTACTAACAGTGTGAACTTACTAACTGTAAATTAACTTCTGAGAGTCTGTTTTCTCACTTGTAAAATAATGATAATAATATCACCTTACCTTGGTAAGTACTGCAGCTGTAAATTGATCCAACATTATAGAAAGTAATTGGAATTTTGCAAATAAAGTGAATAAAAGGTCCATACTCCTTTTTTAAGGAGTGATGAGAAATCACTCCTTAACCAAAAATATTAAGGAGCGTTTATTAAAAAATAAACGCTCCTTAATGCCCAAGCTCATTACTAAGCAGAAAACCAAAAATATCCACCAAACAGTAGTGATACATTCCCTAGCTCCTCCTCCCTCTGTCTGTTTTTATAGTTACCATGGGGATTTTTGGCATTCTTTGGTGAGGATCCTCTGAATTGTATGGTTGCCACCTCAGACCAAAGATTGTCCCTGTTTTTAAGTATTCATAATGATTGATTGAACTGTTGCTTATCAACCTGGAGGTACTTGATCTCTTCTTTTGGTATCAAAAGAATACCCCACAGTTATGGGGGAGGTACAGGGCTCCCCAGCCAGGGGAATTCTGGACTTCACCACTGTTCTCTGTCACATCTTTAATTCTATTACAGATAAGCCAAATAGAATAAGATGAAATTTAATAGAGATAAATGTAGACTACTACACTTAGGTTCAAAAAGTCAATTGTACAGTTCATATGAAAAAGACTTTATCTTTTTCTTTCCCTTTGTAACAGGAGGGTTCATAAGGGGGACATGAAACATTGAATATAAGAGAAGAAAGGATGAAAGTGGGGAGGGGAGTAATTGAAAAAGGATAAGTCCGAGTGTCATTTAAATTATATTCAGCTACCTGGGATTAAAGCATTTTACCAACAATAGTTAGAGACTGCCTTCTTTTCTCCCTTTCATTTCACTTTGCATTCATTAATAGATTTATTTCTGTTTGACAGAAGTTGAAATCAAGAATGAAAACCATAAAAGATGGTGCTTCAGGATCAGGTAGTAAGAATAAATAAAGATAACAGTAACATGGACCTTTCCTCTTCATCCAGCTCAGATAAGCAGAGGGGATAAGGAAATTTGCCCCCCCCCAAATCCATGCATATTCTCCTGGGTTGACAGTGTAAACTAGTTATATAAAACGTATCCTTTAGATTAAGAAAAAATTTGCTGGTCTCAATAAACACATCTATGTACAGGCCTGCAACTATCTGATGAGAGCCTTTTATAAGTTCCTCCCAGATATGCTAAGCAATGACTGAGAGGAGTCAGAACACCCCAGAGCTGTAACTCACTGTTTTGGTGCCTAGGGCGAGCAAAGCTGTAGTACCAGTGGGAAAAATAATACAAGAAGTAATTAAGCCAAATTCAGCTGAAGGTGTATGTGTTAGATTTTTAGCACCCTCTAAATTTCAATGCCCTGGTACAAAGACCTGGCATCCTGAAATCTATTTTCCACTCTGCTAATCAGTTCATAATTTTCAACAGAGGAACCAAGAATTCTGAAGACTGTGGGATCTACCATATGCATAAAAATCTTCATTGCCTTAAATCACAGCATTTCCCTGCAACCAGACTTTTGGAAAATTTTTCCTTTCTAAGCTATCATCTCCAAGGCTGATTTTGAATTAGCTGTCAGTGACTTGCCATGCTACTGTGACTACTTTAAAAAAAAGGTTCCTTTCCAACTTTTCCAGTCAGTCAACACCACAAGAAAACATAGATATAGGGCAGATATCAGCAAAAGGCTTCACAGAGGTTGCTCTCAGTACCCAGAAGAAATACATAAATCTTGCCCAAGTTAAAATACACAAAGGGGTTTTCCAACACTTCACCTCCTACCCCTTGGGTAGAATTTAGGGGATTTCACCTTTGAGTGGATGCTGTATCCAAAAGGACAGAAGAAATATAACTTCAGGCAAGACTTCTTTTTCAAACAAAAGAATGATCAGAAAATGTTTGTTGTGTTTCACCCAGAGATACCGAGTAACTAATAACTGCATTATTTAATATATTTTATTAATATTTGCAAAGGATTGCTGGAAATGAAGCTTCCTGTTTAACTAAGATATTTTCAGTGAAATATAGTCATTGTGGGAATAAGCTTAAAGCTGCTATAGAAACCAAGGGTTTTCTTTTTAAACTTTTCTTAGAAGATTATTCATAATGTAAGATGTTTCCCCAAATCATGGGGTTTTTTTTCTCTTTTTCTTCCCTCATCCTTCATCATTCATTTTGGTTGGCGTTTCTTTTAGACTTTAATAAGGAGTAAAGCTCTAGTCTTCTTCCCATGTGGAACAGGATGCAGACATGCAGACAAGATACTATCTGCTAAAGAAAATTTCACTGTTTTAAAGCAAGCACAATCCTAGATGGTTTGTGTTGCCTTTTTCTTTGTATAATCAAGTATTTTATCTAAAAGTTTAAAAAAAATGAGAGGAGAGTAACCCCAGGGGTTTTAGTGGGCTACAATGTAATTATGAACAAAATGCAAAATGACCTTGGTCTGTATTGAGAGGCCTTTGTCTGCCATTATAGGCCAGGACTAACGCAGATTCAAGGTTAAAAAAAATGCAATAAGCCCTCTTGGGAGACTAAAATTGAAATTAAAAGCCACTTTGTTAAGTTAGAAATTAAAATAATCAATTAAAAGGTATATAAAGATAAAATAAAGCAATATTCAGTTCTTCCTGAAGGATCAACACTGCTAGGAAAGCATAACTTCTAATGCTAATTCCTTTGGGGCTAGGCCTTATATCACAGGGAGTAAAGAAACAGCATGGCCTTCCTGCCCTCTAAAACATCAGACTACATAAAACATAATGCTCTTCTAGAAGGAGGGAGGAAGGCTGTAGTCCCGTTATAGTCCACCCTGGTCATATTACATATGAAATGTTGTGTTCAAGTTTGAATACTCAAATGGCAAACTGGAGCACATCCCCAAAGGAGGTGAGTGGTGAGGCAGCATGGTGAGTTGGCTGGAAATCATGTCAGAGAATCTGTTGAAGGTTCCATACTGGTACCAAACAAAAAGAAAACTGAGGGATGACATGATAGTTGCCTGCAAGTATTTGAAAGGCTGCCATGTGGGCAAGGGCTTAAATGTGTTCTATTGGGTCAGAAATTGGTCAAAGTTGCCACAAGACATATTTCAGCTTAATATAAGCTAAGACTTTGAGCAATTAAGGTTGTTCAAAAGTAGATTGAGTAGGTTCCTGAAGCAGTGACATCCTCATCACCAACAATGATAATCCCTCACTAGGATATTGTGGAGGATATTTCCATCATCCTGCGGCATCATCTCATTCTGAGATTCTACAACCTTATCCTATTCCCCATATACATATGGCATCCTCTGAAGACAGGATAATATGTTGTTTTCTTTCCAATCTTGGCTACATTTGGATTCATTTTGGGCACATCAGACTGATATCATCAGGTGAGAGTTCACAACAGTTCCTAAGTCTCTCTCTTGGATAGCACACACCTAATGTATAGTGTGATTTTTATTCTAAATGCCTGTACTTCCTCACACCAAAGATCATCTGCCACATTTCTGTTTATTCTCAGAGCTTCCTGAGATCTTCCCAAAGTTTTTTTTTTCTCTGAGTCTGGTGTGTACATTCATTTCTCTGCTGGACTTTATCAAACTTTCTATGAAGAGGAGATGAAGAATTTCAAAAATTATCCCACAGACCACAAATAGTACTATGTGTAAAACAACTTTCCATTATTCTTTTTCTCCCTTGAAGTTAATCAATTGCTAAGGCCTATTAATCCTATTTCCACATCATCTTTAACATGCATCTTTCTCACTCCATTGACACAGCCACCATCCTAATTCAGGCTTCACTGCTCATACTACTGCAATATACCTAAGTGGTCTCCTTGTCTAAAAACCATGCCTCTTTTCCAATTCGTTCATTACATACAACCACCAAATGGACTTTCTGAAAGCAAAGAGTGTGATTGTGTCACTCTCTTTTTAAAATTATAACTTTAATTTACTTTTGATTTTTTTCAAGTTAACAAGCATTAATTTTCTCCTCTCATCACTCCTATTCTCAAAAGGCTTTAATTGCTCCCCTTTGCCTCAATCAATAAAAAATTAATAAATAAAACCGCAATAATTTAATAAGAGCTTACTTATGTCAGACAAAGTCAAAGTGGATAGAGAGCTGTCCTTGAAACTAGGAAGGCCTAGACACATGCTAGCTGTATAACATATAATTTGCTTTCTAATTGCTCCAAGATACTCTCTAAGCCTCTGAATCCCAGAGAAGGTGCTAATCTGCATTGTATAGATTTGCCTATATCAATAAAATCCTAGGCATATACTTATCCACCCCTCTGTGTGACAGGTCTTGTGCCCATTAATAGGAATACAAAGGCAAACATGAAAACACAGATCCTACCTTCAGGAACTTCCTTCTTACTAGAGAAGACAATATGTAAATAAATGGGTATATTAGTCAAATACATAAAGAGTAAGAAGAAAATTGTGTTTGAAGAAAAAGGCAAATACAAACTCCATTAGAACTTGAGAACCCTTCACAATTTGTCTCCAATCCATCTTTCCAGCTAATTTTACATTACTCTCCCTTATCCACTATCTGTAGCAGCCTAATTGGCCTCCTTGTTCCCTATATGTGGTATTTTCTCTCTTACCTCCATGTCTTTGAACAGATTGTCCTCCATGTGTGCACTTCTCTCCCTCTTATCCTTCTCCTCATAGAATGTTTAGAACTGTTCAAAATTCAGTTCAAATGACACCTTCTGCAAGAGACATTTTCTAGTTTCTAAGGATCTTCCTGCCCCCACTCACCCTCATATTACTCTCTTTTATATATATATGTGTATATGTCTGTGTGTATACACACACATACATGCATACATATATACATAAACACACAATACATATATACATATATATCTATCAATATCAGTGTGTATGTTGTTTGTTTCTTTTTGCTTAGTATTAGTTTTACAAAAATTTATTCTTTCTCATTCTCTCTTCTCCCATTGAACAACAAAAAGAAAACCTTCATAACAACTATCAATCAATCTCTAAAGTTTAGCAAGTACCTACCATGTGCCAGGCATTTGTGCTAAGTAGGAATAATCCAAAGATAAAAGTTCCTAACAATTGAAGATATCCAAGAGTATAATGGAAAGCTTTGGGAAGTAGTTCATTAGAATTGTTTGAAAGTAGAGTTTGGCAGGAAAATGGTAAATGTTGGAGAAGATGTGGGAAAATTGGAACACTATCACATTATTGGTGGAGTTGTGAACTGATTCAACCATTCTGGAGAACGATCTGGAACTTTGCCCAAAGGGCTATAAAACTGTGCATATTCTTTGACTCAGCAATACTAATTCTAGGTCTGTATCCTAAAGAGATCATAAAAATGGGGAAAGGACCCATACATACAAAAATATTTATAGCAGCTCTTTTATCTGGTGGCAAATAAATGGAAATTGAAGGGATGTCCATAAATTGGGGAATGGTTGGACAACTTGTGGTATATTAATGTAATGGAATACTACTGTTCCATAAGAAATGATGAACAGGCAGATTTCAGGAAAACCTGGAAATACTTAAATGAATAATGTTGAGTTAAGTGAGCAAAACCAGGAGAACACTGTATACAGTAACAGCGACATTGTAAGATAACCAACTTTGATATACTTAGCTCTTCTCAGCAGTGCAATGATCTAAGACAATTCCAAAGGACTCAAGATGGAAAATGCTATTCACATCCAGAGAAAGAACTAAGGAGTCTGAATACAAATTGACACGTACTATTTTCTCTCTTTCTCTTTTTCTTTCTCATGGTGTTTCCTTTTTGGTTCTGATTCTTCTTTACAACATGACTAATGTGGAAATATGTTTCATATAATTGTCCATGTATAACCCATATCGGATTGCATGCCTTCTAGGGGAAGTGGGAGGGAATGAGAGGAAGAAAATTTAGAACTCAAAATCTTACAAAAGTGAACGGTGAAAACTGAGAACAAACAAATTTTTTAAAAAAGAAAGCAGAGTTTGGATAATCATTTGTTGAATGATCACTTGTTCTTGTTCAGGTATGGGTTGGATTAGATGACCTCTAAGGTCTTGCTCTTCGAGTAGGAGATTCTAGTCATCTTGATGAATATGGCCACTGGACTCAGATGTTCTGGAGGAGAAAGTGAAACTTGTGACCTTGTACAGCCCTCCCTCCCTCAAATCAAAGTCAATTGCAAATCATGTCATCATCTCCCTGATGTCATGGTTCTCTTCACGATAAAAGGACCAGTACATAACAACAACATAGCAACAACAACAATCTATCATTGTGATAATGGCTTCTTTTTTCCTTCTAGGAATTTAGCCTGGGCAGCTGATGCTAGCTCATTGGAGCTGCCTTGTGTCTAATGAAATAGACCCAGGGGTTAGTCTAGCAACGGAAACAGTGACTGAAAGAAGGATGTAACACACATGGTCCCATTTGGAGTGATAGTGTACTTTCGTAACAGGACCAAATTGTCAACCAATTAACAAACATACACTCCAACTACTGACCTCTCTGGCTTCTTCTAAATCCCAACTGCTACAGAAAACTTTCAGTAACCCCTCTTAATTCTAGTGCTTTCCCATTTTTAATTATTTCCTATTTGTCCAAGCAAAATCTTTGCTTTCTATATATTTGTATGTATGCTGTTTACTTCATTAGATTTTAAGCTCTTTGAAGGCAGGGATTATTTTTTGCCTCTTTTTGTATTCCCAGTACTTAGTGCAGTGCTGGGTACATAGTAGGTGCTTAATAAGGGTTTATTGATTAATTGATTGATTGATTGACTTAGCTCTTATTATATACTGGCCACTGGAGACACAAAGACAAAAATTAAATAGACCCTGCCCTTAGGGAACTTATTAGTCCTCCTTCATTAGCAGCTAATCTAACTCCCCTTTGAGCACCTTTACTTGTTGTGGAATAGGGGAACTAACCAGAGAGAAACTGCCCCCAAAGAGTTCATAATCCTAGACAATCAAGGCCAACCAGACATGTAACCTCCTTGAGGGGAGGGACTGGTCTTGCCTTTCATTATATCCCTAGTACTTAGTGCAGGGACTAGCACATAGTAGGTGTTTAATTAATACTAGGTAACTAACTTTCTACTTTATCAGTATATCTGGGCTCTAGTCTTCGAGTAGCTAGTTATTTGTCCTTAGACAAATCCTTTAATCTCTTCAATTCAATTCAATTCAAGACAAAGACAGAACATTCTGCACTCTCAAAAAGGTTAAGTGTGCTAAAATGGAAAGGGTGCTGAATGTGGCTTCAGAAGATATGGGTTCAGAGTTCAGCTCTCCTCCTTGTCACCTGTGTGACACTAGGGAAATCAATTCACCCTTTTGGGCCTCAGTTTACTATCTGAAAGTAAATGGGTTTGACTAGGTTGACTTTGAAGGACTCTTGCAATGACCCCACCCACCAACCCAACCTACATTGGGATTCTTCACATGGTATGAGGGATTTGGACTAGATCATAGCCTCACAGATACAGAGCTAGAAGCGACTTCCTAAGTAAGCTTGTCCTAACCCTCTGTTTTCATAGTTGAGAATCTGGGATCTAGAAAGGTTGAGTGATTTGCCCAAATTCATACAGGTAGTGAGTAGCTGAGTCAGCACTGAAACCCAGGTAGACCACTTAACTCTAAATTCAGCATGCTTTATTTCTAAATAACATGAATTACAGTCTTTACAGTCTCTCCCAGCTCTAATATTCTCTGATTGGGATGATTGTTTTTCCTAATACATAACAGAATATTACAATTCCTCAACCACTGCTACTTATTCAATACATTTCATTTCTTCCTTTCCTCTCTACCCACATCCAAAACCTCCATTGCATATTATAGAAATGCAGGTGACAGAAACCCATGGAATAGCTTTCTGGAGCAATCCTTAATCACATCTCCACTGCTCTACCCTCTTCCCTCAGGAATTCTGTGAACTTCAGATGACACAATTCATCTCAGGAAATTCTTTCAAAAGTCAAAGTTAAATGAATGTACTTTCTGGTGCTTCAGTGATTAGACAGTGAAGATCAGCCAGTCTACAAAATGAAGAGGTGGTCCTCCTGTCAGTCTTGCAGCCAATTAGTTTTTGAAAGAAAGGCTCAAGGCAAAGCAAAGGTTTAGTTAATGAATTTCTGAGTTAGAAGAGTGGGAAGAATCTTCCAAATTCCCTCAAACCAGTGGTTTGGAGGGGTTATTCATTGCTCTCCTGGACCATCATCCATGCAAGAAAAAAAATGTGGTCATACTCCCTTGTTCCATTGTTTTCTTTTTTCCCAGTAAAATTCCTCCAGCAATGCCCCCTCATTGCACTCTAGCTAGAGATCTTTATTTAATCACTGAGTTGTTAACTCAAGATCTTGACACAGGTATTCTTGATTTCTCAGTAGATGGCATTTTAGAATCATAAAATCAAACGGGTTCTTGTCATCTCTAAAACTTGCCAGCAGATCAGAGATTGTCAGGAAGATATTTAATTAGATTGAGTAGCCTTTATAATGGGTTTTCCCTCTGGGATTTTTGTGAAGTCACATTTAGGTGTTCATTATAGCAACAATTTTCTACATTTTTACTAGTCTGGCATGGAAATGCCTCCATGAATTTTCTTATAAGTTACCACTAAAATTCTCTACAGTGAACAAATGAAAAAAATTTTGAATACATTTATTAAAACAAATATTAATTATTCTAGTTACTGCTCATGGACATGGTTCTTGTCTCCAAGAAAGAATTGCTCTTGCTTTTAGTCAAGGGACCTCATTATTTTGGTTGTGTTGACAATCAAAGAGAATGTCTGATGTACAGTTGCAATTATATTGTGACACAGTATATACGATTCCACCTGGGTGTAAGGTCCTGGGGGGAGGGGAAATAGGCAAAACAACTACCATATCAATGGTTCACCTTGTCCTAAAAGACCACAAAAACCATTTCTTCTTCCAAAAAGTTGGGGATGAAGAGTCCAGCAGTGAGCAATAGTCTACTGCAGTATGGTTTAGGTAGTCAAACAACATGTAGAATATGATTTCCAGTTCTGGGTGCCACATCTTAGAAGAGACATCAATAGACATCTTCAGGAGGAACAAGACAAGAATAAGAGAAGAGAAGACTTAGGACAACATGTTAGCTATCTTCAGATTTTTGAAGGATTATTATGTAGAAGGGGAAGTAGATGTACTTTTTCTACTGTTCTGGAGGGCAGAACTAGAACTAAATGGTAAAAATTAAAAGGAATTACACTTTAGAACCAGTTACATACTGGGACCAATTATATATTGGGGCCAATTACATATGGAGACCAATACATATTGAGACCAATATGAAAAATCATTTAACATGGATAGCTACCCAACAATGGAATGGCTTCCTTTATAAGTAAGGACCTTGTCTTTTGACATATTCAGTCAGGGGCTGAATATTCCCGTCAAGGAGACTTGTAAAGAAGGGATACCTGTGTTGGATGGAAGATTAGAATAAATGACTTTTAAAATACTATCTAACTATGATAGTCTGTGATTTCACAAAAGGCTCTATAAAACCAAAGAACTTGTTTTAGAAGGCAGAGAGACAGAGGAACTTGGATACAAGCGATAGAACTACCTCATCAAGGGGAAAAAAAAAGCATCATTAAAGGCAGAATGGGCAGGTGCAGAAATAACTAAGCAAGTCTTGGTTTATTTGATGGCTAGTGCCCCGAAAGAGGGACAAAATCTCTCCAGGGAAAAGTGAACAGAATCAAGATCTGAGAGGTTAGGAGGTGGGTCACACTCCTGGAAAGTGGTTTTGTTAAAGTCTATTGTAATGCATACGTGCATGAAAGACAATCCCTGTGAGCCATCTGTAACTTAGAGAATGAGACCGGCATAAAATCTTCAAGTCAGTTGAAAGAATATTCAATGAGCAAGGTGCCAGACACCATTGGGCTACACTTAACATAGTACTTGTGCTTAAGATGCAAAGTATGATGAGATGAAACTTTAGGTTTGTGAAAGCCATATTTCCACTATCAAAGCAAGCAAGGCATTAAGAAAATGATCTAAATCAACCAGTGTTGAATGTTGTATCATTCAGAGAACTTTAGAATGAAGGTGTTTGTGTTTTGGTGTTATGGTGGGGATGCTGTCAGAAACAGGACCGGGCACATTGAGGGTGAGAATTCGGATAAGACTGGGCACACAGTAGGTGCTTATTAAATCGAATTGAATCTCCAGGGAAACAAAATCCCCCAAACTCTTTTGCTTCGATTTGCAAAGGTGAGTCATAAGACTCTGTAAATGAATTCTAAGCTTAGGTTGTATAACCAATTGCCTTACTTCTATACATCTCAGATGACACTTTGGGCTAGAGATGTCTTTGGCCGAGAGAAGGATTCTCCCAGTCAATGGGCAATGGTAGTATTGAGGAAAGTTAGACCCCAGAACTAACTCTGAAAATCTAAAATAAAAATAGTCAGGTAGATTTTACTTTCTTCAGAAAGGTGTTTGCAGAAGAGGAAGATCACAGTGGCACATGACAGTTTATTTTAGCTAGAGTCTTTCCCAATCCTATCCTTGGGCAATGTTACTTTTCTAGTTCATGCCTTTTGGAGAGTTTACTTATAAAATGTCATTCCTGATAGTATCCTCCATCTCTTCCCTCTGAATATCCTAGAATCATTCTTTCCATAGAAGGTGGTGCTTTTCTCCTGCAGTATTCTTTCAAAAGAAAAGGCAGTGCTATTCTCCTTCAGTGTTCTTTCAAAAGAAAGACAGTTTGAGCTAAGTTACTAAATTCCTTTATCACGTGTTGTTATCAACAGCATTGACTCTGGAGTCAGAGTGACCTGTGTTCAAATGCTGTTTCTAATACAGACAAGACACAATCCCATTGGCTTTTTGTTTTCACATCTGTGAAATGAGGGAATTGGATTACTTGGCCTCTGGATTCTCTTCCAGCTCTAAATATATGAACCTATTAAAATCCACCACCACCCTCCCCACCTCCCCTGCCCCCATTGGTATGACTAAAATCAGTTCTGGTACTTTTTTTTTATTAGTTACTTAATTTTTAAAGTGCAAAAATATTATAAATGTAACATTCTAGACAAATACTAACAAATGATCATTAAAACAATCACTAAGTAAATTTCCAAATAAGAACCTAAAATTTTAATATCTATTTTGATTAAAAATAAAAACACCATATTTCAAGAAAATAAGAACAAAAGCAATTCATTCACTTTTTTTCTCTTTACAAATCTGTGTTTTTATTGCCCTGACTTCTCTAATCCAGAAGCATGTCCTATTCCTCTTCATATACTGATCAATAGTGCTTTTTATCACTTCATATACTGAATATATACACACATATAAAACATGTACTTCCTCATATACATCTTATTTGTCCTGTTTATTTATAATGTCATATTATAGACATTAGGTGGATAGATGTTATTAATGGCTCAATAATTTTGATTGTAACTTAATCTGTGGGGCTACTTTAGGAAGAAAGGTCAAAGGAAGGAGAGAGAAAAGAGAAGAGTAAACCACATATGGAAAGAATTAGTATAAAACTTTGTTTAACAACTCTTGGTTTGAACGTGTGACTTTTAAAAAGTTTTATCAGTGTCTTTTGTTTTTACAACATAATAATTTCTAGATATGCCAGGGGCATACTGGAGTCTGCTTTTACCAGCCGGAGAAAGCTGACGGTTAAATTTTAAGTGTGAGAATTTACCCCCTTGGAATTTAGTATTTTGTTGATTGTCTAGGCTTAAGAAAATTGTGGTGAAGATGTTAACAATACATATTAAATTTAAAAGTGTGTGATGTACACATTTTCATTTTGCAAATTCAGTTGTTAAACATTTACCAGCACACCACTGGATGTTTATGCATGTGTGTATATGTATGTGAATATGTATAATGTGTGCATATGTATTATACACACACAAACATACACACCTGCACTTATATGTAGATACATATATGGTGCATATAGATATATGCCTATATATGCACCATATATGTATAGGTATATACATCTATATATAGATATATGTGTACCATATATGTATGGGTATATATAGATCTATAGATGCACCATATATGTATCTATATATAAATTTTGTATCAGTGCATACACATATACATATCTGTATTCGTGTGTTTTTATATGCACATGTGTATGTACATACACATATGTGGGTATATTCCTCTTTCCCCCAATTTAACCTTCCCTCGTAACAAAAACAACCAGCACCACCAGTTAACCATTAGGTAAGATGGTGCACAACATTCTACACTCACAGTCCTCCATCTCTCCAGGGAAAGGAAGGGATTACAATTTATCTATTTCTTTTGTAGCCATATTTGGTCATTATGTCCCTAGAGTTTAGCATAGTATCTAGTACATGGTAGGTGCTTCAGAAATATTTATTGATTTGAATAATTGCACAGCATTCACTTATTTTGGAGTTTTTGTTTAAATTGTTATAATCCTCATATATATTGCTTTCTCATACTTGAAATATACTTCATCTCTTTTAAAATCTTTCACTTCTTTAAAAATTTTTTAAAAAATTTATTGATTTACTTTTAGTTTACAACATTCAGTTCCACAATCCCTTGAATTTCTAATTTTCTTCCCCTCTCTCCTCCCCCCTCCTCTCCAAATCTTTCACTTCTTTCAAGACTCAGTTCCAGGGTTATCTCTTCCACTCCAACTGAAAATATTCTCTCCCTCCTGAAAATTGTTTAAAGCACTTCATCCGGATCTCTCCTGTGCACCTATATCTCCCTACCTTTAATAATACTTGTCTCTGTACACGGCAAATCCTCCCCACCAACTTTGCATACAATGTAAACTACCGGACACCAGGGACTTCTATTGTTTTCCAGTCTTGTAGCCCAGCACTAATCACAGACTTAGACCGTAATAGAAACTGGGGGAAGGCAAAAGGAATAAGTATTTACATACATTTTCTATGTGCTAAGCACTTTTAACAATTATTATCTCATTTTATCCTCTCGATAACCCTGCAAGGTAGAGGCTATTATTATCCCCATTTTACAGTTGAAGAAATTGAGGTAAACAGAGGCTAAGTGATTCACCCAAGGTCAAGCAGCTGTTAAGTGTCTGAATAAATGTTAGTCAAATTAAATTGCAGCTTCTTGAATTCCCAACTCATTTCTCAGGGAGACATGTTAAGTATACCCTATCATAGGGGTGGCTAGGTGGTGCAGTGAATAGAGCATTGGCCCTGGAGTCAGGAGGACCTGAGTACAAATGTGACCTCAGACACTTAACACTTACCAGCTATGTGTCCTTGGGCAAGTTACTTAACCCCAACTGCCCTGCCTTCACCTCTCCAAAAAGTAAAAAACAAAAACAAAAACCTATCACAAGATCCTGAATTTGAAACTGGAACAACTCTTAGAGGTCATCTAAATTCAATCCCTTTACTGGTTGAAGTATTACTGCCCCACCCCACCCCCCTTACATATCTCAGGTTTCTATGGTGTTTCTATGCCACTATTTAATTTAATTTAATTTAATAGCTTTTATAATTTTTGTTTACTTTAATAAGTTTGAAGATGTAAAGCTGATACCTGGGAAATTAAGTGACTTCCCCAAAGTCGTATCTGTAGTAGCATCAGAGACAGAATTTGAACTCAGGTTCTCTGAATCCAGAGTCTCTGTTCTTTCTACTGCACTATGTTGTCCCCAAATGATTATTTGTCCCTGCAAAATTGAAAATGCGATCCAAGATTGTCCTTTCTTTAAAAAAAAAAAGAATCTAATTGTATGCCTTTCCTAAAATGAAATGTTCTGTTTGAAACGGTTTCAGAGGCTTTCCCTTGTGAAGATTTAACAGTATTCTCTAAACTACATTTCATAGCTTACTTAGCAATGGTTTATAATTTCCTGGTCTTCTTAATGATTTTGTTTGATGAAGAATTGGGGGAAGGGTTGCTCAGCTTTGGTGCAGAGGCAGCCATGTGCTGGGGAGGTCACACTCCCCTTGGGAACACTGGCTAGGTAATTAGAGTCGCTATCTGGAGTGGAATTCTTTTCTTTAAGTAAACAGATAGGAAAGGGCTTTTTGACACTGTCTCCTGCCCATAATGGCAGGAATGAGGTTTCTGGACCAGAACAACTTGAAGTAGTGAGGCACTGGCCCTGAGCCGGGCCACTCAGGGAAGGCAGACGGTTTCAGCATCCCTGAGAATGTACAGGCTCATCGGGAGGCTTTTGGCTGTCAGGAAAACTTCAAGGTGACTGAAGACTGTTTTCTGCCTAGCAGTAATGAAATCCAGAGTTAAATTAAGCAGTGATGGATCTATAAAATGAAAAGGTTGGATCTCTAAGGTGATCCAGCTCTAGCATTCTGTGATTTTAATTTTAATCCCTAATTCTTTCTCTCTTAAAATTCCAGTCCAACAAGCATTTACTATTTATGCTATATATTTGAGGCTGGCCACTGGTTTTACAAAGACAGTGAAAAATGCCTCTTCCTTGTTTTTTTTTAGGTACCTGTATTCTACCTGGGGAAGGGGGATCCAACTTGCAGAAACACACAGACGTGGCACTTTTTTAGTGACAGAGAGCACACCCACAACTAAGCAAATCAAGAAAGGTTTCTTATGGGAGACAGCATATGAGCCAGGCCTTCATAAACTATGGATACAAGATTAGAAATGAGTGCTTAATTATTTAGGATACTATTTTTTTAAGAAGGAGTTATATTTCCTTAGGGAGGAAAAAGCACAATTGGCTAAATTTCATCAAAGTCTTGTTTTTTCCTACACCTGACTAGAACTTATCTATTGGGTCACCTCATTCATTTATGGGCATCTCTCTTTCTGCAGTGGCAAGAATTATCAGCATACATCTTGGGAAGGGGGACAATTCATGGACCATAGTGGGTTAAGGCTAAAAGGTAGCTTAATCACTGTCTAATTTAATACCCGCCCCCCCCAATTTTACAGATGAGAAAATCAATGGAAGTGATTTGTCTAAGGTCACACAGTTAATAGTCCTGATAAGAATTGTCATCAGCCTAAAAGCATCATGAAATCTAAGGGTTGGAATAGACTTTAGACCTCATCCTGTCCAACTACCTGATTTTGAATCTTTAAACTTATTAATCAAATAAACATTATAAAAGCTATTGAATTAAATTAAATTAGTGGCAAATACCATAGAAACCTGAGGTGTGTTTGCATGACTATGTGTGTGGGGGGATGGGAGGGTGGGGGAGTAGTACTTAAATTTCTGTCTCCAGAATATCAATATCCTTACTTTATCAGAGTATGGTGATTCATGATAGATTTGGGGTAAAAATTCAAAGCAACTCCTACTAACATAGGACCACATGTCAGTGGGAAATTAAGGAGGAAAATTTTCATGGTTTGCCACAAAAAAGGCCACTTTAATAATTCTGGGGATTCCAACCTAATTGTGGATCCTTCAAGGCAAACCACTGCCTCCATGACAGGATTTCCCCTCTGTCCTGCTATTTCCTAGATGAGTCATTGTCATGAACCAGGTGCTCAGCTTCTCTCAGTGAACTTTGAAGGATGTTCTCTGCAGAGGTGGAGAGAGGTCTTATTATATATCAGAGTATAGTGCAGGCCAGGCTCCTCAGCAGCCCCAGACCAAGACTCAGGTGACTGAGGTTCTAATTCTGGCTCTAATGCTAATGGACTTTATAGTGTCCTGGCTCAATTTCCCACATTCAGAATAATGGGGATGACAGTATCAAAATACCATGCATAGGACAACATGTTAGGCACTGATGATAAAATAATAACAATAAAAATATTGTATAAATTGTATAATATATTGTATAAATATATTGTATATATTGTATAAAATAAAACAAAACAGCCGCTGTCCGCAGGTAGCTTACATTCTCTTGGGACCCGAAACAACAGACTTATGAAGCTGTAATTTCATTTACCTCCATTTGATCTCCATGTAGCTTCAGGGAGAAGGAGAGTCCCACTGGGTTGTACTCTATAGAACATGGCACTCAGATTGACTTTTGTAATTAGCATTTATATTAGCAAAATCATTTTATATGGGAATTTACATTATTGAATCCCTTGATGGTATTTGGTGTTGACATCCCCATTCTTCAGGGGAAGAATCTGATCCACAGTGCTATTGAACATCAGCAGAAGAGCTAGAATTAGAACTCATGCTTGTTGATGGAGGCCATGTAGTTCAATGGGAAGAGCACTGCTGGCTTTTTAATCAGATGACCTGGTTCCAAATCCCACTTCTGCTGCTTACTGCCTGACTGACTTTGGACAAGCCACTTACCCTCTCTCTGATCCCTGGTTTCCTGACCCATAAAATAAAGGAATTGGACTAAATGATCTCTGCTATCCCTTTCAGTGGGTCCAAGAAGTTGTATGCACCGGGGTCACACCTGGTAAAGTGGTCTCAGCAGTTGATGAGTTAGGGGGCTGTCTATCCCAAGAATGTGAAGAGTTCCTGTGGCAGAATGCGTAGATGAGAACAATCTGTTCCAAGGGCCATGAAGACAACTGAAGCAGGTACTATGTGACGCTTAGAGCTTCATCAGACATCAAAGATGCCAAGGTCATCCCCTCATCATCCCCCTCACCCTGAGTCATCATCTGTCTTCTTTTTTTAA
>CM053594.1:130657414-130678036 GCA_028646575.1 Pseudocheirus occidentalis | reverse complement strand
AGCTCCAGCAACAATGCATTAGAGTTCCAATTTTTCCACATCCTCTCCAGCACTTGTCATTTTCCTGTTTTGTCATCTTAGCCAATCTGACTGGTGAGATGTGGTACCTCAACGTTGTTTTGATTTGCATTTCATGAATCAGTAGCATCACCTGTCTTCTTGACTCTTGTCCTGCCACTGGACTTTGATTCTGCAATTTAGTGAAGCTAATGACTCACTCAAGTCCAACTCATTCACAAGTCAAACATTGCCCATAACATCATTGGTCCTCCTGGAAAACGAAGGACTGACAATAAATTTATGATTCTATGAATCATTATATTAAATGGGAGGGGTGGGCAAGTGATTCCAAAGTGACAAGCAAGTCACTTTGGACTTTGGAGTTGAAGAAGGGACAGGGTGGGAAGGGAATGTGGAAACATGATTTCAGTTTTAACAAGAAAAAGAAAAGATTCAGACTCCTCCAGTGCAAAGGGAGGGACAAAAAATTTTATGTGAATTTTCCAGATTGTGGGTACCCTGCCCCTAACCCCTCCAATGTGTAGGAAATAAATGTGTATCTGAGAGAAAGAGGTTGGGTTTCTCCATAAAGCCTTATCTAGCTACTAAGGGAAAGAAGATGAAATCAAATTTATAGAGTACATACAGAATTATGCAGTTACATATCAGAGGCATTTTATCCTAAGGTACCATTTAATCTAGCTGGAGCTAACCAGCATAGCTTCCCTGTTCCCATAACTGGCTCAGGACTTGGCAATACCACATGACTAGCATCTGTGCTGCCTCTGGGAAAACACCAGCATGTGCCTCTCTCCCCAGCCTGTCTAACTCAATTCCCAGTTCCATTTTGTCTCACCATTTGGGGCCAGTGAAACATTCTGTGTTTATCCTAGCTTTACTGCTGGCTTCTCCAACTTTCCCAGATTCAGACTCATGTGCACTCACCTCTTCATCTCTTCTCCCCAGGGGCCTGTTTACTCATAGTTCCTTTACAGCTTTACAAAAGCACAAGTACATTATCTCCATAGCAGTATCTACATACAATTCCCAAGAAGAGCAAGTAACAGACTTTAATTACCGAGCTTTGCACAGTGGACTAAATAAATGTTTGTTGAATGAATGAATTCTATTAACGTGACTTAAGAATTTCAACTTTGTATAGGTTCTAAGTGGTGACTGAAATCGGAATATTCCCAGTGTTATTGCTCCAGGAAGAGATTTCAGTGATGAATAATTTGCTGGACTCTCTGAACTTCACTCAATGGACAAAGACAAGTTTGCTTGAAAGAGAGACGGAGGAGTATCTAGTAAGGACCCAATACTTTCAGGGGAAATCTCTAGTTCAGCACAAACATGCAAAAACGTGAAAAACAACTTCTACAAATTGAGGTGATAACTCTCAACCATGCTAAGCTACAGACCCATAAGCATTCCTGGCAATAAGATAAGTAGATTACAATTCCAGAATTCTCCCAGGCCCAGTTGGACACACTTTGATATGTGACCATGCAGCTGAGAACAGCAGCTTTCTCTAACATGGCCACTGGGGAAGAGAGAGGAGCTTCTAACTTAGCTGCTAGCTAAGAAAGAAAGGGAAAGAGGCAGAGACAGAGAGAGAGAGAGAGACAACGATAAAGGAGACAAGGGGGGGAGATGAAGTTGTGTGTGTACTTCTTACTGTTTCTAGTTGAGTCATGTGTCATTACATCCCTCCTAACAACAGACTCCATGGCCTGCTTCTTAGCTTCCCCTAAGGACTACTTGCAAAATAATTCCTGCTGTATTCTCATTTCTATTGAACAGGCTTGGAGGGGATGCTGCACTGTTTTAAGGGACAGGTCACTTTCATACAGTTAGTCTCAAATGTCTAACAAACGAAAGTCCCTGCTTCAATTCAGCTAAATGGCCAATTGCTATTACACACCCAGGTCTCCCAGTTGAGACCTCTTCCTATTCCTCCCTCCTTTTCCTCTGGGCAGAGAAAAATCTGCTTACCTTTCTTTGCATTTTATTTATAAACAGTACCCATAAATACCAGCACTCATTAGAGTTGTACTCATTGGAAATGCAATAGGTAGGAGGCAACTGAGCAGGAAATATTTCTAGAGAAGAGATCTAACACTGAAGAGTTTTGCCAAAAGCATTGTCTCTGGCTGGGGACTCAGCTAACAAAAAGATAAAGAGAATTAAAGATCCTTATATACTGCTTCCTAGACTAGTGTCTAAGGTTCATTTATACTAGGGAATTCACATGGGCAATGGCTAATTAGTAGGGTCAGAGGCAAATAAGACTGGTGGAACAATTCTGATCATCACACCATTCCCTTAAACACACAGGCATATAATATGTATCCCAAAGAGATTTTAATAAGAAAAGAAAAAAGACCTACATGTACAAAAATATTTACAGAAACTCTTTTTATGGTGGTAAATAATTATAAATTGAGGGGATACCTATCAATTAGGAAATAACTTAATAAGTTATGGTATATTGTTGTAATGGAATACTATTGGGCTGTAAGAAATGATGAGCAGGATGCTCTCAGGAAAACCTGGAAGGATTTACATGAACTGATTCAGAGTGAAGCGAGCCAAACCAGGAGAACATTGTACAACAGTACTGTAGGATGATCAACCATGAATGGCTTCACTATTCTCAGCAATACAATGATCTAATACAGTTCCAAAGGACTTATGATAAAAAATGCTATCCATTTCCAGAGAAAAAAGTGATGGCATCTGAACGCAGATCAAAGCATACCTTTTTTTTTTACTTCATTTTTCTTCACTTTTTTTAGTCTGTTTTCTTTCACAAGATGACTAATATAAGAAATATGTCCTGCATGACTGCACATGTATAACTTATATAAAACTGTTTGCCTTCTCAATGATGGAAGAGGGGAGGAAGGGAAGAAGAGAATTTGGAACTCAAAATTTAAAACAATGTTAAAGACTGCTTTTACATGTAACTGGGAAAATAAAATATTAAGAATTTTTAAAAGCAATTTAAATTCCACTTTCTGCAGAATGACTTTCTGTCACCTTTCCTCATTTCCACCCTCTCTGAGATTGCTTTTCATCTCCACTATAATTTATCCTGTATATATCTACTTATTTACATGTTGTCTTCTTTATTAGAATGTAAGTTCCTTGAGGACAGAGACTTCTTACCTTCCTTTCTATCCACAGAGCTTGGCCTAGTGCTTACCACATAGAAAGAGCTCAATAAATGTTTGTCGACTGTTGACTAGTCATTTCAGAGTCAGTTTTCCAAATTCAGCCAAGGGGTTGATAGGATAAGTCACAATTATATAGCACTTTAATATTTACTAAGTCCTTCCTCCTAACAATCCTGTAATGTAGGGAGAATCCTTATCATTATCCAGTGAAGCAAACTAAAGCTCAGAAATGTTAATTAAATGCCTTGCAGCCTTTACACAAATAGTAGTTGATGTAACTAGGGCTTAAACTCCCAATCCAGGGTTTTTCCCCCAGAGCCTCTGGCTCTTTCATCCTGTGACTCTGTGTATTGACAAGCCTGTGACTCTTCTCTTTTGGCCCAATTTACAGCCTCTCACCTCCTTATCCCACACCTGGAGGAGGATCCTGGTTCCTCCCCTTCTACCAATGTTGTTTCCCTGGTTAGGATGAAGAGCCATTGGTTCCCCACCCAACAGAGTATATAGAGTATAGGAGTATATATTCCCCTACCAATGGAGGTAGGTGGAACAAGAGAGAGTGAATGAAGTCTGACTGGTTGAGTTGATTCACCACATACTTTTTTCAAATGGTCTTTGGCTCCAGAACCAGTAGAGTTTGGGGATAAGGAGAGGTCGTGGTGAGTTGTACAAAACTCTCCTCTCTTTAGTTGAGAGAAGAAACCATTTTTTTTTTCTGTTTGGAGAGTCTTCGAATAGAAAAACATAATTAACAACTATGCCCCATGTTTTGTACATGTCCACTGGGTGACTTGCTGTGAAGAAGAAATTTCACTGAAACTTGAGGGAGAGATGAGAGTTTCAAGTGTTTTAATGGGAATTTTTTTCATACTTCTTTCTCTCTTTTAAATAGAGTCGGATTTACTTAATTGGTGGTATAATTAGTTTGAGGTCAGTTGAACACATAACCTGGGTAAACACAGAAAAGAGGAGTGAGGGAGAGGGGCGAGTACTATATATATACACAGCACAGGGCTGTGTATATAGGTTGGACTGGGAGACCTAGGATTGAATCCTGGCTCTGCCACTAACTACCTGTGTGGGCTCGGACACTTTATATCACCTGATCTCAGAAAGGAGGAGGCTGACTCCGTGATCCCTGAAGTCCCTTTCAGCTAGGGTAATCTAGGCATCTATGCCATGCAGAGAAAGCTCACGCCATACCCAGAGAAGAACCATGGTGAGACAGCTTGCCTCCTCTCTCCAGCTTCTACTCTTCTCATGTCTTTCCCACTTATTTCCCTTTTGTACCTGAGCTGGGAACTGAAACAAAAATTGTGGGGATGATGGGAGGGACACAGATGAATTGAAGCCATGGATCAGTTTGTACTGAGTACAAAAATCATTAGTTACATTATAACGAAGGAAGATTGGGGTTCACATCCTGACTATGATACATATCGGTTGTTTGAGCCTGGGCAGCAAATCATTTGACCTCTTAATATCTAGGCAAGACCTTAAGACCGTAAGTTGTGTGTACACGCATGGATGTATACCACATATATATGTATATATGTGTATATGTATACATGCACATAAATGTATAAAATATGCTTTGCACATGTAATGGGACTATATAAATATGTTCTATATACATACATACATACGTGTGTGTGTATACATATATATATATAAAATGTAATGCCCAGATCACCTAAAATAAGAGATACATGTGGGAGATACTTTAGGGAGAAGACATTGTATGTTCCCCTACCATATGGGTAGGAGCTTTCCACTGGCTACAAAGCTGAAAAGATTTGTATCTTTTAATCTACCTGACAGGGGAGCTTGCTCTTTTCAGCAGCATCAAGGGGCAAAGGTCTTGTTCACCCACAGTTCAGACATCATGCACTAAGCTGGGTGCTGGAAGATCTACCTTCTCCTTCCCTTGAGAAACAGACTAGGGGCCTTGATCTGTTTAACGGTCCTTTGCAGTTATAGGTACAGGGAACAGAGTCCCTATACCCAGGAGCTTGAGTTGTGGAGACGCTGGAGCCAGGATTCTAGGGAGATGTTGCAACTGTCCCAGAAGGGACTGACCTAAGAAACCAGGGTCCAGAGACACAAGCTGGGAGTGGGAGTGGGGGAAGGGGTTGGACTTGGAAACTGATGGGACTAATCCTATATAGAAACTAAATCAAGCTGTGAATCTAATCCCCCTTCCTCTTCTCGGAGGCTGAGGTGACATGATGAGTTTATGCCCACCCTCAAGTATTATGGAAGGAATTTTATATGTTTATTCTTACTGTACTTATGGAATAATTATTCCTTTGTAAAAGCTAATTGAAATGTTAAGTAGAACTTGGGTGTTTGGACCCCTAAAACTGGGGGAATGCCAATAGCAAAGATGAGAGGCCCCCTCTCAATGTATCAGAGAACCCCAGGGAAGAGGAGAAATATAACATACCCGGTATTATTGGGAACCAGAGCAAATACAGTTAACACACATGCATCCAAACCTCTTCTATCAGTGGATAAGGAACTCCTAGTGTGGGAACCCCTCTGTCAATGCAGAGCAGTTATTGTATTGGCATGTGTACTCTTTTTTCGTTTGTTTGTTTTGGAGGGCAGTTGGGGTTAAGTAACTTGCCCAAGGTCACACGGCTAGGTTGTTTGTGTGTGTGTGTGTGTGTGTGTGTGTCGTTAGGTGTCTGAGGCCGGATTTGAACTCAAGTACTCCTGACTCCAGGGCCGGTGCTCTATTCACTGCGCCACCTAGCCGCCCTGTACTTGTACTCTTAAAAGGTTTAATGAATTGTCCAGGATCACTCAGGTAGCTGTCAGAGACAGAACTTTTTAAATCCAGGTCTTTCTGATTGAAATCAGTCCTCTATCCATAATGCCAGGCTGCCTTTTATATATGAAATAATTCTAGAAATTTATCCCATAGCCTGCAGGATACTTTTGGTTTTGCACTGGACTTGTGATTTCACCCTAAGGAGCTTCCTGTGAGGATACTATCTCTATCAACGTAAATCAACACTGGCTCTCTTACCCAGAATCTTAGATTTGCCTACAACTGAGGGGTTAAGGGAGAGGCTCCAAGCTCACATAAGAATGTGTTAGAGATGGGAATGGTTCTAAGGCTGATTCTTTATCCACTATGCTACCTATCTGTTGGCCTGAAAAGTATAGGGAGAAATTGTATTTTGGACAGTAACTTGTCCCTAAACCCAAGGTCTCTTCAGTACCAATGAATTTTGCTGTTCCTACAATACCCCATCTTTCCCTAGATTTCCTTAAAAAAAAAACTTAAGAAAGAAAAAAAGAACCCTAACTCTGTATTTCACATCTGTGGAGAACATTCACCATCCATCAGGTGTTGGCATTCTCCTCTCTTTTGGAAACTGATCTGAAAAGTTAAGGTTTCTCTCCAATGGGACTGGGCACACCCAGAAGTCCACTCCCACAGGTCCTTGATGCCAGTAGTAACTTGTATATTGCATCACCCTTCTGAACAATCCCACATTATTGTGTTTTTATGTTTATTAGAGAGACTTTACATCCCAACATGTTCAGATAGATGATAAATACCAGAGAACAAATAATGTCCACAGGTACCCTCACCTAACCACTAATGACATTCTCTGACTTAGGGTTGTTGTGAGGCTCAAATGAGGTAATGGATGCAAAGCACTTTGCAAATCTTAAAAGCTACATAAATGCTAGTTATCTTCCTCATTATCATTCATCTGTAGTCATAAGACCTTTACTCTAGAGAAGACTTTATTCCCTGAGTCTTCTACTGAACTCTTGTTGAGCTCATGCAAAGTTTATAGATTAATACAGGTATGCATCGGTAAATGCTTTAACTTTGGGAAAAACAATGTAAGCACACATACTTTCAAGTTTAGTCCACATTATTAACACTTTCTAAAACAAGCCCTGATTTGTAGTATTTGCCCATTTTTGAGGTGTAAATGCTCACACTGAAAATTTAACAATCAGTTCTCCAAGCTGATTAGAGCTGACTCCAGCACACCCTCCTTTGCCTAAAGATTTTCTCTGACATGCTAGTGGGCCACTGCAGAGTGTTTGTGTGGTTTCCATTTCTACTCCTTCAATCAGACAGTAATAAAACACAACTTGACACTTCCCAGACCTAACAGCTAAAGAAAGCCTATCCCATTGCTATGGTCATCCACTTTTTTTCTTATGACTTTTTTTTTCATTACTGAAACTTAAATATACAATGAGAAAATAAAAAGAAACACACTATAAGCTTAAATATTGAAACAAATACAAAATAAGAAAAGAAAAAACCATGTAATGGGCTCAGCAGAATGTAAGAGAAGATTCAAAATATATAGCAATACATTTCCATTTCATAAAAGCCTATATAATAAATACTATGTGTTATGTTGAGAGCTGTCCAACTTTTCTTTGCTTCCTTGTTAGTTTTCTTTTGTCCTCTGCTGTGCACTTTTTACTTTATTCTTTTTTCCCCCTTCCCTACCCCCACCCCACCCCCAAGCTATAATAAAAGCAGGGATATATTTATATATAGGTATATAGATACACATATACATTTATACACATACATGCATATATACGTACACATACTAACATATTCTACTTCTGATTTTTGTTTTTGTGTTTATGTGTATCTTATTTCCTATCCTTCCTAATTCCTCTACTTTGCTTCTACCCTCTATGTTGTCCTCATATTACTTAACCTACCTCCTCTCCCTAAGGATCCCTCCCTTATACTCTCATTCCCATAAATCTAAATACCTTGGTCATCTACTTTTTCTCCAAAGCCTCCTTGGTTATTCACCTGTTATACCTGAGGCCTGGTTAGGTGTAGCTATGGAGGAGTATGCATGTGTATCTTCTGGGGAGGGAAGAGAGATTGTAGAAAATAATCATTTGTGTTAAGTGCAGTTCAGAAGATGCTTTGGGGAAGGGAGTATGGATGTCCTCCTGCTTGCCTTCCCCTATTTAGTTCTTCTTCAACATTATCACTTCTTGAATCTTGACTCTTATTTATTGTCTTCTCTTTAGTAACCTTCCTGCTGCCTTTGGCTGGAGGGTGGGAAGACCTAGAAAAACCATACTACATCACTGTAATGTTAATGGAATTTAACATCTTCCCCCACCCATTAAGAGACTGCAGGTGGAGCCCATTGGAAAACAAATGGACTTGTTTTGGAGAGGCTTGCTTGTAGGACAGTTTTCACACCTTTTGCTAATTTCTAATTAGGCTCTGAGTCAGCAGGGTTGTGGTGCCTTCTCCCTCTGAAAAATGTATGTATACTCTGAGGTGGTATTTTGCTTTGAGTGCTGGCTTATGAGAAGGAACTTGTGATTTCTTGGTCAAGATTTTGAGTGGCCATATGTTCAGAGTGCTTGGGTGTAAAGGCTTTTTTGATCCAGGGATGTCTGTAAAGTCTATAGTTGATTCAGGCAGTTGGAACCCTGTCTGTTGGTTTTTATTTCTCTGCTTGTATTTTCTCTGAAGTTCAGGTGCTGACTTTTCTCTTGAACTAGTGAATATGATTTAAAAAGATTGTTGACCCCTTAAACAGCTACCTTTCCCAGTAAAGCAGATCTAAGAGCCTGTGCTAGCAGCCATCTGGGTATGCCAATGTGGTTGCCACTGCCATTACTGATTGGTTAGGTCTAAACATACAGCTCACACTTCTCTTTTGATAGATAACATGATCAGCTAACTCTTCTCCTGCTCTGTGGACTCCAGCTTTATCATCAACAGACTTGGCCATGATTTACACCCTCAGATCATCCCACCCAACAAACTGTTGTGGTCTTCTATAATTTTTAAGCCAACCTTATGGCAATCTCCCTGTGCCAGTTCTAGGGCATCTCAATCTGATACCAAGGGATGTGAACCTCCTCCTGCTGACACCCCCTTTGCTTCCCACATGAACTTGGATGTGTTTCATCTGGGGAGTTTTTGACCTTTGTTTCTTTTTCTTGAATATGGGTTGGAAAACAAGGATTAACTATATGCAAACCACTAAGGATGGCAACATTTTATCGTAGAATATCATATCATAGAAAAACATTTTATATAGAATCATAGGCTATCAGAGTTGGACCAGTCTAGGTCAGAAGTTTTCAAACTTCTTGGTTTCAGGATCCATTTATGCTCCAAAAAAATGATTGAAGACCTCAAAGAACTTTTGTTTACATGTTATATCTATCAACATATTTACTATATTTTAATTGAAAGCTGATAAATTTTTAAAATATTTAATTCATTAAAAATAACAATAATAAACCTATTACATTTTAAACACAAGTAATATTTACATGAAAATAACTATTTTTTCAAAATAAAAGTAAATTAATGAGAAGAGTTGAATCTACTTACATACTTTTGCAAATATGCATCTCTTTTGTGCCTGACTTAGCAGATACAATTAGATTTTCAAATGTGCTTCTGCATTCAATGTGTTATGATATGTCATTTGACATATATGAAGAAAATCTGGCCTCATATAGCTATGTAGTTATTTTTTTCTTGTTGAGAATTTCTTTTTTTTATTGACTTGTTTATTTACTTTTAGTTTACAAGATTCAGTTTCATAATCTCTTGAGTTTCAGATTTTCTCTCCTCCCTTCTCCCCGCCCCTACCCCATAGCGGTATGTGATCATGTATAGGATTTGCAAATACTTTCACATCGTACAATAGTTTGGTTATATAGAAGGGTTGTAGCCAATGGAGTGAACAATGGGAAAAAAAGAAACAAAACCAAACATGGAAAAGAACGATAGCATGTAGATTGCTTCAGTCTCCATTTAAACTCTGTTCTTTCAGGGCGGCTAGGTGGTGAATAGAGCACCGGCCCTGGAGTCAGGAGTACCTGAGTTCAAATCCGGCCTCAGACGCTTAACACAAAAAACTAGCCGTGTGACCTTGGGCAAGTCACTTAACAACAACTGCCCTCCAAAAAAAAAGCAAAAAAAAAAAAACTCTGTTCTTTCTAGATCTTTCTCTGAATGTAGATATCTCCTTCCATCCTGAGACTTATAGAGTTGTCTTTTAACTGCGCATTGTGGAGAAGAGTCCAGTTTATCAAGGTTGGTCATCACATATATGATGTGTCTGTGATTATGTACAAAATTTTCCAGGTTCTGCTCTTCTCACTTAGCATCAATTTGTATAAGCCTCTCCAGGGAATTATGAAGTCCGTCTCCTTTCCATTTCTTATAGCACAAAAGTATTCCGTTACATTCATATACCACAACTTGTTCAGCCATAGCTATGTAACTATTAAAGGGAAAAGTGCCTTAATAGCAATGGCAGGAGAAGGGATCCACAAAGTTTTATTGAGTTTAGGTGAATGGAAGACAGCACTGGTAATGAGAAGGTCACAACATATACACATCTTTAGTAGTATGACCATTGCTGTTGCTGTTTCCCACTCTATTCCTCCCAAAGACTCCTTGCCATGTCTGATAGTCTGTCCCCTCTGGCATTAAAGTCAACTGACATTATGAATTTGTTCTTTTTCAGCACACTAATGATGAAGGTCTCCAGTCTTCATAAAATTTTTTCTTCCACCTCATCAGGGCTTATCATGGTGTGAGTATATGCACTGATGATGGTGATGTCATGTGTTCCTGCAAGTGGCAATCACATTGTCATGAGCCTGTCATTCAATCTTTTTGGTAGGCATACAAATTTGTTGTTTAGTTTAGATCTGACTGTAAAACTTATGCCAGTTTCACGGTTCTCCTAATAAGCAACCACTCAAGAAAAACATGTTTTCAGCTCTGACTTTGGTAAGCTAGCCTTCATTTTCCAGACTTGTTTCATTCAGAGCTGCTATTTGGATGCAATACCTGCTAAATTCTCTTGCAATAAGAGCCATTTATCTTTCAGGTTTACTGGATTTCTTGTTACATTCTGCGTATTAATGGTGAGAGGCATCATCTTTGCTAAAATTTTTGTACATTTTTTTTGTGTGTTTTTGTGTGTGTCTTGATTACAGAATAGGATCCCTACAAGCTGTAGTAGACAGAACAGGGTTAAGTTTGGTGAAGCAGACAATTTTTAGTGCACTTTTTCTAGATTCTTCCTCATGCCAGGAGGTGAGCAATGCAGTACTCAAAAAAGGCTGCTCAGACAGAGGGGCTACCAAATACCACTGCTGCTTTATTCCAGTGAGAAGAGGACCCTATCCTCTGGGTCACCTGAGTGCAGAGTTGTGACGACAGCTGCCAATGTATTCATAGTTGTTGCTTCATCACTTGCCCATCATCACAGGACTCTGGGGTAGGTAAAAATGGTATAATTGTTTGGGTAATGTCTTTTGACCCATGTACAGATTGGATTTAAGTGAGGCACTATATGAAGCTGTCAGTCTCACCTACTTCCAGAGTCATCGAAGTCCAGTAGCAAGACAAAAGTCAAGACTGCTAGCAATGGCTAGAGATGCACTGGGTGATCTTGGTATCTTTGATGTTTAACCAAGCTCTAAGCACTTCACAGTGCCTACCTCCACCACTTTAATGCCCATTGGAAAAAATTGTTTTCACCTGCCCGTTCCACTTCACATACTTGGGGTAGACACCCCCTTAACTCACCAATGGGTTTGAGGCCCCTTGGTTACCTCAACCTAGTTTAGGACATCTGCTGAGATGGTTTACTAGATTGTGGCTGCTGTCCATGGTACAGATTCTTAGAGTCACAGGTGAGAGTTGGGTGATAGGCAGATACCACAGGTAGAAAGTAGCCCTGAAAAAGGGTTTAGCAGCTGTCACACCAGAAGTACTAGTCTCCCCTGAACAACTATATACCCCACTATGTCTCAGACATTGCAAAAAGCACTTTACAAATATCTCATTTAATCCTCACAACAACCTTGTGAGGTGGGCCCTTTTATTAACCCCATTTTACAGATGAGGAAGCTAAGGCAAACAGAAGTTAAGTGACTTGCTCAGTCCTACAGCTGCCAAGTACCTCAGGTCAGATTTGAACTCAGGTCTTCCTGATTCTAGTTCTATTACAATATATCATGCTACCTAACTGCCTAATGATTTGACTTTCTGGACCCCACAAAAGGGTCTTGGGGACCACGGGGATGTGCAGAACAAAATTTGAAAACCACCATTCTAGGCCAGTCCTTGATTTTATACAGAAACTAAGGCTCAGAATATTGAAGTGATTGTGTAAAATATCAGAACTTGTGTTAGCAAAGCTAGGATTTGAACCCAAATCTCTTGACTTCCAGTATTGTGCTCTTTCCATTATATCATGCTGTTCTTCCCTTCTTGGAGTCAAAACTTTTTTTTTCCAAAATGAGGGGCAGTCTGGTATAGCAGATAAAGCATTGGGCTTGTAGTGAGGAAGACCTCTGTTCCAATCTTGCTTCAGACACTAGCAGTATGACCCTGGGTATGTCATCTACTCATTCTGTATCTCAGTCTACTCATCTGTAAAATGAGGGGGCTGGATTGAGTTTTGATCTCTGTTGGTGAAAGAAGTTCCCATACAGAGAGTTCCTTGCACTGAAGAAATCACAGATCCTTCCTGGCTTTGTGCATTACTAATTTAGTAGCCTTTCCAAGAGATAGAGGAAAAGGAGGTATTGACCCTTCTTATAAACTATCAGTGGAAAAAGAAGCAAACACCTAAGATATACTTTCTTAACTTCTATTATTCCCAATCCTCTCCATTCCCAGGGAAAGAAAGAAAGGAAAGAAGAGATAACTGTTTTGAATGACCTGTGAAGGGCTGCTCCCCATGGATTTCTGTCAGGGAGAAAGGCCAGGGCTGTTTCCCTCCTGAATGTGCAGTCTGCTTCCCCCACACGTGTCCCTCACCATGTGGCTTGGGTTGGAGCCATGGGACAGGGAAGGAACAGAGCCAGGGTGGCTGTTGCTATAGTGATTCTGATCTTTGGTCCAAGGCCCTGGAGTGAGGCTGTCTCTACTGTATGTCTGGGGGCAGTGCAGGGTGAGTCTGCCAAGAGTGACTATACATGCATAAGCTCATAGATAACCCAGATCAGAGGGAAGCTGCCCTCCCCCTCAGCAGCTTGGGAGGACATGCTGTTGGACCACCAGGAGTTTGACCAGGAAACTCAGATTCCATTGATCTGGCGAGTTGTGACCATCAGGGAAAAGGAGAAAACAGTAGCTGTTATTTCAAAAAAGCTTATTTGAAAACATTAGGAAATATTCCCTGTGACTACAATTTCTTGAGAATTTTTATCAAAATTCCGGTGCCCTTTCCTCCTGAATCTAGTCTCACTGCATGGCTGGAAGTGTGGATTTCATTAATGATTACAGACACAAATGAAGGTTAGAAGATTCAGTCTTTTCACAGAAAAATTCCTTCTGCAGTGTGTGTAACTTGGCTCTCAGACCCTCTTTCCACTATGAAGAGACTGACTGGGTCTCTATTCCTTTTGTCATATATTCATGTCAAATGTGCATTTTTCTCAGACAAATTTGGCTGCATTGAATATCTATCATCTGAATGAATTTATTGCTTAGGAAAATGAACTGCTAATAGCTCTAAATATTTTCCTCACAGGTTAGCAAGTCTTGGCCTTGACTGTCTTGGATATTGGAATCCTGAACTTTGTCTGATTGGTAGCTTTTTAAACTACACCATGATGGATGATGATGAGACTCAAGTGGAATTTACAGATGGCGCTCTAGCAGTGATATGGGTGATGTAGTCTCATTAACTGACAAAAAACACTTCAGAGTTTCAGTGGATAAAAAAATATTGAAGCAACATTTTAAAGCTCAGACATTCTATTTTAATGAAAATATACCTTAGCACAAATGGGAAATAGATGAAAATATTACACATTTATCATTCAAGAATCAGTACTCAAATTCATACTCCATATTTTTACATATGAAATCTTTTGTGCAGATTCATTTGGCCTTTTTTAAGAAAAGAATCTTGAATGTATAGATCTTTAGGATATCACTTGTTATATCATTAGTGATATCATTAGTGCTGTTCTTACAGAAGATGATGTGGACTATTGTAAGCAATGTGGCCTTAGGTATCTAGAAGAAGCAGCAGAGGGAAAAACCATCCTGAAAGTATCATCTGTGGATAGAGAAGGATGATAAAAAAAAGTGGAAAACTAGGTCAGATTTGCCAATATGTCCATTGAAATGATTAGATGTTGGAAGAACCACCTCAATTTAACACTTCAATTCCCTATATACCAAAGGAGAAAAAAACAGTATGAAGCAAGACAAAGAGAGGGAGAACAAATGAACCAGATGAAATATACATGGACAAAATCTGTGCTGAAGGTGACAAACTTTTTTCTAACTTCTGAGGGATTGAATCTCATGATATCTAAAAGAGGGAATGATAGTGAACAACTGGAAAAGTCACCTTGGGTACTACTGCAAGGGAAAAATTATGGAAAGAGCATTAATAACTATTGAGCAATATAAGATCTTTATGAGAATGATCTGTATACATATTGAAGAGAGTCTTGATGAAAATGTGAAAAAGCTAACAAGAAGGCTTTCAGAAATGGAATTCAACAGTAGAGCATATCTATACACACAAATGACCCAAAATTACCGAGAATACTATACCTCGTATTTGTTGTTTCCTTGTTATAAAAGACCATATGATTTATAGGGCAAAATATAACCTCAAAGGTTATTTTTCCAACAGGATGCCTCGTATGCACATGTTAAGATAACAACAATGATAATAGAGTTGACATTTATACAGTACCTATGTGCCAGGTACTTTGCTTAGCACTAATTAAAAATGATACTCTGATTAATATCAAGGGAGGCATCAACAAGGAAGAAAGATGCCCACCAAAGGTGTTTGCCGTTGCCATGGAGGATGTTCGAAGCAGAGTCCAAATGCATGAGAGAATCTCTATAGGTGTTCATACTTCAAAGGGATATTTTGGTATCTGTATGAAGTTCCAGAAGACTATAGAGTTTTGTAAATGAGACCCACAACAGCTTCAAAGAATTCAGGCTAACTAACCACACAGCAAAAACCAAATGGATGAAAAAGGACTCTTGTACCAACTATAATATGAAATTAGATGAACACGTGTTCAGGTTCTACCTCTAATAGATATTGGCTATGTGATCCAAGCAAGTCACAGAACCTCTCAGTGGCTCAAGTAACTTTCTAAAATCAAAGGTTATAAAACTTCCTAACACTATAGGTTATAGAGCAGGTTCTAATCTCTACTGGTAGAGGAAGTTTTGTCCACAGAATCTTCTTACACCAGTAAAAGCATAGGTCCAATTAAAAACCTATTTTAAAAAATAATAATGCTATGTAGTTGTGAATCATAGTTCCCTTTCTCAACACTATGCATAACCCTTCCACTCTGACCCACCAATAAAGCCTATGAATTCCTGAGCTTTTCTATCTGCTTCTCTATTGAATGCTTAGGACTTCCATCCTCCCTCAGCTGGATTTCTTTTTTTATCCTTTCTTTTTCTTTTCTTTTTTGGAAACAATTAAGGTTAGGTGACTTGCCCAGGCTCACGCAGCTGGTAAGCATCTAAGACTGGATTTGAACTCAGGTCCTCCTGACTCCAGACCCAGCACTTAATCCACTGGACCACCTAGCTGCCCCAAAGCAAGGAGGATTTAAGTCAGTTGTCCACAGTCACACAGCTAGTAAATGTCTGAGGCAAGATTCAAACTCAGGTCTTCCTGATTCCAAATCCACCAGTCTATGCATTGTGTTAACTAGCTGCTGGACTTCTTTTTTTATATAATGCCTCCCCCAATTAAAGCACAAGCTTCTTGGACTGTCTTACTTCTTGATTCATACCTCAAATATAGTGCTTAATATAGTGTTTGACACATAATGCTCACTTAACAAATGTGATTTGCTTTTCTCATTCATATCTGCTCTCATTCAACGGAAAGATCCATGAAAGGTATAAGTAGGCTGCTGGGTTTTACCAGTTATGTTTTTTGGGGGGATAGGGAGAGGTAAGGCAATTGGGGTTAAGTGACTTGCCCAAGATCACACAGCTAGTGTGTCAAGTGTCTGAGGCCACATTTGAACTCGGGTCCTCCTGACTCCAAAGCCAGCGCTCTATTCACTGCACCACCTAGCTGCCCCATACCATTTATGCTGTGCACACAAAAAGTGGCATGAGAGATATTACCCAGCAGATATAGGAGCAAATTTAAAAAGAGGTAAATTGGCCATATAGTGAGAGCAAGGGGAAAATGAGTAGCCCACAGGCTTTACTGATACTCACACAATATGAAAAGACTTAGAGGAAGGCCTCCAGAATATTTGTTAACTTTCTATGGAAGATTTATGGGCAGACAAGGATAAAAGTTGCCCAGGATGAGGGAGGCTTGGATGGATTGCAATCTCTATCACTGGAAGGAGAACCTCCATCAGTCTGTAACAGATTTACTAAAATGCTAAAGGAATACAACGATGGTAATGCTTACTGAACAAGTGAAGGACCACAATCACCATCATAAATGCGAAAAGACCTTCAGGCTGACCTCAAATACTTTGAATATCTGAGGATTCATACATAGAGAAGTCTTCTAAATGCAATGATTGTGGGATGGTCCATTGCCAGAAATCATACCTTATTATACATCAGAGAATTCATACAACAAAGAAACTTCATAAATGCAATCAATGTGGGAAAACTTTCAGACAGAGCTTCTAACTTGCTGTGTATCAGGGAATTCATATTAGGAAGAATGAGCTCTCCTTATGGGAACAAGATATCACATTTCAAGCAAGAGAGAGTTCTGATTTCAACAAAGGGAAAATTCATTCAAGTCTATAGGGAAGAAAGCTAGAGATCAGGGACACATTGAGGAGCCTGCTTCCCCTCAAGTCTGCAAGAAAGTCATTCTTTTTCTCCTCCCTGGAGTTATCTCTCTTGAAAAGAGTTTGAAACTGTAAGTAGCTGAAAAAAGAAGAATTTCTCTTCTCTCCAAAAGCCCTCATACCAGTTCTACCCTTCATGCAAGCATATATGGTCAAGTGAGTATTTTCTCTTTTAGTTAGGAGAATCTCATTGGAAATGTTCCAGGCGTAGTCAGAAATATGGATTGCATAGAATTAAAATATTTATGAATTGATATGATAAAACTACTTTGTAGTTATTTAAAACTCTCATTAGGCTCTATTTTGTATCATTTATGAAATTACTTTTTGACATAAGCTAAGATTTTTTGTGATTAATTTCTTTCAAAAGTAGGTCTTATTAGAAAGCAGACTCTAAAAAGTAAATGCCAATTCTAGTTCATACAGGGCTTGGCTATGCTACTGATTGGAAAGGAAAGAGGGAGTCTGGAGTGAACTTTCCCCCAGAAATGGTTGGTTTTTATCTTGTTTTTGTTTTTGTTTTTAATCATAAAGCTGAAGAGGTGTTCAAGTACGGAAAACTTTTGGGATTGGAAATGACACTTACTCTGTTGATACAAAAAGACAGACAGGAGTGCCCCGTTTTTCTGCTTCTATAATGAAAAAGTCAGAAAACTAGAAGGGGAAAACTTGAGAGAAACCTATCCTTAAGACCATTTGCAGTGTCTTTTCTTAAGCAGTCTGAGACAGGATTGTTGAATCCAGCAGTTCAGTAGTGAGAGTCCACTGGCTCCTAACCGTAAAAAATCTCATGGCATTCAGAAGACTAAGGAAGTTAAGTATCTACTGGCTGCAAAAGACATAAAAACAGCAGGAACTCTGAGACTTGTAATATCCCCTCCAGTCTTGTCTAGGGATCTAGGATGGAGAGTCTTATATAGTACTAGTTGAATTCTATTGAGCTGGGAACAACAAGAAAAAAACTCCAACACCTTGCCTGAAGGTTCCTACACAAGTACAGGCTATAAGCGTCAGATAGTGTCTTTAGTGAAGAGGGGTGGGTATAGGGGCACGGCAGTGGAGGTAAGGACACGGGAAATGCTGGCCTGAGGCACTAGAGACAGACGGCAGGTAGCAGAAGCAGTAGTTTGGAACAGAATCAGAGTTCAAAGAATAAGCAAAGAGAGGTGACCTAGGAGTGGGGAAAGAGGTCAGACTGACAGTTGTGACAAGATCACAATTGATGCAAATTGTTTCACTCAGTAGCTTGTGGGCATATGCTTCCTTTTAAGCTTAGTTTCAGGAAGCTTTTTGTTACTTTCTCTTGCTCAGTTGTTTTTCAGTCCATGTCCAACTCTTCATGACCCCATTTGAGATTTTCTTGGTAAAGATGCTGGAGTGGTTTGTCATTTCCTTCTCCAGATCATTTTATAGATGAGAAATCGAGGAAAAATGGGTTAAGTGACTCACCCAGTTACTAAGTATCTGAGGCTGGATTTGAACTCATGAAGATTCATGATTCCAAGACTAACGCTCCATCCACTGCATCATCTGGTTGCCCTTACTTTCAGCTTTCCTAAATTACCACAACTGAATATCCTCTAGTTAGTGCTAGCAACATTACTGGTTAAGGAGTGATTTCTAGAAGACAGTGGACATCCCCTTGTGCAGCCTTAAGGCCTAGAATTATGTATATGTTCCAGAACAGACTTGAGTTTTGTGCAAAGAGAAGTAGAATGAGCTGTAAAATAAATCTAAGATCTACGGGTAAGATTAGTATTGAAACAGAAAATCAGACAGTATAACAGCTAACAATGAGAAAAGTACCTCATTATATCCGGTTATTTTCTTTAAATATTATTTATGTAACCCATGATCCATTTGCCTAAGACTTTGTTCACTGGTAGAAATTTATTACTCAATGCTACATGTATGTATGGGGGCGGGGGGAGTGAAGTTGGCAAGAGCATGGAATAAAAGAGATCCTGGACTTCTGGCTTCTAAAGCATTGAGAAAGAAGACATGTGGTTCTAGATTCTTTTCAGGTTTCCCGAAGGAAGAGAAAGACTGGGAAGAAGCCAACTTGTAGAGGAGTCAGCTCCTCAGTTATGTTCCTATCCAAGGTCTGCTATACTAGAAAATTTCAACAATTTCCCCTTGTGTGAGATATGGTACTCTTTCTCTTGATTGAATTGAGTCATATTGCTCCCAATGGGAGAACTCATTAACTCTATATGTTGTCTGACAAATTCATACCCCTATATCTTCTCTGATTTCTATGTATCATTGGCTTGGATAAATAGACTTATTTGATGTTTGTTAAGCATGTTCTTTGTGTAACTGGCATTTGGAACCAGAATCACAGGATTTCAGTTAGAAGTGATCACAGGGACCCCATAGTCTCCAATTTATGTCTGAGTAAAGATTTTCTGTATAATATACCTGAAAAATTACCATTCATCCTTTGTTAGTGACCTCAAGTGAAGGAAACCCCCTATCTTATAAGAAGCTTTAAAAATATATAATGGAAGTTTTTCCTTATATCTAGCCTAAATTTGTCTCTTTGCAACTTCCTCCAGCTGTTCCTAGATCTGCCTTTTGGGACCAAGCAGAAGAAATCTAGTGCTTTCTACACAGAATCAATTTAGATATTTGAAGGCAGTTCAATTTATCTAGTCCTAACCCCTTTCTTGAGCTCCAGTCTTAAATCTCCAGCTGTCTATTGACATCTTGAACTGGATGTCCCAAAGACATCTGAAACTCAACATGTCCAAAATTGAACTCATTTCTTTTTTCTTGAAAAATGCTTCCTTCTTCTTAACATCTCAGTTACTTTAGAAGGCATCACTATCCTTGCAGTCATTCAAATTCACAACCTAAGTGTCATTCTCTCAGCCCCATATAATCTATTGCTAACTCATGTCATTTCTGCCTTTGCATCATGTCTCATGTATGCCCTCTTCTCTCCTCCACCACTGCCACCCTCTTGGTGTAAACCTTCATCACCTCACACCTGGATTATTGCAGTAGACTGCTAGTTGTTTTCTTTGCCTCAGGTCTCTTCCCATTCCACTCATCTATCTCACCAACTCACCTATCAGAATGATCTTCCTAAGGCACAAGTTGACCATGTCATTCCCTGCCCCCGACCCCCCATAAACACCAGTGGCTCCTTATTTCCTTTAGGAAAAAAAATTAAAATATTTAATAAAATTTAAATATTTAATAAAAATATTTAAGGCCTCTTTGGGGCTTTAAAATTTTTTCTCAACCTTCCTCAGTTTCCACTCTTCTTATATTCTACTGTCCCCACATATTATGTGATCAGTGACACTGGCCATCTTGCTCTTCTTCTCACAAGACACAATCTCCTGATTGTGCATTTTTATTGGTCATCCCTCATGCCAATAATGCTCTCTCTCTCTCTCTTTACATCCACCTCCCAGCTTCCTTCAAGTCTAAACTAAAGAAACCTTTCCCAATCCTTTTCAACCTTAGTATCTTCCCTCTGAGACTGTTTATTCTGTAAATTCATGTAATTTTGCAAATCCCTGATTTAGGTTGTATATATGATGAGGTGTAGGCTCTGGGACACCCCCCCCCCCTTTTGAGCTCTACT
>CM053594.1:130626714-130656914 GCA_028646575.1 Pseudocheirus occidentalis | reverse complement strand
GATGCAAAACAATGATGCCCCTCTACCCACTATGATTTTATATACTTCCAGAAATGCTAGCTCTAGCAGTACGAAATTAAAATTATGAATATTAGCAAAAAAGAAATAAGATCCCTACTTTCAGATATCAAATATTTTATATATGCATGTATATACATATATACACATACATACACACACGCATGTGTAGGTATGTGTTTGTGTTTATACATATAGATCAGAACGACTGGACATGGCCCAGAATGCAGTGGGAGACCTTGGCCTTTTTAAGCTAAGGTCTTTCTAAGTTCTCACAGTGAGTGAAGCAATGCCCATTCAGTGATTAGGCCTGTTTAAGAAGCAGTCAAAGGATGGTCCCTTTAATCAAAAAGAAAAGAAAAGAAAAAAGTCAAACTGTGAGGGGAAGACCCTCAGGGTTGCTGGCTGAAAGAGAAACAATTACTATTTACATTCACTCCAGCTGGCAGGGCCTAAAAAACAAACATGTGGTGACTGGGTAGGGTCCTATTGTCTGCCAATCAATGAGAGCCAGAGTGAATTTGACTTACAAGCACAGTCTTTAAGAAAGAAATCGATCCAGTAAACCCCAAGAAAACTAGTTAGGTAGGTTTCAAGCATCAAAATTTATCTTCCTTTGGGCAGAATACTCTCAGGTAAGGTCATGGCACCCCATACGGGAGGGTAGGGAAGTGGGAAGGAGGAGAGGGGAGAGGAGAAGAGAGGAGTGGAGTTGTCTGACTGAAACTGGTCAGTTGGGTCCCCACTGTGGCAGCTTGGGCTAGTCACACGTTGTGGTTTGTTCTTTGTTCTCAAAGAGGACCAGGACATCAGGAAGATGTTGGCATGACTTGTGAATGAATTGGATTTAAGTGAGGGAGGGTTGTGCAACACCAGCCTTACTCTCTCCTCCAGAGAGTCATCTGGTTCCAGTGGCCAGATATAGGTCAATATGACTGATGATGGCCCAGGATGCTGTGGGAGACCTTGACTTTTTTAACCTAAGGTCAGGCAATACCCATTCAGTAATTAGGCCTATTTAAGAATTAAGTTAATAGATGACTCTAGAGGAGAAAGTGAGGCTGGTGACTTTGCACATCCCTGCCTCACTTAAATCCAATTTAATTGTAAGCCATGGCATCATCTTCCTGATATCATGGTCCTCTTTGAGAATGAAGGACAACCCCCCTCCCCCCACACCTTTATACATATATGCACCAAATATGTATATATACATACATCTGTATTCATACACATGCACAAAATGGAACATTTAGCAGAAATAAAGACAAATGATAATATTTCTCCAAGTAGAATTGGTACAATTAGTACAATTATTCGTAGTTAGTACATATAATAAAAATCATTACATTAGATAAACTAATTTATTGATTTAGTTCTATATCAAACTTTCAATGGTACTTTAAAGAAATAATTAAAATAATAGGAAAATTCTGAGGCAGCTAGGTGGTGCAGTGAATAGAGCACTGGCCCTGGAGTCAGGAGGACCTGAGTTCAAATCCAGATTCAGACACTTGACACTTACTGTGACCTTGGGCAAGTCACTTAACCCCAATTGCCCTGCCTTCACTCCTCCAAAAAAAGCAATACTACTACTACTACTACTACTACTACTACTAACAATAATAATAATAATAGGAAAATTCATTTGTAGAAACAAGAGAGAAGGGAACATAGATCTTAAATTATACTGTAACTTTCTGGTATTTGCTAAACCAAAAAGAAAAGTAGGTCTGTGGAATATAGTCAATCAGTACAAGTCAAAAGCAATAGAATACAGTGGTATTTGATGAACCTAAGAAATATAAACTATTGAAGGGGGTAGGGACAATTGGGGGAAAACTCTATTAGACAAGAGTTACTGAGAAAATAGAATGCTGGGCCTGGAGTCAGGAAAACTCAACTTCCTGAATTCAAATCTGTCCTCGGACACTTACTAGCTGTGTGACCCTGGGTGAGTCACTTAACCATGTTTGCCTCAGTTTCCTTATCTGTAAAATGAGCTTGAGAAGGAAATGGCAAACCACTCTACTATCTTTGCCAAGAAAACCCCAAATGGGGTTAAGAAGAGTCAGACATGACTGAAACGACCAAATAACAATAACAACAAAGAACTGAGAAAACTGGACAATAGTCTGGCAGAAATTAGGCTTTTATATATTTTAAATAAATTTTAATTATTGTCATTCTGACTTTGACAAACACCAACAAGCATGAAAGTTTTATATACAAGAAGAATGGGAAAAAAGAATTATGTATGAAAACTTGAATTTCTATTACAAAAAACCTAGATTAAAAAAAATCAATATGTTGGTTTCAAAGCAGCTGTTTATCTCTGCGCCTCTCTGTGCATTAAAAAAAATGCTTCAATGACCCTCTTTTCTTTCTTTTATTTTTTTGGTGTGCAATCATTCCACTAAATTCTTTTTCTCTTCAAATTCATGAATATAATTGAAACAATACCTCCCCTGTCACAAATTTGCAGAATCAAGCAAAACAAATGTATACGTTGGTCATATAAAAAAAAAATCATTCTGCACTTTGAATTCATCAATTCTCTGCCAGGAAGTGATATGCTACGTCCTTGGTTTTCTCAAGTCATGTTTGGCCATTACATTGATTAGAGGGCATAAGTGCTTCAAAGTTGTCGTTTTTTTCTGTTAATATTGTCGTCTCTGTGTAAATTGTTCTCTTGGTTCTGTTCCCTTCACTCTGCATCAGTTCACACAAATCTTATCACGTTTCTCCAATTCAACATTTTCATCAGTTCTTCTGGGACAATAATATTCCATGACATTCCTATGCCATTTCCTTTTTTAGTTTTCCCTCAATTTAAGGGAAATCTCATAGTTCTTTACTACAACAAAAAGTGCTGCTACAAATATTTTTGCACTCATGGGACCTTTCTCTTTGAACTTGCTCTTTTTGGAGTATATTCCTGTTAGTGGTATCACTGGGTCAAAGGTGCATAATTGGTATAATTACAAATTGCTTTCCAGACTGGTTTGACCAATTTACAAAATAATCAACAATGTATTAGTTTTCCTATCCTATGAATCTTCCAACAATTTTCATTTTTTTTATTTTATCATCTTTGCCAATCTGATAGGTATGAAAGGGAGCTTCACATGGTTTTAATTTATAATTTCTCTTATTATTAGTGATTTGGAAAATGTCTTCATGTGTTTCTTGATAGCTTACTTTTCATCTTTTGAGAACTGCCTATTCATATGTTTTGACCATTTGTCTATTAGGAAATGGCTCCTACTTTTATATATTTGAAAAAATTCTTTATATATCTTGGATATCAGATCTTTATCAAAAAAGTTTATTGCAAAAATTTCCCCCAGTTAACTGTTCTAATTCTAATTAGTCCTTCTAATTCTAATCACATTGATCTTATTAGTACATAAAATTTCAATATTTATGCAATCAAAATTATTTAGCTTATTCCTAGGATCTTTTCTATCTCCTATTTGGTTAAGAACCCTTTCCCAGTCTATAATTGTGAAAGGTATCTCATTCTGCTTCTCTAATTTGTGAATTATGTGACTTTTTATATCATAACCATTTGGAGTATATTTTCATATGCAAGATTCGTTTACTATCTACTATCTACTAATCTACTATCTCCCAGAGCAGATATTCGGTATTTTAGGCCAGCATTTTAGGCCATTTACCACAATAAGTTCAAAATTAAATGAAGCTAAATAGAAATGTTATATCATTAAGAAAAATTCGGAGATAAAATTTGCATTGAATATACCTGAATCTGATATAAAATACATATAGGGAATTGACAAACATATATTTATATGATGAACACACACACACACATATATATATACACACACATTGCATATACATACACACATATATGTATATATGCATATGATCAAGAGGTATTCTCCAGTAGACCAGTGGTTCAAAATACAAAGTGCTTTTTTAAGAGTAATTGTTAACAATCATATGAATAATTGTTCCAAATTACTAATAATTAGAGAAGGTTAGGACCTTGATTTCACTGATATCAGGAACTTTTATATTTGTAAACTCCCCCTACTAGTGTAAGTTGACACTTCACTGCAATTAATGGTCTTAGAAAATTTCCTACTACTAAGAGATTATGATATGTATCAAAAGCAGGACTTGAATTCAACTCTTTGGATGAAGCCATTATGCACGTTAGAACAACTCTAATACTGAACTTCATATCCCTCAAGGCATGAAAAAAAAATCATAAAAAATTGAAAAAGCCAGTACAGGGGAGGCTCTTAGAAAATACTCTCACTAATGCACTTTTGTATCTATGGAATGGTTGAGACTTCCTTCCTTCCTTCCTTCCTTCCTTCCTAGTTTTCAACATTCACTTTTATAAGATGTTGAGTTTTAATTTTTTCCCCTCCCTCCTCTCCATCTTCCTCAAGATGGCATGCAGTCTGATATTGGCTATACATGAAAATCATATTAAACATATTTCCACACTAGTCATGTTGTAAAGAAGAATCAGAACCTAAGGGAGAAATCATGAGAAAGAAAAATCAACAAAAAAGGAGAAATGGTATGCTTTGATCTACATTCAGAACCTATAATTCTCTGGATGTATATAGCATTTTCCATCTTTAGTCATTTGGAATTGTCTTAGATCATTGCATTGCTGAGAAGAGCTGAGTCTATCAAAGTTGGTCATTGCATAATGTTGCTGTTACTGTGTGCAATGTTCTTCTAGTTCTGCTCACTTCACTCAGCATCAGTTCAAGTCTTTCCAGGTTTCTCTGAAATCTGCCTGCTTATCATCTCTTATAAAACAATAGTATTCCATTACATTCATATACCATAACTTATTCAGCCATTCCTCCATGTGATGGACATCCCCTCAATTTCCAGTTCTTTGCTATCACAAAAAGAGCTGCTATAAATATTTTTGTGTAAGTGGGTCCTTTTCCCATTTTTATGATTTCTTCTGGATATAGACCTAGAAATAATATTGCTGGGTCAAATGGTATGCAGTTTTATTGCCCTTGGGGCATAGTTCCAAATTGCTTGCGAAAGTTGTTGAATCAGTTCATAATAGTTGAATCTTTATGAAAAATGATTTGGAATTATTCAAGAGAAGTTATGCAACTGTTTGGCCCAATAATACCATATGGCATTTGGTAAATATGGGAAAAAAAGTCAAAACAAGTAAAAAAGTTCCTATAGACACAAAAATATTCATAAGCCACACTTCTTGTAGTAGTAAAAAAAAGGGAGGGATATCTATCAAGTGTAGAATGGTTGGACAGGTTGTAGCGTATGAATTAATAGAATATTCCCTTATAATAGTAATATGATAAATATGATGAATTCAGAAAAGTATGGGAAATTTATATAAACAGATACAAATTGACATAAGTAGAATCAGGAGAAAATATACACCAATAGCTTGAATAAAAAACACTAATGATGCTTGAACTCAGATTAATCATAATCATCAGTTCTAGGAAATTATGACAAAAACAGTTTCTTCTTCTTTTTAGAGATGTGGTGACCTATGCATATAGGAAGTTAATTTATTCCATTTAACTATGATCACTGTGTTGGATGACTTTATTGTTAGTGTAATTTTTTTCTTTTTAGAGAAAAGGGTTCAATGAAAAGGAGAGTTAAAGCAGAATGATGTATTTTTTAAAAAAAGATATCAACTAAACTTTAAGATAAATACATTAAAAATAAATTTCACCATCTAAATTCAATCTAATGTTCTACATCTTTTTGAATTCTCACTTGAACAACCAACGTCTTGGTTTTCCTTATCTGTTTGGTGTCATCTTCAAATTTTATAGATTTGTTTTTTATGTCTTTATCCAGGACATTCATAACAATGGCATAGGGTCAAGGACATACCTCTGGAGATTTTACAGGGTTCTCCCTTCATAAGGACCACTCTTACAAATTGGCATCAAATTGTTAGGGGCTGATCTTTGGTCTGATCATCCAACCAGCTCAAAATTGATCTAGTTATACCATCATCTAACCTACATCTCTTCATCTTTTCTATAAAAGTAATATGAGAGACTTGGTCAAATGCGTAGAAAAAAATTGAAGCAAACTGCATCTACAGCATTTCCTGATCTGCTAGTCTAGTAATTATAAAAAAAACAAACTCCCAACTCTGTCCAGTGCTTAAAATAGTGCCTGGCACATAGTAAGGGCTTAATTAATGCTTGTAAACTTGAAAAAAAAAGGATAATGAGCTTAATCTGGCAAGTCTTGTTCTTAAGAAGCCATGCTGGCTCACTGTGATCATTTCTAGATGTTCCCTAGAAATAATTTTAATAATACATTCTAAAATTTTGCCAGGAATCAGTTTGGCTCATTGACCTCATAGATTATATTAACTTTCTATTTTAAATTGAGGAATATTTGATCTTCTCCAGAGAGATAGTAGATTTAAGGTAAAAGTGTGTGTGTGTGTGTGTGTGTGTGTGTGTGTGTGTGTGTGTGTAGAGGTGTTGACAGGTCAAAAGGTAGGTACAGTTTAGTAACTTTGGCAACCTAGCACCAAATGGCCGGGCCAATTCACAGATCCATGGACAGTGCAATAACGTGCCTGTTTTCCCATAGACTCTTTAATAAATGCCATTTTCCTTTTTGGTCACCTATGTCAATCTGACAGGTGTGAAGTAGAACCTCAGAGCTGCTTTGATTTGCAGTTCTCTAATCTATAGCAATTTTAAAAATGTTTTCATACAGTCATATGATAGCTTGAATTTCTTTCCTTTAAAGAAGCATCTCTATATTTTGATGGCCAGATGAGAAATGGCTCTTATTCTCATAAATTTGAATGTTTCTTTTATGCCTAGAAAATGATACCTTTATCAGAAAAAGTGACTGCAAAGATTCTTTCCGAGTCCCAGCATCACATCTTGTTAGTTATTTTAAGTGGAGCAGGATGATTGAAATGATTAACTCAATTGACCCTGACCCTTACATCATCAAGAGCTGCTTTTTACCTTCTTGAAAGAGGCAGCTGGTGACAGCGTGGGAAGAGTGCTGGGTCAGGTGTCAGGAAGAATTAAATTCAAATCCAGCCTTGGACACTCACTTGCTATGTGATCCTCAACTGTAAAATGGGGCTAATAATAGTATCTATCTCCCAGGGCTGGTGTGAGGATCAAATGAGAATTTTGTTGTTGTTTTATGGTCATTTCAGGTGTGTCTGACTCTTTGTTTCCCCATGTGGGGTTTATCTTGGCAAAGATACTGTAGTGGTTTGCTATTTCCTTCCCTAGATCATTTTACAGGTGAGGAAACTGAGGCAAACAAGGTTGGGTGACTTGCTCAGGGTCCCACAGCTAATAAGTGTCTGAGGTCAAATTTGAACTCAAGACTTCCTGACTCCAGGCCTGGTGCTCTATCTACTGCTCCAGTTAGCTGCTCTTCCAATGAGATAATAATTATAAAAAGTGCTTAACACGATGTCTAGTATATAGAAGGTATAGTATAAATGCTCCTTCCCTGCCCCTTAACTCTCTTAGGTGCTCATATCACACTAGTCATTTTTATTCTGTCCCTTCCATTTTGAAGGTCATTTATCTTCCTTGGCAGAGAAAAACAAAATTAAGTAAGAGGTGAACATCAATGCCTTCTCTCCTTCTAGTCAGGCACTATTATCCAATTTACTCTGAGTAAAAGTATTGAATTTTCTTTGGTAATCCTTCCCAGCCCCCTGCCCCTGTTCCCATAGAGCAGGGGAAAAAAACCCAACAACAACCCAACAACAACCCTGTCTTTTCTCTCTAGCCTTCGTTCATTCTTAGGTTTAGCACCCATGACACTATTCCTAAAGGACGTTGCCAAAGCTGGCAGAACAAAGGAAGGGACTCACCTGAGATCTCCCCCAAATACCTTTAAAAATAACTCTGAACAAATTCTAGAGCAGTAGAACCCACAAGACAGAATGAAGCAAATTTCCAGCTCAAGATAACTTGGAAGGTCAGCAGGAAGGGTGTGTTACACCAGGGTGAGAGAAGAATGCAGTCCAGCATAGGTTGTAAAAGCACAGACTAGGCTCCAACAAATCCAGAGCAGGCCTCAGGGTGACTGAATCACTGATAGCAGTGGCGGTTTCCAGGTCTCTCAACCCACAGATGCCAAAGACAACTTAGAAGGTCAGTAGGAAAGGTCTGTCACACCTGGATAAGAGTGGAGGGCAGTCTAGCCCAGGCTATGCCAGTTCAGCTCCAGCCCCAGGAAACTGGGAGCAGGCCTTGGGAGTGATTAAATCAACAGTGACAGCAGCATTAGCTGCTTCTAGAGATCTCAGGCCACAGATAGTAAGGGAGTCAAATAGCTGGTCAGAAGAATTTTACAGGGGTCTTTTTGCTAGCCCTGAGGCAAGACTCTCTTGCTTTGCCCATACTCAGCTATGGATCCGGTTCTGGGTGGCAGTGCCAGGGTGAGAAAGAGCACTAGCATAGCAAATATTGCGGCCACAGTGGAGGGGGACCCTCCTCATAGTCCCAGGGCAGAAAAGAGTGCTTCTGGTCACTCACAGAACAGAGCACAGGCCAGGACAGTAGGAAACACCTCTCCTTAGATCATACCATCTTGGAAGAACTGAAAACTTACAGATACCTATAAGTATCTCTGAAAAAACTGCAAAAATCCCTGAAGCTTGGGGCAGTACACCCTCCAACCTGGAAACAGAGCTCTACTTTAACAAAGACTTACAAATCAACTAATAGGCTGGGAAAATGATCAAATAGCAGGGAAAAAAAAACCTCTCTGACTAGAGAAAGTTACTGTAGTGACAAGGAAGATCAAAACACATAGTCAGAAGATGACAACAAAGTCAAAGCTCCTACATCCTAAGCCTCCAAGGAAAATATAAATTGGTCTGAGGCCATGGAAGAGCTCAAAAAGGATTTCGAAAATCAAGTGAGAGAAAGGGGAAAATTGGGAAGAGAAATGAGAGTGATGCAAGAAAATCATGAAAAACAAGTCATAACTTGGTAAAGGAGACACACAAAAATTACTGAAGAAAACAAGGACCTTGCCAACTTTTGTATTTGTTCTTCATTTCTTTCCTTGGTCTTGTGCATATATTACAATAGCCACAGCAACAAACCTAAATGGGTTGGTTGTGCATCTATTTGCATATAATCCTCTGAACAACCAGCATTCTTCATCTACTTGTTTTAGCACTGAACCACTGATTCGTCAGACCCTTTTGAGTGGTGATAGACCCTGTTGATGAGATTCTGTGCTGTTCTGGGGCTTTTTTACAGTTAGCACAATGTGACCCACAACCAGGAACATCTTAAGAATTTTCCCACCTTCAGGGCCTCTTTTCAGTTTGGACTCTGCACTGGGTCTTCTCAATGGCAGACCCTTTGGCAAGAATATGTCTTTCTGTTTTCTGTCTCCCCTGATAATAATGATCAGAGGGTAGCTGAACAAAGTTAACTCTGCCATTATAGTTTTCAAGGAACCTTGTATGATTCTGACATATTCATGGGAGACACATTGTAAGAAGAGAGCCTTTCAGGCACTGTTTTGCCCTACCAGATCAAAAGCATTTTTGTAGTCAGCAAACAGGAGGCCTGGTGGGAGCTTGTGTTCTCTCTGTCTCTCACTCAGTTATGTGAAGGTATAGAAGAGGTCTATGGTGAAAAAAAATTATTTGGGGAGAACCTTGTGATTTCATTAGTAAAGAGATACAGATTTGCACAGAGTGTGGGCCAGATTTCCATGGAGAGTCACACAATCTTTTGGCACACTATGTATGTCTATGTATAAGGAACTCTTCTTAAGGAAATTTCCTGCACTGATGCAAATAGCAGCCAGTCTGCAGATCACAGTCTTCAAGAGAAAAAAGTGATGTATAGAAATGTGTACAGAATGATTGTACATATACATACATATGTGTGTGTGTACACATACATATTTGTGTCTAATGGTAGCCATCTCTGGGGTGAGGACGGAGAAAAAAAGGGAAAAAGAAATTTATACGATAACTTTATTATATATTTAAGAGGAATAGCAAGTGGTACTTAATAGATTTGCAGTTTCACATGCAATCTTTTTTTTATTATACTGTGTTATGAAAATGCTTGTTTTATTTCAGAAATTAAAAATTAAATAATTTTTTTTTCTTAAAAGCGCTGCCAGGAAACTAAGAGGTTAAGCGACTTGCATAGGATGTCTCAGAGGTAGGATGTGACCCCAGATCATCCTGACTTAGTGTCTTTATATGGGCTATTCTGGAAAAATAATAATAATTAGAATTTCTAGAGCATTGCAAAGCACTTGGTAAATATTGTCTTATTTGATCTTCATAGAGTCCCAGGGGGCAGGTGCTATTATTTTTTCCATTTTACAGATGAGGAAATTGAAGCAGGTAGAAATGAAATGATTTGCCCAGGGTCACACAGCTAGTGTGTGAGATCACACTGGAATTCAGGTCTTCCTGAATCAAGGTCTGGTGCACTATAAGTTGCACTATCTAGTTGCCTACACTTGAGTTCAAATCTGGCCTAAAATCTGTTTGTTTCAATCTGCTGGAGAAGGAAATGATAAACCATTTCAGTATCTTTGCCAAGAAATCCCCACAGACAGTATTAATGTGCTTATGGTCCATGGGCTCACAAAGTGTCAGACATGACTGAACAACAACAAATAAAGCTTTCAAAGCACTCTTATTTAGGCCTCACAACACCTCTGGGAGGTAGGTGCTATTATTATTATGTGATGATGATGATAATGATGTCATTCTTATTTTACAAAGGGGTAAACTGAGGCACAGAGACTCTTACAAGTCTGCCTATCCCATTCCCAACATTGTCATCAAGAATATCTTGATATACATTTAGATTTGTATAATAAAAATTTTGTTTGGATAGGAAAGCGGACGGTAAGCAAAGTTTTTTCTTAGGCTTTTCTCTCCCTTTTCCTTCTCCTCCTTGTGAATCAATGCCTCAATACACTCATAGCTGTATCACCTCCAGCATGCATCTCCTCCATGTAAATCTGCTGTAAACCTTCTCTTGCTTTTAAACCTCGCTCCCTCTCTGTTTTCTTCAATGTTTTATCTATCTTCATTGCAAACACACTTGGGATTGTAATGTCAGGGTTCAAGGGTAGTGGTTCCACTTTTCTTGATGGTGAAAAGGGTTTGTGTGTGTGTGTGTGTGTGTGTGTGTGAGAGAGAGAGAGAGAGAGAGAGAGAGAGAGAGAGAGAGAGAGAGAGAGAGAGAGAGAGAGAGAGAGAGAGAGAGAGAAATCAGCAAGGCAAAACAATTAAGCAACATTACCCAGAACAGGTATACACATACCTACATATATGTGTACATAACCCTGTCTGGGGTCCTACTTCCTTAAATGAACTAAATAACGTTGTTTAGCTGCTTTCCCTTGCTGATTTTTTTTTCCAAACAATTTTCTGCTCCCCTGCTTTTCTCTGACTTCTGAATCCACATTACTCACAAGCTTCCGCCATCCTTCTCCGTAGATGTTATGAACAAGTTGATAACTCTAGACCAGCATTGCCTTCATGTGTCCCATCTCTCTGCATGGCTAGGCAGACAAGTGTTTTCTGATTAAAGCACCTTTTAGGAGGTGTTTTTGTCTCCTAGTCATAGCAATTGATTTACAATGGTCAAATTTCCATTTAAAATGATTTTGATCAGTGTCTACATCCTTTTTTTTTCTGTCCACGTCCCATTTTGTTGTGGGTTTTGTCAGCAGTTTCTCTAGACAGTAGCTTTTGAATCATGCAATGTCTTTTTCTCATTTTCCTTCTTTATTCTAGTTAAATTATTTGAATTAGTTATTTGAGCTAACTTTGAGCTTTAGTTTATTGAGTTACTGGTCTAGCTGTAGATATCTAATTCAGGTATGAGTCCCATATCAAAGAACCATAATTTTACAGCTGAAATGGACCTCACAGATCCGCCAGTCTAATCTCTTCATTTACAGACAAGGAAGATGAGACCCAGAGTGCTTTGCCCAAAGTCTCATGGATAGTAAGGATAGACAGGTTTTGGATACAGATTCTCTGCCTCAGATCTAGCATTCTTTTAACATCAGTATTATGTCTCCCACCATAACATAATTTCCTGTCAAAAATATAATCAATTTTCTTTCTTTGCTATGTTACAAAAGGCATTTGATGAGTTCCCCATATATCCACAACAATCTATTTAAACAATATCTTTTTTCCATTTGAAAATAATTGTTACTCTTTCTGTCTTCAGAATTTTATTCTTAAGAGGTTTTCATCCCAGTTAGGTAAACTTGCCCATAAAATTTTGGTATCTGGGAACCCTCCTTTGAAAACTTCGAAATCTGCTCTTCAAAAATCCAGAGTAAATGTCAGATAATTGCTGGCTCTTCTCCTTTTCTATCATAAAATCTAAGATGGAGGGGCCATTTCATCCCCGGGTTTCCATAATTTACATCCCAGCAACCAAATCTTGTTTCTTGCTAAGAATCAGAAACTAAACAGAACGTCCTCTTTTGAAGGATGAAGTTATCATTAAGGCTTCACGCCAAGAATCCACTAACTGCTTTTGGCCAAGACAGGTTTTTATTCTTTCATTTCTGGAGAAAGAGCACTCAGGCAAATATCTAGGTAATTAAAATGTTTCACCAACACTGTAAAATACCTCTGTACCAGGCTTGTCATTTGTTTCTCAGAATCCTTATCTCTTTCTGTTTTCTGTCTAGTTGGGCTACAGCATACTTTCATAATTTGGGGTCAGAAGACCTGCATTCAAATCCTGGCTTTTGTTTGCCTCAGTTTCTTTATCTGTAAAATGAGCTGGAGAAGGAAATGGCAAGTCATTCCCTATCTTTGTCAGAAAAACCCAAATAGGGTTTCAAAGAGTTGGACACAACTGAAAAGACTGAACAACAATCCTTCAGGACAGGGACTGTCTATTTAATTGCATTTCCAGTGCTTGGCATGCTGTTTGGCACATGAGAGATAATAAATATTTATTATGCTTATAGACTGTAATTGATTATTTGCCTCTCCATCAAGTACCTAAGAAGTATCCTTCCACGTAGTAGTAACTTCATTCTTTCATTCATAGTAAGAATATTCAGATTGTGATGATTCATTGTCACGCTCAATACTATGTCCCTTCACTGATCATTGGCCAAGTTTATCACATTTACATTATCAACAATCAAATTAAAGTTTGTTAATAATTTTAAAAACTGGGTGGTTTTTAGCAGCCTCTGTCCCTTTTCCCACCAATCTCCTCCTATTTCTCCAGCAGGGGAAAAATGGCTTCCTTTGTTTTGTTAAGGGCAGACGGCAGTTCAGGGAAGACAGAACCCACTCATGAAGCAGAATGGTCAAAGCTCTCCTGACCTTGATTTTTCACTATGGCATCATGATCCATCTGATCCTTGGGGTTTTAAGCAAAAGGTGTCAGAAATGTCACCACAAGAACAACCAGCCAAGCATTCACGGTGATTCACCAAGTGCTAAATCTCAGGGATCTCCTTTATTTCCAGATCCCTAATGCCTCAGATTGATCTGAGATCTCTCAGACATCCACCAGCACCAGCTATTTGCCACACTGGAGAAATGCCAACTTTAGAAGGAGCTGATGGAGTTGCTAGAGCACACAATAGGTCAGGGGAGAGCTCCTATGGATCCACATGTCTATGTATAAAGATATAAAGAGTAGGGGCAGTTAGGTGGCACAGTGAATGGAGTAACAGCCCTGGAGTCAGGAGGACCTGATTTCAAATTTGACCTCAGACACTTAACACAAAACTAGCCATGTGACCTTAGGCAAGTCACTTAACCCCAATTGTCCTACCTTTCCCCCTCCAAAAAGCAACAAAAAAAAGTTTAAGATTACATGCTGTGTTCTCTGAGTCTTCTCTTCTGCTGTCTAAACATCCCTAGTTCCTTCAACACACACTCATAATCTTGGTTGTCATTTTTTGAATTTGCAGTAACAAATCATCATGGAGACCCACATCTCCAATATCATAATGGGTGTCATTCTCTCATGAGGATGACTTCCTCCACACCTTGACCCCACATATACTTCTCCCGTAAGCTGACCAGTGCAAAACATTATCATCTATAATATAGATGATTATTCCTACAAAAATGACTCAGTATCAGCCAAAGTCATTCTTCCTTCCTTGTCTCTTTTAATTTGATTTATTTTTGCTTTTGTTTTGTGTGAGATCATGATTGCTACGCCTGCTTTGCTTTTTTAACTCCAGTTGAAGCACAATAGATTCTGCTCAAAATCCTTACCTTTACTCTGTGTGCCTCTCTTCTTTACATGTCTTTCTTATAAAGAACATATTGTAGGATTCTGGTTTTTAATCCACTCTGCTATCCATTTATGTTTTATGGGAGAATTCATCCCATTCACACTCACAGTTATGATTACTAACAGTGTGTTTCCCTCTATCATATTTTTCAACATTTGCACTTTTTTCTCTGTCTCCTTTCACCCTGTCTCTCCTCACCAGTGTTTTGCTTCTGACCACTGCCTCTCCCAATCTGCCCTCCCTTTTATTAGCACCCCATATCTCCTATCTCTTTCCCTTCCTACTTTCCTATAGGGTAAGATAGATTTCTATACCTAGCTGAGTGTGCGTGTTATTCTCTCTTCCAGCGAAATCCAATGAGAGTAAGGTTCAAACAATGCTCACACCTATCCCTTGTTTCTATATACTGTGAAAGAGGCTTCACTCAGAGAGTGAAAAAATCACTCTCCATGTGATATAATTTACCCCATTCTGCCTTTCCCTTTCTTCTTCTTCTTCTTCCAGTCCAATTTGTTTTCACCCCTTAATTTTTAAATATCCTAACATCAAGGTAAACGTATACATGGGTATAAGGTATACCCCTTTATCTGTGTTTACTCCTTCTAACTGACCTAATAGAGATAGAGTTCTTAAGAGTTAAAAGTAATTCTTGGGATGTAAACACTTTAACCTTATTGAATAACACTTCTTTCCTTTTATGGTTTTCTTTTTATACTTCTCTTGAGTCTTGTACTTAAAAATCAAATTTTCTTTTCATCAAAAAAGTTTGAAAGTCCTCTATTTCATCCAATATTCATTTTTTTCCCCTGCAAGATTATGGCCAATTTTTCTGGGGAGTTGATTCTTGATTGTAATCCAAGCTCCTTTGCCTCCTGGAATATTACATTCCATGCTCTTAGATCCTTTAATGTGGAAGTTTCTAAGTCATGTGTAATCCCGACTGCAGCTCCTTGATGTTTGAATTGTTTCTTTCTGGCTACTTACAATATTTTCTCTTTGACCTGAGAGTTCTGGAATTTGGTTATAATATTCTTTGGAGTTTTCATTTTGGGAATCTCTTTCAGGAGGTGGGTAGGGGATTCTTCCAATTACTATTTTACCCTCTGGTTCTAGGATACCAAGGCAGTTTTCCTTGATAATTTCTTGAAAGATGCTGTCTAGGCTCTTTTTCTGATCATGGCATTAAGGTAGACCAACAATTCTTAAATGATCTTCCATGGATCTATTTTCCAGTCCAACGAGACCTCTTACATTTTCTTCTCTTTTTTCATTCTTTCAATTTTGTTTCACTGACTCTTGATCTCTCAGAATCATTAGCATCAACTCACTCAATTCTAATTTTTAAATAGTCATTTTCTTCAGTGATCTTTTGTATCTTCTTTTCCATTTGACCAATTCTACTTTTCAAGGAGTTGTTTCCTTCAGCCAACTTTTGTTTTTTCCTCTATCTATCTCCAGGCAGGTCTGCCCGCATGCAGATACACCCACATATGAGTATTAAAGGGTCTTGGCATTAGGAAGGTTGAGAACCACTGGTCTAGACTCTTAGCATTCTTCATCCACTTGGTATTTCTTGTGTGGATCAGTCTCTTTTGAGTACTCATGGATAATATTTAGGGAGATTCTGTAATTTTCTGGGGTTTGATACAAACATACCTTATCACTCCAAAAATGGGCATAGATAGTTATAACTCATCAGGTAATAATTCATCTCCTTAGGAATTATATAATCTACTTCAATCTTCTTAATGGTTTTTGAGTCATGGCTCTCCTGTCAAAACGTCCTCACTTGACTTGTCTAGCTTTGTTTTTTTCAATATTTTGTCTTTTCTTAGCCCAATTTGTGGCTGGTATCTGTTCCTGTCTCCTCCCTCAGAACTCTCTACTTACTTCATTTAGTTTCCCACTAGTAATATAACATGCATTAAGTTCCTGACCAAAATTTCTAGGTAGCCCTAGCTCATCTGGGCATCTGGCCATTAACTCTTCAGTTTTTCATTGTGTGTCAGCATGTTTCTAGGAGAAAAGGACTAAAATAACTCAAATGAAGGTTCTGGTGCAGCCAGTCTGGATAGAAAGTGGGGAAGGAGATGAGGCAGCAGTGTAAAAGAAGGGGCAGGCCAGCTTGCCCATGGATGCAGTGGTTTTCCATCTTTAAGGAAGTGATTCACCACCACAGTTGGCAGTTTTTCCCACTACTTGCCTTGGTTTCACTTATAGAAGGGGACTCTGCTTTCATGGTACTTCAACCTTTGCTTAGAGTAGCCCATAAATTGGAGTCACCTGGACAAGGGTTACACACAAGAGTGGGGGATTGCTGATGCCTCTGTTATGCAGGGAGTGCTTGAGCTAGTCAGGACAGGATCAAAAGTAGGAAGAATTGAAAGAGTGAGTGAAGTCTAGGCTAAGGTTTAAATCTGGGAAAATGTGGAAGCCAAGACACAGAACAAGATAAAAACTCAAAAATCAGTGGCAGAAAGAGAGGTTGAAAGCAGGAGTAGCTGAATTGTAGCAAGGGCTCAGGGCCATCTATATTGGCTTACGTGTGGGCAGGATACCTTTTGTTAGTGAATCTGTGTGTTTGAGCTGTGTTACCTTTAGTTCCTTAAAGTTGAATCAAAGATGTCGGATGCCTGGGGGCAGTCACATATTTGAAATAGTATCTGGGCAGCTAGGTGGCACAGTGAATAGAGCACTCAGGAGGACCTGAGTTCAAATCCAGCCTCAAACACTTAACACAAAAGCTAGCCATGTGACCTTGGGAAAGTCACTTAACCCCAATTGCTCTCCAAAAGCAAAAAAAAAAAAGTATTACTATTTGATCATTTGAATTATCATTAATAATTGATTAACAATAAATTTAAAACACGTAATAGAATAAAATGAATTAGATAAATAAATTAATTGATTATTATTAATAATTAAACTATTTAAATTACTGTTTGAAATTTTTTCAGGTAGAAGGGATTGTACGAAGTTCTACACTGTGGAACATACAGCCTCCTATAATAACATTTACTCTTCCTTTTGGCATACTGAAATGACCAGGTACAGCCCTAGAGATCCCATATAACTCATAACATTTGAATGCTAATGACAGTAAATTATATGAATTGTACTCACTGAAATTCCAAAGGTCATGATGACAGAAGGTGGAAAAGGAGTAGTTAACATTGACAATTTGCATAATAAAGTTGAAACTAAGTTATTCTAAGAAGAGCAAGACAGATTACAAGTTATAAAATAGCCAATATGTTATGAGAGGCAGGGCTGCATAGTGGTTATAAGGCTTGCTTCCAAATTAGGAAGACTTTGGATTCAAATCTTACTCTAACACATACTGTGTGACCCTTAGCAAGTTATTTTTAGGGCCACAGGCAACTTTCTAAGACTAAGTTATGGAAGAGTTGAGGGACGCACATTAATGGAGGACATTCTATACCAGGTGTTCCCTAGACTGATGAAATCACAGATCCAGACGAGAATAAAACAAGATGAAATATAGTCTCAGCTCTATGGCTCTAAGACTTAGAAGAGAGAATACAGCCCTGATCTTCAGAATCTAGGCATGGAAATGCAGATGCAGAAACACAGAGTTATACCATGAAACCCTCAGAAGCTTTAGTGGATATTATATAAATAAAACTATGTGATTGATGTCTAACGTAAGTCATGCTGTTTAGTCGGTGTGAAGGGTTTGTTGTGGCAATTCAAGGTCCAATGATCGCCACTAAAATCCTTGACTAGATGGTAATAAAAAAAAGGCTGCTTGACAATAGGTACAGATGGCAATCAGTGAAACAACAGAACCCACAATGGCCAGAAGCATTCTTTCCAATGCTATGGATTAAAGGAACAGGCATAATAATGTGAAGACCATACACCAACCATTTGCCTTTAAAAGTACATTGTGAAATGTGCTATTAAATGTGCACCCAAGACTGTTTAAGCCTATAGCTACTACAAGACCCGCTGGAATAGAGCCATGATTGCCGGCCGTTGATTTCTGGCCAAATATTCTGCTGTTTGAAAAAAACCAATAAGCCAATGGGGGCCACTGATAGATGCCATCCACCATGAGAAAAAGACAAATGAAAGGAAAGATAGGAAGAAAAACATAAGTAAACATGTAGGCTCTGACAGACGAGCTAAAACAAGGGTGGAAACAATCATAGGAGGCCATTCTTTTGCCAACTAAAGCAGTTTGACAGATAATAGAGGAGCAGAGCTGGAATGTACCTCAGCAGCTATCTAGTCTGATTTCATTTCACAGCAGAGGGAGCCGAGGCCCACAATGAGGCAGGCCCGCCATACAAGCAGTGTCAAAGGCAGGATTTAAACCTGCCTTCTCCAGGTTTTCTTCCTGAGCCTGCGCTCTTTGCTTTAGTCATTGGATGTTTTAAGGAACTGAGGATTTATTGTTCCCTGGCATTAATTCAGAAGCCTATAACCCCAGTAATATGTAATTAAGTATCTTTGTTGTTTCGGTTTTTTTGGTTATGTCCAACTCTCCATGAGCCCATTTGGGGTTTTCTTGACAGATAATGGAGTGGTTGGACATTTCCTTCTCCAACTGTTTTCACCAATAAGGTAACTGAGATAAAAAGGATTGTGGCTTGCCCGGGGCCACACAGCTAATACGTATCCACAGCTAACTTTGAACTCAGATCTTCCGAACTGCAGGTGGGGCTCTCTATCCATTGTGCCACCTAGCTGTGTGTTTTGTAGATGGCTTGGTAGATTTGAATTTTGTTGCTTCTTATTGGAATTCCTCTAGCTTCTAGTACCTCTCCCTCCTAAAACTGCCTTGCATTTTTTTTCTTTTGCTTTTTTTGGAGGGGAGAAAGTAGGGCTATTGTGGTTAAGTGACTTGCCCAAGGTCACATGGATAGTTTTTGTGTTAAGTGTTTGAGGCTGGATTTGAACTCAGATCCTCCTAACTCCAGGGCCGGTGCTCTATTTGCTGTACCACCTAGCCACCCCTTGCATTTCTTTGTGTTTATTTTGTTTTTATTTACATGTTTAAATGTTGTTTAATTTTTATTCTTATACCCTAAAAGCCTAGCACTGGCTAGGCTTTTTCAGTACTTAATGCTTTCATGAAGCTTTATTAGTTCACATTCTCTTCTCTTCTAGAATTGCTCCACATTATCTGGGCATTTTCTAATACGTGGTGCCAAGGAGACGCTGAATTCCAGAAATGGGCTGACAAGGATAGAGTAGAGCAAGGCCATTATTTTCCTTGCTCTGAACATTATGCTTCTAATAATGCAGTTCAAGATTTCAAGTCAACAAAAATTTGTTAAGGACCTACTATGTGCTAAGTAATAAACCTTTTTTTGGTAGACACATTGCACTGCTGATCTATACTGAGTTTGCATGACACAGATAGCCCTAAAGGCTCAAAGAATTTTTCAAAGAACTGTAATTTAGCTGCATTTTTTGCCCATCCTGTTATTGCCCTTTTAAAAAAAAATCCAAATCTAGGACTTAAGATTTATTGATATAACATTTCATCTAGTTATCTTCTATTTACTATCATTGCCCATCAATCTTGATTCTGTCATCTAATATATTAGTTAACCATTTTAATTGTAGGTCATCAATGCAGTTGATAAACATGCGTGCTGTCAATTCTGTGCCCTCTGTGTAAGGAATGGAGTTGAAGAATGCTCATAACTAGGGCCCAATTAACAGGATCCAAGGCAAGAAACTCCCCTGGGAAAAACAGGCTGAGTAAAAATCAAGATGGGAGAAAATAAACAGGATGCCAGAGTAATTAAATCCAAGGAGCTCAACAGGAAGCAGCAAAAGGTATTAGGAACAAAGATCTAAAGTCAAGGAAGTCAGCAATGCGTGAGCGAGAACGCACTAGGAAGAGGATGTGCTGGGTGTTGGTGACACGAAGCCTGGCTCACTCAAAATTTTCGTCTGCGGCAACGTCATTTTGCTTCTGACGGAAGTCTTCTCAAGTGCCATCTTCCAAAGAAAGCCTTTCTTGATCCTGCCTCCAGCTGTTAGTGATCTAGCCTGCAATCATTTATCTTGTATACATTTTGTGCATGGTTTAGCTAAGTGGTGCAGTGGATAGATCTGGGGCCTGGAACAAGGTAGACCTGAATTCCTAATCCAGCCTCAGACACATACTAGTGGTGTGATGCTGGACAATTCCCTTCACCCCATTTGCCTCCGTTTCCTCATCTGTAAAATGAACTGGAGAAGGACCCCAAATGGGATAATGAAAAACTAGACATGACTGAACAGCAATACATTATATTTATTTATGCTAAATGTTGTTTCCCCAATAGAATGTAAACTCTTCAAAGACAGGGATTATTTCTTTTTCGTCTTTGAATCCCCAGCCCCTAGCATAGTGCTTGGCACGTAGTATACTGTAGATCAGGGTAGGGAACCTGAAGCCTCAAGACCTCATGTGGCCCTTGGATTCGGTCAAAGGGTTGTACTTGAGGACCTAGAGGATTACATGTGACCTTGAGGCTGCAGGTTCCCCACTCCTGCTATAGATGTTTCATAAATCTTTATTGGTTGATTGATTGATTGGTGGCCCTAGGAGTCTAGGGGACTGGGGGGGGGGAAGGAGGAGAAGAAGGGAGAGAGACATAGCTAGCCATGTTCTGAGTGTGTGGAGGGGTGGGAGGAGAGTAATTCCAGAGTCTTGCTATACTATCATCCAGTTCTCATCTCCCTTTCTTGCTTACAAGGACACAGTTTTTTTTTAAAATTGTCATGTTGAAATCCATATCACAGCATCCATGGAGTTCTTTTTGCTATGCTTGTCTGGTAACTTGGTCAAAAAAGAAAACGCAGTTCTTCTGAAGTGTTTTTTTTTTTAAAGTTCATTTTGGTTTGTAGTGATGATCTTTTTCCTCTCTAAGTGTTCGTAAAGTATACCTTCATGCTATCATATTAAAATGTGATTTTGGAGAATTTTATCAGGAGCCAAGGTCAAACTCACCAGCCTATAATTTGAAGTAGTCACATTCCTCCTGTTTTTGAAAACCTGAACAATATTTGCCTCCCTTCCCACAACACTTCTCCTGTTCACCGGGGTTTCTCAAAGATCATAAACCATGATGTAGCAATTACATGGGCCAGTTCTTTCAGTAGCTTAGGATATAAAATATGGACACAGCATGTTGTAGTGGAGAGGAATGGTCTTGGAATCAAGAAGATATGGGTCTGAATCTTTTCTCAGATATAGAACTAGGTATATGACCCTGGACAAATCACTCAACTTCCATCATCCTTGATTTCCTCATCTATAAAATGGCATAATACTTGCATTTGGGGCAACTAGATGATGCAGTAGATAGAGTGCCAGACCTGGAGTCAGGAAGTTCAAATCCAGGAGTTCAAATCCAGCCTCAGACACTTATTAGCTGTATAACTCTGGGCAAGTTACTCAACTTCTGTTTTTCTCAGTTTCCTCATCTGTAAATTGGGGGTGATAATAGCACCTATTTCCCAGTGTGATTGTGAGGATCAAATGAGGTAATACTTTTAAAGTGTCTGGCCTATAATAGGCACTTAATAGATGTTAGCTATTATAGCTATTAAGATTAGGGAAGTGTGGTTAGATAGTATTCTGAAAAAGATCGGAAGGTTTTAGTGGACTACAAGCTCAATGTGAACCAACATTGTGATATGACTGATTAAAAAAAAAGGTTGAAATGATCTTAAGTTGCTCTGAGAGAAGCATAGTATCCAGGAATCCAGGATGAGGGAAGTTATAGTCGTGGTGTGCTCTGGCATTATCAGATCACATCTGGAGGATCGTGGTTGACATACTTACAGAAAGATGTTGATGGGGCAGCTAAATGGCACAATGGATAGATTGGAGTCAGGAGGACCAGAGTTCAGATCCAGCCTCATACACTTACTAGCTGTGTTACCTTGGGTAAGTCACTTAATTCCAGTTGACTCAGGGTGGGGAGAAGGGGGAAAGAAAGAAGGCAGTCATAAACTGGAGAGCTGCTAGGATGATGACCAGGAGAGTGAAGGGCTTGGAGAACATACCAGCAGAGGATCTATTGAAGAAACTGGGTATGTCTAACCTAGAGGAGACTTAGAATGATATGATAATTGATGTCAAATATTTAAAGGGTAAAAGGCTGTGGAGTTAGAATTGCTGTGCCTCAGCCCAGAGGGAAGAACCAGGAACAATCAGACTTGATTTAAAGAAAAACTTAATAACAGAGATTACTCTTTGGGTTCTTCCTCAGTAAATGTCTCCAAACAAAGGGTGTGTGTGACTACTTACCATGTAAGCTGCAGGTGTAAGCAAGGGATGGTTTAGACTTACGTGGCCCCAAGATCCTTTCCATTTTTGAGTTTCTCTGTTTCTGTGACATCAATTAAATGAGATAATATCTGAAAAGCACTTAGCACAGTGCCTTGCATACAGTAGGCACTAAATAAATGCTCTTTCCCTTCTCCTTTAATCAAATTGCTGCTATTTCCTCCAAGTGGAGGTTTTCTTCTAGTTCTCAAATTCTGGCTCCCTCACCCAAAAAGCTGTCAGCTCCCAAGCACAGGCAAGCCCTATCCTACCTTTCCCTGAATCCTACCAACTAACTGACTGGCTATTTAATTTCTTGACATGGTGAAAAGTCATTTGTCCAGTTATTACCGGTCAAAACAGAGCTTCCTGATATAAGCCAGAATCTCCAACCAGATTTTCATGTGAATATGGCTTGACAGCAGCCATCTTGGTTAGGGTCTCTTCTGCCTTCCAGCTGGAGCTAGTCTTCGTCCTAATATACTCTGAAAGTGCCATTGGCAGCTCCCTTCTGGAAGAACCATGACACGTTCTCTTCCTCATCTTGGAGCTGACCAGGGATGAACAAATGAATAAATAAACAAATAAAGACCCCATATACCTAGACCTAAGGCTATATAATTTCTAAGTCCAAATAGAATGGAAACCTTGTTTTATCCTGTAACACAATCGAAAAAAGGCAATAGGGTAAGTTTGATAAGACTTTTTTTTGGGGGGGGGTCTCTCCTGGCACCTCTTTCTTTTCTAACTACTGATAAATCCCATGTCTAATAATCTACACTTTTCCTAAAAAGTAATCTTTATCTGTAAGTTTGGATGAGAATACCCACAATGTGTTGCTGTCAGATTAATACTAGTAATTAAAAAAAAAACCAGCACCATGAATGTATTTACCATCTTCATGCAAAGAGCACAAAATTGGATCAACATTTATCAGATCCCTATGATGTGCTTATCTCTGCTTTAGGTAATGTAGGAGAGACAAAGGAATATAAGGCATGGTTTCTGCATTAAAACAGCTTAGCATGGTGTACTGGGGAAGAAGCCTTGGAGTCAAAAGGTCATATAATGGCTAGGTGAACCTAAATAAGTCAGTTAATCTTTCAGTGGTAACTGTGAGTTACTCATATAACTCTCTAAGACAATACATTACAGAGAAGGTACTGACTGGCAATGGGAGCAAAAGTTCCTCACTGAGAGCTTCTTATAAAGATACAATCATAGGATATATATATATATATGTGTGTGTGTGTGTGTGTATGCATGCATATGTGTATATATATGCATGCACACAAGTGTATATATATATATGTGTATGTATGTGTGTGTATATATACATACATATATATATATATATGATTTTTGGTAAGTTTATTTTAAAAATCCATTTCTATTTAATGTGTGTGTGGAGCTATTATCTAGCTAGCTAGCTAGTTGTGTAAACCTAGTTCTATACACAGGGCATATAATAATAAAACTCCCACATGAGTCCTTTCCTGATCCCCCTTTGTCAGTTCCTTCCCTCATTTGAAATTACTTTGGCTAGTACATGTAGACTCTGAACTCACTCTCCCAACCTACACTCAAACGGTAGATCAGATCTCCTGAACATGGATACTATTTTACCCTTCAGCATCCTAGGGTAAATCTGAGATGCTAGGGCTTGTTTTCCTCATGGGGCATGTTCCTCATATCTCATTCATCCAGTGAACCTGTTTCTAACATCAATGGCTAGTTAATATCTCCTTAATATCAATTTAGGCAGTTGATAACTACTCTACATCAATTAGTCAATTCGTATTAATTAGTCCTTACAAAGGGCTAATAATTGAGAGTGCATGCATAGCAAGGGCAGAAGTACACAAAAATCTCCCCAAACTAGACATATTCTTTCTTTTATATGCTCACTCAGTCACTAGGACAGTGGATTCAAACTTAACATAGTAGTTACAAAGCCCGCACCTTCCCAAGTTCACTTCTGTGTAAGGTTTAGCCAATGGTTGAGTTCCTCTCTCACTCTTAGGACACATCTCCTTCACTGGTGGGTCTCTTCATTGCTGGGCTGGATTAAGCAGGAAATTCTTTGGAGCTGGCTCCTCATCAGCTTTGATGAAGTCTGCTATGGACTCAAATTGTTGGTGCACTAGTGGCTCTTAGCGTATCACAAAGTTTAATCCGGTGTCCTCTGTCTCCGATTTTCATTCATCTAAGATCAAGAAAGAATAGACACAGCAGGGAAAGAAGAAACCTGGGAAACATGTATTTAAGGCCACATGGAAGCCCCAGTATTGAGAGAAGTCAGCTGAACTGCCGCTGCAACCTATCTTTCTCCCTACCCAAGAGTCCACAGCACTTCTTCCATGATCCAGAGGGAGTGATTGCATTTGTTCATGACTTTTGCATACACAGTCAATTCCAGCTCAGTAGAAAGTTAAAATACTTTTTGTCACCATGAAGTAAGCTGGCAGGAAATGGTCAGACTCTCCTAATTCTCTGAAGCAAGGGTAAAAGGCTTTCCCTCCGTCATATAAGTATTGAAGCAGGCTCACCAAATCTCCACATAGATTGACTGATACCAGGCAAAACACATTGTGCATGCTCTAAGCACAGGGCTCCCTTTGGTAGGTACTCACCTCCATAAAATCTGTATTTCTTTGAATATAGCTCATACTTACTTAAGTGTGTCCATGCTTCATCTTTTCAGCGTGCCTGTGAAACCTGGACAGTGCCAGGCCAAGAAAACTGAATTGCTTCCATTTGAATTGTCTTAGGAAGATTCTGAAGATCACCCTGCAGGATAAGGTACCAGACACAGGTCTTTACTTGAACTAAACTGCCAAGCATTCAAACTCTGCTTCAGAGAGCGCAACTTTGATAGGCTGACCATGTTGTTTGAATGGAAAACATACGCTGACCAAAAGGGCTGCTTTGTGGAGAACTCACACAGGGCAAGTGCTCACATGGTAGTCAGAAGAAGCGATACAAGGGCACTCTCAAAGTCTCTCTCAGGAACTTTGGAATTGATTGTGTTACATGGGAAACACTGGCACAGGACCACTCAGCATGGTGTACCCACATCAGAGACGGTGCTGTGCTCTATGAGCAGAGCAGAATTGAAACAGCTCAAAGGAAATGTAGGATGAACAAATCTGGAGAATTCATCCCAAATGTTCACGTGGACTATTTGTGCCTGAGCTGTGGTAGAGCCTTTGGAGCTCCTCGTATTGTTCTGATCAGATATAGTTGGACACACTGAAACTTGACTTTAACACAGTGACATCAATTTAGTCCTCTTTAAGAGTGAAGGACAACTACCAACCCACCAATGCCTTCAAGGGCAGAGATTATTTCCGTTTTGTCTTCATTTCCATAGTTCCTATCACAGTGCTCCATATATAGTAAATATTTCATAAACATTTAATGAATTAAAGGCAGTACAAACATATATGGGCAGTTAGGTGGCACAGTGAATAGAGTGCTGGACCTGGAGTCAAGAAGACATCTTCCTGAGTTCAAATCTGGCCTCAAACACAAACTAGCTGTGTGACCCTGTGTAAGTCACTTAACTCTATTTGCTTCAGTTTCCTCATCTGTTGTTGCTTGTCCTTCATTCTTAAAGAGGATCAATGATGTGGCAGCGGGGGTGGGGTGGGGGCGGTACTGTCTTTACTCAAAGGTGAATTGGATTTAAGTGAGGCAGGGCTGTACAAAGTCATCAACCTCACTCTCCTCCAGGGTTATCTGAGTCCAGTGGCATGACATAGGTCAGGATCTCTGGAGATGATCCCAGTTGTAGTGGGAGACCTTAGCCTTTTTAAACTAAGGTATTTTCCAGGTCTCAGTTTGTCTGAGGCAATACCCATTCAGTGATTAAGGCTAGGTAAGAATTGAGGTAAAATATGGCCTACACTGCCTCCTCAACCACCCCCCCCCAAACAACCATCACACTGGGAGGGAAAGACCTCAGGGTTTCTGTCTAGAATAGAAACAATTGCTCTTTTATACTCATTCTGAGCCATCAAAACTCAATGATCAGGTGAAGCTTGAGCTGGGACCTATTACTGGCCAATCAGTGAGAGTCAGAGTGATTTCGGTTTAAAGCATGGTCAAGTAACTCCATGCAAACTCCAATGAGCTTTATCAAAGCCTGTTTTTTCAGACCTATTTTTAAGAAATTGTAAATGAAACTACATGAGACAAAAGAGTCAATTACACCAGTTTTTTTTAAATGATAAAATAAATAGGAAAGGGGGAAAAATCTGGCTCCTAAACCTCAAGACATCTTGTGAAGTTTCAGTGATCAAAATTTACATTTCTTTTGGCAGAGCACCCACGTGTAAATTACATGGAAGGGTATGATTCCCCATTGCCCAATTGGGTCCCCAGTGGGCCAGCTCCACTACTCACAGATGGTTGTTTGTTCTTCATTCTTGAAGACGACCAATGACATTGGGAGGGTGATGTCTTTACTTGCAAGTGAATTGGATTTAAATGAAGCAAGGCTGTGTAAAGTCATCAGTCTCCCTCTCTTCTCCAGGGTCATTTGAGTCCAGTGGCAAGACATGGGCCAGGATGACTGGAGATGGCCCTGTGTGAGATGAAAGAGTTCAGAGTCTAAATCTAAGGTCAGAAAAGGTCTTTATTCTTTCTCATAAGAAAGGACTCTGCCCCATCACCCACATGGCTGCAGGGAGAGAGCAACAGGTAGAAGCCAGTCCATGGTTATATAATCTTCTCATGGAGAAACCCAACTCCCCCAGTTGGCCTTCACTCTAATTGGTAGGGGGGCTGACCCACAACCTAAGCTCGGGAATCTCTCTGAGGCAAAGGACCCGGAAACGTGGATGTCCAATGAAAGCAGTCTTAATGGTATTTGGCATAGCTGAGTTGGCTCTGGGGGAGGGTCTCCATTGCTCTAAGCCCCAGATTGCTTGAAGGTCAGATGACCCAAACCTAGGCCTAGTGAATACTGGAGCCATTCTAGATTTGATTTTTCAGAATGGGGAAACTTCACTATAAATTATCCCTCACAACCCTCTACTCATCTGTAAAATGAGCTAGAGAAGCAAATGACAAAACATCCCACTATCTCTGCCTAGAAAACCTCAAATGGGGTCCCAGAGAGTTGGACATAACTGAAAAACAACTGAATAATACACATGTATACATAGCCTGGATCACAGGATCACAGACTTAGAGGTAAAAGGCAAGTTAGAGATAAAGGCAGTGTGCTGTAACGGAAAGAGCCAGAGGGCTTGAGTTTAAATCCACCCCTGAAATGTACCTGCGTGAGACGCATCACTTCACTTTCACAAGTGCTGGTTTCCTCATCTGTACAACAGATTGGACTAGATGAACTCTAAGGTCCCTTCTAAATCCAGATCTAGAATTTTCTGAATTAGCCCAACCCTCCATCTTCTCATTTAAGAGCTGAGGAAACTGAAAATCTAAACAATCTAAGCAGAGTGTCATAGTCAGCAAGTGTTGCATGTGGATCTTAAAGCCTGATTTGTGAAAACAAATAAATAATTGAATGGAGCCAAATAAACTGTGTAGGCATTTATAAAAGAAAGAAAGACTGGGGCAGCTGAGTAGTGCAGTGAATAGAGCACCAGCCCTGGAGTCAGGAGGACCTGAGTTCAAATCTGAGCTCAGAATATGACATACTTATTAACTGTGTGACCTTGAGCAAGTCACTTAACCCCAATGGATCTGCCTTCCCTCCTCCAAAAAAAAGAAAGAAAGAAAGAAAGAAAGAAAGAAAGAAAGATCTTTGGGAGCTGGGGTGGGTGGAAAAATTTAAGGAGGAGGTGAGATTTCAGTTGGGTTTTGAAGGATGGTGACAATTCAGACAATTAGAAGGTGTTCTATACATAGCGTGATCAAAAGTGAGGGGGAGCATATATATGAGATACATCTCAGGAAGCTAACAAGGTGGGGTGGGGTCCCATTGTGCATATTATGCTATTGTAAGCAGAGGGAATTTCTCAACAAAAGGATTAGTAAAGATTCCAAACAGATAAACTGCAAGCTAAGGACAGAAGAAAACTAGTATATTAAATAGGAGACATCATCTGTGGGGTGGAGAATTCATTTGTTTAAAACAGTCTGTGAAACAGGCACAAAGACATCCCTTTCTCTCTTCCCCCAGCACGCTTTCCTAGAGGATGGGGGAATTATGAAAGAAAAATCTTTCCAACTTTTAGGGGAGCATTTGAGCGCCTTAGTGCTATGACACATATGACTGAGTGTTCTTCATGACTAACACTCTATTGTGAAGATAGGATCTGACACCCACTCATTTCCTGGCAATTGAAATGCTGAGCAGTTTCCTAGTCTAGGACTTTTCCCAGCAACCCTAATTCAGTTTCTGGGGTCCAGCCTTTCATTCCCTAATGCTTACAGTTTGTTTGGCATATGAGTTCAGCTGACCAGGAATATGTGCAGGATGACCTTAATTTCCCAATTCTGTGGGCAGTCTGGAGCCAATCTCAGGAAGACTGGCCTGGACTTAGGTTGCATCCCATCATAGAGGACTCCGAAGACACAAAACTGTTACTAGGGTTACCTTCTTCAACCCCCAGCATTTAATTTGGATGTTCAAGTCATTGTATTCTAGTACGTGCTGAACCTGGGATCCTCTCCAATTGAAGTCCTAGATTATTTTATAGTTAGGAAGATGGTGAGCTGTATCAGAGATGTTTCTGTCACAGGACAGAAGAAAGTGGGCTAGATTCAGAGTCAAAGAACCCAGATTCAAACCTGTGACTTTTGGCCAGCCACTTAACTTCTCTAGGACTCAGATTTTTCATCTGTAAAAGGAGGGGGTTGGAGAGCTATGATTCTCTAATCCTATGACAGCATCAGAAGTGCCCTGCAACCATAAATCTATGAAACTATGATCTTCTAACCTGAGACTCAATTGGGTCTCTGCCACTTACCGGCTGGGCAAATCACTTCAGCTTTCTGACCTTGGGTTTTTTTTTTAATCTACAAAATGTTTTTAACAATATCTTCACTATCTATATTTCAGAGTTTTAAGGATTAAATGAGCTAATAAATGAATCTACAGTGTTTAAAGTTATTAAGCTCCATATCCATATCAGCTGTATTACTAGATTTGAAAACAGAAGGTTGACTTACCAGTGCAGCTACAACAAGGAGTCACAAAAACTTTTTAGATGGGAGCATTTCCTACTGAATTGCCATTTTTTAAAATTATAAATAGTAAGCATTTGTTGATGAAGTGAGACATGATTAGGATTGACTCATTGATTTTTCCCATCTGAAAAACCTATTATTTCATCAACACATGGAGATCATTTGGAGTACAGAAACCCAGAGGGGAGAAAAGTTGTCTATCTCTCTGTTAACAACATCAGTGCTGAGGACTCTTTCCTCCACACAACAACAAACCACTTTGTCTGACTTGCTAGGGTGGTATTAAGTGTGTGTGTTGGTGGAGAGGGAATGGGCTGAAGACAAACTTGACACTTTCACCATTTTGGGTCGAGGGCCCCAACTGCTCCAAGGCTACTGAGTTACTATTCCTGAAGTTCCTCAGGTCACTTCCTCATCGGCAATCATTACT
>CM053594.1:130609332-130626214 GCA_028646575.1 Pseudocheirus occidentalis | reverse complement strand
ATATATATATATATATTTATAATTTGATTTTAGAATTTTATTCTTCCATTCCTCCTTTGTCACCCACCCCCACTGGAAAGTCAGGTAATTCAATACAGGCCATACATGTGTAGTTATGGAGAACATCTCCACAATGAACATATTGTGTAACACTGACTATATTTCCCTCCTTCCTATCTCCCCCCTTGTTCTATTCTCTACTTTGTCTCTGTCCCTTTACTGAAGTGTGTGCTTCTAACATCCTTCTCCCACCCCGCTCTCCCCTCCATCATTCTCCCTTCTCATCCCCATTTCCCCCTACCCTCCTGTAGGGCAAGATACCCAATCCAGAGTATATGTCATTCCTTCCCTAAGCCAAATTCAATGAGAGTAAGGTTGACCCATTCCCTTTTGCCTTCCTGTTCTTCCCCTCCATTGTAACAGTTATCCCTTGCCTCTTCTATATGAGAGGATTAACTCCATTCTGTCTCTCCCTGTCTTCTCTCATTCTATTCCTCTCCCACCTCTCAATTTCACCTTTTAAAATATCTTCCCTTCCTATTCAATTGATCCTGTGCCCTCTGTCTATATACACATAAATATCTGCACTCACATATGCATTCATATGCATAGATATCCTCCTATATAGACATGTGTGAATGTATACACACACATATATATATATATATACATATGTGTGTGTGTATACAAATTTAGCTGAGTTCCACTGACCTTTTCCCTTTGTCCTTGGCTCTTGTTGGTTGGTGATTCTGGAAATTGCCATAGCTGCTGATAATCCACTCTCCTGAATGCTACAGCCCAGGCTTCTCCTGGACACCCTGGGGCTGAAGCCTCACGGGGCTGGGCTCTGCTTCCAGCGTGCTGATGATCGCCTGCTGGGCTGCCTTCTGCAGGAGCTTTGTTATTTTGTCATTTTTATGGAGTCTGGAGCTCTAAAATTTGTTTAGAGTCATACTATATAGATATTTGAGGTGGTATTGGGGGGAGCTCGGGAGTTCTTCTGTTTCTATGCCTCCATCTTGACTCAACCCTCCAATAAGCTTCTTTTGATACTCAAATTTTGGTATCAAATATGTTTGTGTTTCTAAGAGCAGTAATTATAAAAATTAACTGTTCAGCAAATTCATGGATCTGTTATTTTCTTGTTACCCTAGTGGGAACTTCCCTCAATGATATAAGTAAAAACCAAGTTTATGGTTTATGACACAAACCCAAATTTATGCCACCAAGGAAGCAAATGACATAATAGTCATTAGTCACTAATATAATAGTCACTAGATAACAGGAGAGTCAATAGACAAAATCTCTTTTAAAAAAGTATTTTAATAGCAAAAAAACCCCAACTGAAATGATGAGTAATTGAGGAATAGCTAAGTTCTATATAAATGTAATAGAATGTTATTTCACCATAAAGAATGAAGAGTTCAGAGAAACATAGGGAGACTTGTATGAACTGATACAGAGTAAGGAAAACTGAACCAAAAGAACAAAATATCCAATTACTACAATAATGTAGATAAAAACAATACTAAAAGGGAACCAAACTCAAGTCAAAGAGAGTGGATGTCAGTTTTAGATTTTTGAGATTAAAATATTTTTTCATTTATGAATCAAAAGGACTGTTGATTACAATAACTATATTTTAATAGAACGATTTGCTTAACTATGTTTTATGGTGATGTACCAATTTTTTTTTTTGGAAAGTGACTACTATATTGAAATGAAATGTATGAATAGAGAAAAATAATATATACAACTTTTCACACTTAAGGTGGAAAGAAAACCAGGTTTAGATTCATCAATAACTAGTAGATTAAGTAGATAAGAAATAAAGGAAGATCAATAAGAAAGGTATTAAATTATAGCTGTGTTTTGGTTTCTTTGAATCTTGTTTTTATATCATGTATACTATTTAAATGCTATTGAAATGTAGCCTGTTTAGGTATTAAATCTATGCTCATTAATTTTAATACAGATTTTTTAAAAATAGAAAAAGCATGATTATAAGGGAATGGCATGTCTTAATCTACAAATCCATTAACCTCATTTGTGGGAAGTTTTTCTGGAAGGACATAAGCCTGGGCCTTACCATCTACCTACTAGCAGCTTACCCCAAAATGCAGGAAATAAAGGAATCTTTGAAATACTAGTTATGCAAAGACAAAACTTTGAAGTGATTTCCATAGTTACAGCTTCAGTTCCTCATCTGTAAAATGAGCTGGAGAAGAAAATGGCAAATCACCCCAGTATTTCTGCCAAGAAAATCCCAAACAGGGTCACAGAGAATTGATCACAATTGAACAACAAAAAATTATTATCCCTATTTTACAAATAAGAAAACAGTCTGAATAAGGTTAAGTGATTCAGTAAGATCATACAGCTACTTAATAACGATGATAATAACATTTCTATAGTGTTACTATGTACACTGTGTTGTTTCATTTGATCCTCTCAGCAATCCTTTGAGGATTCCATTTTGTAGTTGAGGAAAGTGAAACAGAAGTTAAGTGACTTGCCCGTAGCCACACAGCTAGTAAACATCTGAAGTCAGATTTGAACTTTGGTCTTCCTAACTACAGGCCCAGGGATCCATCTGTTTCAACATCTAAGTACCTCTTCACAGAAGAAGGATCCTCATCTTTTCTCATAATCCAAGGTGTTTGTACTAGGAAGGAAAGAAACATCTCTAACGCTGTATCCCTTATCTACAGGAATAGTAGGAAATGAAGATTGCTGTTTACCTATTTCCTTCTTGCTTTCTGTAATCCTTTCCATTTGCTATTTCCCCTTCTCTCCAGTAATTCAGGAGACTGCTATCTCTCATGTTACCACTCATCCAGAGCGGCTGGAGTTTTTTTGTTTTTGTTTTTTTGGAGGGGGAGTTTCTTGGGAAATTCACATTTACTGAGTTTTTAAAAAATCAAATACAGTAGATTCTTATATGTCACTTACATAAATATATATGTGTGTGTGTGTGTGTGTGTGTGTGTGTGTGTAAGTCTAAAGGAAGATTTCCCTCCTGATGAGACAAACAGATATAGACACTTCTGTTCTATCTTCCTATTGCTCTTTCAGGAATAAATTTTAATAGAGTGTTTGTATGGGGTAATTTTTATTTGTACAGAGAAGAGCTGTGCTCTTTAACCAGAAGAAACCCCAAGAAAAAGATCATCAAGGTTTTGATGAGTAGAAAATCTGCCCTTAACCAGAGTCAATATGTAAAAGCATGAGGCATATTCACTAGTGTCCTTGTAAATGTTTAACGACTGACTCCCTGAGGAAAAAAAAGTATACACAACACTTTTAAGTTCATTCTGCAAAACATTTTATCTATCACTGTCTTAAATCTAGACAAACAATAAATAAACAAAACAATAAATCAAACCTGGTTTTGTAGCCTTTACTGATTCCTGAGGCATAAATGCTCACATTGAAAATTTAATTATGAAGCTTGGTTTGAGCTGGCTTCAGCACATACCTGCAATATGATAGAATGCTTTGTATGGAAAACAGCAATGGTTGTGTTTGACTGGAATGATGAATCCCAACACTTGGTAAATTATTGTATATAGGCATAAGGGAGAGGGAAGAATTACGTTTAACTCTTAGGGGAAATAAAGTGAACCATATGGAAAAATAGGCTGAAGCTAGATTGTGAAGGGTTTTTTGTTTTTGCTTTTTGAAGGCAGTCATGGTTAAGTGATTTGCCCAGGGTCACACAACTAATGAGTATCTAAGGTCCTTCTTGTACCTCATGTCCTTGTCTAGGACCAGTGCTCTATCCACTGGACCACCTACATGCCCTAGATCAGTGGTTCTCAACCTGTGGGTCGCAACCCCTTTGGGGGTCGAACAATCCTTTCACAGTGGTCACCTAAGACCATGGGAAAACACATATTTCCGATGGTCTTAGGAACTAAGACATTGGTCCTCTATCCGTCCCCAGGCGGGTCCGCCCATATGAGTTTTAAAGGGTCCCGGTAGTAGGAAGGTTGAGAACCACTGCCCTAGATAGTGAAGGGTTTTAAATGTCAGACTGAAGAGTTTTCATTTCATCCCCAAGGCAACAGGGAACCAATGAACATTCTTGAATGAGAGAGCAACATCATATCTAAACTTTAGGAAGATTATTTCAGTAGCTGCATGGAGAATGGGATTGGAAAAGAGAACAGGGAAACCAGTTAGGAAGCAATTGTCACAGTCCAGGTGAGAGAGGAGATGAGCCACTGAACTAAGATGGTGTCTGTGTGTGAGAAAAGGATGGCAATGAGAAGAGTTATGGAGGAGGCATTGATGAGCCTTGGATACTTACCAGGTGTGAGGGAGAGGGAAGAGGTGATGATGTCTCTGAAGTTGAAACATGTAGATCTGGAAGAATGTCCCATGTTAAAGCCATGTTAAGCCATGTACATTTTATTGGAAATGCACTCCCTCTTTACCTCTCTCTTTCTATTATGATGATCTTTAATTTCCTTCAAGGCTCAGCCTTGTACACTTGCTAGTAGTTATCCCTTATGCATTGCAGGGGGTAAGAGTACCACCCTGCAATCTGGAAAATCTAAGCAAAATCTTTTTGGCCCTCCCTTTGTACCGGAAAAGTCTGAATTTTTTCTTTTTCTTTTATGGGGTGTTTACAGTGCCTTATTGTAACATTTGGGTTGATATTATATATATATATATGTACATATATATAATATATGTATAATTATATATATAATTTTTCTATTTCTGAATTTCTAAACTTTTTCTGTGTCATTTGCAACTTCTGCAAGCTCCCCAAAAACTCCCATTAAATTTCTTATGCTGACCTGTGATATACTGAAACCACGGTGAAGAAAGTGGAGATGTGGAAGGGATGGCTGTATGTTCCCTTAGAGTTTGCCGTTTTCTGGTCTGTGTGCTTGTTTCATCTTACAGTAGAATGTAAGCAGTGCCTTGAGGGCAGGGGCTATTTTGCCTTTGGCTTTGTAGCACCTTAGCAGGAGCTGAATGCATATTCACAAAATTGAATTAAATTGATTGGCGCAGCTAGGGGCCCTCCCCAGGGTTTAAGGGATGTGAAACTGTAAGCAGGAAAAGAGCAATTTTCTCCTATTTCTGGAAGCTTTGAGGTACCGTGCAGATGTTTCCACACCACAGCTGCCTACCCGTGTTAATTCATTATGTAGGGGAATGGGTGCCAAAATTCACATGCTGGTGCTTCAGGGCAAAAGAAGCAGCTATGTGATGCGCAATTCTCAAGGCAACCAGTTCTGCCCCATTCACAACGGCAATTCTTTGCTTCAGGTCCTGACCCCAACCCTTGGGAAGATTCTTATGTAGTTGAATATGGATCCAGTTATTGACCTGGAATTAGCACAGTCTTCTAAGACTTTACACCTTTCCCCTCCACGGTGTTGCTCTGAATCCACTGATATTGGCTTTTCTGCTGTTCCTCAAACAAGACACTCCTTCTGACTCTGGGCATTTTCATTTGCCGTCCCTCATCATCTCAGTCTCATGGCTTCTTCAACTTCCTTCAAGTCCCAGGTAAGATCATGCCTTCTATAGGAAGCTCTTCCCTATTCTCCTTAATTCCAGTGCCTTCCCTCTCTTATTTCCAGTTTATATTGTACATAGATTTCTTGTACATAGTTGTGTACATGTTATGTTGTCTTTACCATTTGACTATCAGCTCCTTGAGGGAAGGATCTTCCTTTTACCTTTCTTTGTATCACTAGCATGTTGCCTGGCACATAGTAGACATTTAATAAATGTTTATTAACTGATTGACATGTCCTTCAAGACTTTTCATTAATAACTCTTAGACATTCACAAACAATAGTTTTGTTTCAGTTTGATCTCCCATATGGTATTTGCATTCTGGTTTTTCTTGTTGGTACATCTTCACGAACGATAAAAACTATTCAGACCCTTTATTCTTGTGTGTCTTGTATCTTGGATTTGGATGCCCATAGTTGCTACTAGGAGACTAATGCTTCCCAGTTAAAGGCAGAAAGGCTATCTTCCTCAGACATTTATCCACCAAAATTATTGTTTACCACATTTTTCTGCCATTGACTACAGGGACAAATGATAATACTAGAAGGAATCTAGAGAACCTTGCTAAGGATTGTAAAGTATTGGGCACAGTGGCAAGTTTCATCTGCCATGTTGGATTGAAGGCAAAACTCATCAGAGGTTATTTTTCTATTGTATTGGGTTTTTAAAAATTCTCTTTTTATAATTCTATTAATATGAGTATTTAAATTGTTTTGTGCATTCATCCATTTCATTTAAATGATCCTTTTTTGGGCATATAATGTGCAAAACAGTTTATAACAACTGGTTTTTCTATCTCTTTTAAAATAAAACTAGCTAAAGGTTTTATTAATTTTTATTTTTATTATTTTTTGTTTTATTAATCTCTTTAAAAACTGATTTCTAATTTTATGTGCCAGTTCAATTTTTGCACTTTCAATTTTGTTGATTTCTTATTTTTTATCTTCAAAATTTCTATTTTTGTATTTATTTGTTTTTGTTATTTTTCTAGTTCTTTTAGTTGCATGCCCAATTAACTGATTTTTTTCCCTCCCCATTGTTGATGAAAGTATTGAAAGGTATACATTTTCCATCAAAGATTGCTCTGGCTATGTCCCAAAAGTTTTGTTATTTTATTTTGTTGCTGTAATTTTCTTTGATTAAAATAATTTATTTTTTTCTATGATTTGTCTTTTGACCTGCGGATTTTCTAGATTAAATTATGTAGCCTCCATTTATGTCTTCATGTTTTCTTCAGATATGTTTATTGATTATAATTTTTATTGCATTGTTATGAATACTATATAGAAATGCTTAATATTTCAGCTTTTCTCTGTTTATAAATTCTTTATGCCTTAGCTGAGAAATATGTCTGCTATTTATTAGTCTCATTCTTGAATTGCCAGAGGTTAACCATATCTAATTCTTCTTAGAGTGCCCTGGGCCTAGAGTCAGAAATAACTGAATTGAAATCTCTCCTCAGACATTTGCCACCTACATGACTGTGGGCAATTCATTTAACCTCTGTTTGCCTCAGTTTCCTCAACTGTAAAATGAAAACTATAGCATCTGTCTAGCAAGATTGCTTTGAGGATCTAATTAAATATTTGGAAAAGTACTTAGCATAGACTTGTCACATAATAGGCACTATAAAAATGTTAATTCCCTTCTTCTTCTGAAATGTTCTTCAGGTTCCTAACTCCTGTTTTAAAAATTCTTCTGTTATATTTATCTAAGTCTGAAAGGAGTCGTATCACAGTTCCCAACAATCATCATCACCATCATTATTGTTTTAGTACTTTTCCTTCTAGTTCCATTTGATTTCCTTTAAGCATTTTGCTGTGCCATTTGATAAACATTGGTTTATTAGCTTTCATTGTCTGTGATGCCTTTAAGCATAATGCAGTTTCTCTACTTATCTCTTTTAAGTAAGTAGGGCTATTTTTGCTGTTGTCTTGATTTGCCCTATCCTTTGGTGCATTCACCCAATTATTCTCCAGCCACCCATTTTTTCAATGTATGAATCTTAATGTTGAAAAAAGGCTTCTTATAAGCAAACTATTTTTTCTTTGCTTTCTAATCCATATTCTGCTACCCTTCTTTGTGTTATGGCTAAGTTCATGCTGCTTACTTTCATGATCATGAATTTTAGACATGCTTTTCTCTCCATCATATATTATTATAAAGTTTTTCTCTTACATGTCCCTTCTGTTGTTATTGTTTGGTCACGGTAGTTGTGTCTGACTCTTTGTGACCCCATTATTAGGTGTTTTCTTAGCAAAATTATTAGAGTGGTTTGCCATTTCCTTCTCTGGCTTATTTTACAGCTGAGGAAATGGATGCAAATGGGGTTAAGTGACTTGCCCAAGGTCACACAGCTAGTAAGTATCTGAGGCTGGATTTGAACTCAGGAAAATGAGTCTTCCTCAGTCCAGGCCCTTTACTCTATTGAGTGTGCAACCCAGCTGCCCCATCTGATAACCTCTCACCCATCTTTAAAAACAAATGGGAAGGGAAAGAAAAGGAATGAAATCATCACTACCAATCTATTATTGGAATGGCCTAATCTTATTTTTCTGCCCTTTCTCTTCTCCTGGTCCAAACCTAGGTTGCAAGGATTTTACCATTTCTTTCTCTCTTTTTATTCTCTCTTTTTAATCTTGATGCACACTTCAGTTTGTCTTGCTCCCCAGAACCTGACTTATAATTTAGGTATCTCTCTTTAAGAAACCTTCAAGATTAATTTTTTTCCTACCTCAGGGACTCAGCACTGTGACCTTGGTGCTTGCTTCTTATTGTGGTTTTTGCTTCCAGATGAAAGCTTGCATACGGTTTCCAGTTACAGTGTGCCTTAGGCCAGAAAGTGACAAGTCCCATGGCCTCTTCTAAATGAGCCACTCTGAACCTGACACTGTGGAGTACATTTGGAGCCCAAACTGGTTTAGCTCTTTTATTTTGTATTTGGTGATTATTCCAAAGAGCCCATGATGCCTCGTCATCCCAGGGAGTCTGAGTACAAAACAACCAAATGAGTTAATGAATCATGATGACACAGGATCCCTTACCCATCCCTCAGTGGTAAGATTTTGTTCTGGCCATCATCAAGAGATGACCTGGAAGCAAACATTTTGGCTGAGAGCCAGTTCCTGGGTACAGTCTGTGTGTAGCCACTTTGTTCTTGTACACTTGGTACTTTGAGTACAGCTAGGGTTATTTTCCATCCACACCTCACTCTTAATGTTTGTCAAGCTCTTGTCCAGCTAAAGGCACAGTCTAGTTTTATTTATCTTCACAGAGAAGCTCTGTGGGCACATAGTGTTATTTTTCCCTGCATTGTTCAGCACTCCTTCCCCTCTGAGTACTTTCTATTTCTTGACTCTAGAAGTAAAAATGTTCATAATTCCATTTGACTCCCATCAAGGTGGTCTTGGAGGCAGGGCTGGAAGCCTTTTCCTTTTGGAGCTGAAATTCTGGAGCAGACTTTGGTCTGAGAAATGCTGAATGGAAAAAAAAAGTCTTGTATTGGAATACAAGGTCTTAGACTTATTAAGTTTGGATTGAGAGAAGAAAATCAGAAACAATGCTAACAGACAAATTTAGCCTAGATATCAGGAAAACAAAAACAAATAAAGCCCCCTTCCTAACAGTTAAAGCCACGGAAAGGTAGAATGGGCATCTTGAGTATTAGTGGTTCCCTCTGTTTAGAGATCTTTAAATTGAGACTGGGAAGTTATTTTTTTCTGGTAGGCTGCAAGGGGGATCCTTTTGTGTATGGGTTCAATTAGGTGGCTATTGATCCAGCTCTCAAATTCTATGATTCTACCAGACCTTGGGCTTTTGATTTCCCAATGAGTGACCCTAAAATAGGTCTCTGAGATTCAGGAAAAGTTTTGAATTTGCCCATGACCTACTGAAAGTTCTACTGAGGACCTTTCCCTAGCTGCTTTTGGAAGGTATCTTTTTGTTATGGGAGAAGCAAATAAACAAGAAAACTCTACCTAGCCTTATAGTTATGGACCCTCTGGACCTTCTGACTAAATGATGAAGGCATTATTTAAAAGGGAATAAAGTCTGCTAAGCTAGGGTTCCTTCTAGGAACAGAGGGTGAAGAGTGCCCATAAGAAGAACAAAGCTTCTCTACATTTGATAGAGGGTAGATAACTTTTTATACTGTTTTCTGATTTGAATTTATATATAGTTTTCTGCTTTGAAAAAAACCTTTTCTCTCTGTGCCTCCATGCTGAAACCTGGGATGAAGAATTGTTAATTTCCTTGCTACCTTCATGTGTTTACTGCAGGTGGTAAGGATTTAATTATTTTAGTGAGTGGGCTCATTGACTAAATGGAGCTTTAGTTATTCCTAGATAGGATGTCAGAAGGAAGCAACTAGGTGGGAGAATGGATAGAGTACTATCCATAAGTACTAACTTGGAGTTAGGAAGATTCATCTTCCTGAGTTCAAACCTGGTCTCAGACACTTACTAGCCAATGTGACCCTGGGCAAGTCACTTAACCCTTTTTGCCTCAGTTCCTCATGTGGAAAATGAGCTGAGGAAGGAAATGGCAAACCACTCCAGTATATTTACCAAGAAAACCCTAAATAGGGTCACAAAGAGCTGGACATGACTTAAATGATTGAACAACAACAAGGTTATCAGATCTTTCAAGAAGCACATCCACTAATAAGTACCAACATGGAACAATGGCCACTTTAGGGTCGTAATGCACCAGCCTACAGGCAGCCAGGTTGTGCAGTGTGGATACAGCACTTGACTTGGAGTCAGGCAGACAATGTGAAATCTGGGCTCAGACACCAACTCTGTGATCCTGGACAAGTCATTTAATCTCTGTCTGCCTCAAACCCTTCATCTGTAAAATGAACATAATAATAACATCTATCTCCCAAGTCTGTTATGTATTGCACATGATAGGAATTTTAAAAATCCTTCCTTCCTTCCTTCCTTCCTTCCTTCCTTCCTTCCTTCCTTCCTTCCTTCCTTCCTTCCTTCCTTCCTTCCTTCTTTCCCTGTGTCTTTCTTCCACTGGAGTAAAATAAATTGGCATCTAGACCTCTTCTGTGACTACATTGCATTACTAGTTCCTTTGTCTTAGATCATCAAATGGATATACCATAAGGTATAGTGAATCCAATTTGTTTTTCCATCTCCTCAAAACCAATCTGCCGTGGCTAATAACTTACAAACTGCAGTAGATAATTATAAAATGCACAGTGCTGCTTAGCAGCAAGTTTTAAATAAATGCACAAATTTCTGCGTCTCTTCTCTACGGCTTTTCCAGTGTGTTGCAGCTGGTCTGAGGTCTGAGATTTGCAGTGTGAGGTAGGCCCTTGTAGGCCAAAGAGCACAGAATTGAGTCCAGTTGCTGTCTCATTCTTCTATAAGGATAAATCACACTTACCTTGTAGAGTTATAAGAATCAACTGTGATAATAAATGTAAAGAGCTTTGCACACTTGAAAATGTTATGGGAATGCCAGCTATTTATTTGGTTTTATTTTGTCAATTAAATAGATTATTTATATTTAAACTTTCCTCTGTGCTTCCTCTTCTTAAGGCTGTTAAGGGACTTTAGGCTGAAATTATTGGGATGAACTGAATCAAAGCTATAATCTCTTCATATGATATTAAAAATACATAAAACTGATTCATAGTTTCATGTGCAATCATCTTTTAAAACTTCTTTGTTATGGAAAGGCTATTTTATTTCATAAATTTAAGATGAAATTAATAAATTTTAAAATTTATATAATCCAGTATTCCTATTTAAGGTATACACCAGCGCAGAATCATGGTTTAGAACTAGAAGACAGACATTATCTAATCCATCTTTGTTGTACAGACTCTGAGAAGCTTAGAAGGGTTAAATAGCTCCTTAGTAGCTGAGCTGGGACTTGAACTCCATATCTAGTGCTCTTTAAAGTATTGTGAACAGAGATTGCCTCATTCCATAAATTTCTATCCCCAGCTTTTGTTACATTGCAAGTATTTAATAATTGCTTGTTGGTTGGTTGCTCAGTTGCTTGCTTGATTGGTTGAGTCAGATTTTCCCCTTGTATTAAATGGACTGGTTGAGTTGAAAGGGTCTTGTCTTAAGCAAGTCAACAGTGACTGAAACAATGGTTCAGTCCAGTTTTGCAAATGGGAGTCTCAAATGGAGTGGCTAGTTGACACTAGGATGGGGTAAAGTTTGAAGGTAATTGTTTGGGTGGACATCTGACTAGGAAAAACAGAGGTTCCAGAATGAGGTTACCAAGGGGCTCTAGAAATTGATGGACAAAGATAGGAATGGGGAGATTGTAATGGCCTTTGAAGGTAGATGGTCATTTGCAGTACTATGGTCTTTGAGGTGTCTGTTGTCTATGACCAGCAGGATGTTTTGTTAATGGCCTGTTCTACAACTGTAGTGTGTGTGTGTGTGTGTGTGTGTGTGTGTGTGTGTGTGAGAGAGAGAGAGAGAGAGAGAGAGAGAGAGAAACAGAGAGAGACAGAGAGAGACAGAGAGAGACAGAGAGAGAGAAAGAGAGAGAGAGAGAGAGAGAGAGAGAGAGAGAGAGAGAACCCATTAGCAGAGGAACTTCCTTAAAGAGAAGCTTGCTTAGGGAAGGCTTTCACACCTTTTGGTACCAAGTTGATCAGGCACTGAGTGAGGAGGGTTGTGATGCCACCTGGCTCTGAAAAGTATATGTATATATACATATATATATATATATATATATAGTCTTTGGTCTTTATGGTAATTTCTCTGCTTGTATTTTCTCTGACATTCAGGGTGCTGATCTTTCCCCTGAACTAGTGAATGCAATTAAAAGTAGGATTGTTAATCCTTTTTTGAGTAGTCTTTCCTAGAAAAGCAGATAAAAGAACCTGTGCTAGCAGGCCATCCTGGGTATGCTAGGGTGCTTGCTGTTGCAGCTGGAGAGCTAGGTTTAGAAATAAACTCACATTCAGCCATTTGCTAGAAATCTTCCAACTAATTCTATTCTAGGGAAGCACTAAGAAAACCAGGGTTTGGGGAACCAACCATTTGAAAACCCTCATATTTATGTGAATGAACAGAAGGTCAAGGAGCGGATCTGTAAAATGAGTCAATCATACCAGAAGACATCTTAGACCCATTCCTGATCTGACATTCTATGAATCTAAGTGAGTGTGATAGAGTTTCAAATAATATTGTCTCCCCATATATATAAAGACAAATGTTGCTAGAAAGAAATTGATCTTTTGTGCTAATCTAACACCACAGTAAAGGGGTGGAGTTGCAAGAATTAGGTGCCCATGATAGGGAAAAGGAAAAAAATGTGGGCTCATGAGGTCTTCCTCTAATGACCCTCATTACTCTGTCAATCTAAGTGAAATTAAGGTAAACCTAAAAAAAGGAATAGTTCTTTCTTATGGTAAGGGAAAACATTCCATAACAATGACTAAGGTTTGAAGAAACAGATTCCTACAATTTTCTGGGAAAATGAATCCTCTCCATATACAGAGCATCTCAAAAGTCTGAGTTCAGTTTTAAGCTTTCATAGATTAAATTAAGCTTAATTGATTTAAATTTTCAGAACTTAAAGCTGCTCTAAGATTTTTGGGACACCCTGAAAAGTTTAATTGTGTGAGAGAATTTGACCAGCTTTAATAAGAAATCTTTAAATATCTAGCATTAAAACCAGTAGGAGAAGCTGCTCTCCTACAATAGATCCCCTTTACCAAAAAAAAATAAAGGAAACAAATTTCATGGGAAAATGTTTTTTTTTGGTATAGTTTATGGATATTCAGAAATTGAATAGCTTCTTGGGAACTCCATAAACAACGACTGGCCCTGCAAAATATAGGTTACAGTTGCTAGAATTGATTCATGATTTCCCTTATGCATGTTATCTAGGGATTAGCAAACCCAAAATGCAGCTGTTGATGAATTTCTACTGGTCTGGGATGACGCAGCAGGTGATGGAGTATTTATTATGCATTCTGTGAAATGCACCACAGGTGGGGAAAGACAAGGACCAAATTAAAGTGATCCTAGGACTTTTACCCATTATTAGAAGAGATGACACAATCGAGGCTTGAAAATTCTAGGTGGCTTACCAAACTTGTGACAGATTGCTTCAGTATTTCAAGGATTCATGGTTACTCCTTCCACTGACACAGCTCACACAGTCATAAACCAGCTATTTGCACCTGGAGCTAGTGGTTTGCATCAGGGATGGGAAAGTCTGCCCAAGGAGCAACTGCTGGTAGAAGAATTATGTCCTAGAACAGTGGTTCTCAACCTGTGGGTCACAACCCCTTTGAGAGTTCAATGACCTTTTCACAGGGGTCGCCTAAGACCATCCGAAAACACATATTTCTGATGGTCTTAGGAACCGAGATGCCGCTTCTCTATCTGTCGTCAGGCGGTCCATCCACAGGCAGATATGCCCACGTACGAGTATTAAAGGGTCATGGCATTAGAAAAGTTGAGAACTGCTGTCCTAGAGTATCATGAGGTTGCCTAAGCTGATGAAGGATCAGGTTTCTGCTGCTATTACCATGGGGGTGGAGTGACTGGGCATTGGAGGAAGAACCTTTGGCACAATACTGTAAGAGCTCTTTAAATCTCCCAGCCTGGGGCAGAATCCAAGTGATCCACCATAGTTATAGCTATGACATGCCACAGTTTCTCCGTGCTTCAATATATAGCTTCATGAGTTGCTGAGGCAAAAAGACATTCATTTAGTATCTGGCAGTCAGATTTTTGGCAATCAACTTCTCTGAAATTAACTTGGACTAATTAACATATACACCCTTGTCAGGCTAAAAACCAAACCCTTCATATTTGCTCAGATCTGATAAGAGTTTGGGTTGTGCCCTAAATCTAAGCTACAATGACTACAACCTGCTTTTCTTGATTTATTTCATATTACTCCTCTTCACATACTTTACGCTGAGACTGAATCAACTTGCTAGCTAGACATGCCTTTTCAAAATGATACAATATCTGCAAATTGCTTTGCAGACCTTAAAGCATTGTATAAATTCTAGTTAGCATCACTATTGTTATTATTGTTGTTATTATCTCTTACCTTTGTGCCTTTGTTCAAGTTGTTTTCCATGATTTGGAGATAAGAACTTTGGAACTGATTGTGTGCCATGGGAGACACTTGCACAGGACCACCCAGCATGGTCTGCCCTCATCAGATAAAGTGTTGTTCTCTATGAGCAAAGCAGAATTGAAGCAGCTTGAAAGAAATGTGAGATGGGCAAATTTAGAGAATCCACCCCAGATGTTCACATGAATTTTGTGTAGAGCATTCCAAGCTTCTGTGGGTCTGATCAGCCACAGTAGGACACATTGTACCTTGACTCTAACATAGTGATGTCATTTTTGTCCTCTTTGAGAATGAAAGACAACAACCAACTCCATGATTGGAATGTAGCCCTTCCTGACCTTAGTTTCTTTTAGGATTCAAAGTTCCACCTCCTAGACTTGAGTACCTTAGAGGAATCCTTTCCTGACCTCGACAGTTACTGGGCTTGTCTCCCTCTTCAAATGATTTTTGTATTTATTTCTGTATCCTACAGTGTCTATTTTCCAATATTGTATTTGTGTACCAAGCACTCAACTCAAAATAATTCCTTCAAAATTACCAGTGATAATGGTAATGGCCAAAATCTGATGGTCTTAATTAATTCTCATTCTCCTTTGCTTCTCTGCTGCATTTGATGCTGCTGGTTAACCTCTCTCTTTGGATACCCTTCTTCTGCCTGACATTGCTCATTTTTGATTCTCCTACCATTCTGGATGCTCCTGGGTCTCTTTTTGCTGGTTTATCAGTCACGTCCATTCCCGTTAACTACAGATGTACATTTCATATAGTAGGTGCTTAATATGTATTTGTTGAATTTAATTGAGTTAAATTTAAGAATGTACAGTCACATCTACACCAAAAGATGAGGCATTAGGCTAGGACAGGGGTGGGGAACCTGTGGCCTCAAGGCCACATGGAGCCTTTTAGGTCCTCAAGTGTGGCCCTTTGACCAAATCCAAACTTCACAAAACAAATCCTCTTAACACCTATAGGGCCACATATGACCTCAAGGCCGCAGGTTCCCCAGCCCTGGGCTAGGACTTTAGTGGAGGTGTAAGAGATTATACAACAAAGTGACAAGAAGAGGTAGTGTTGGTTTGTGTCAGTGACCCAGTAAAGGACATTGGTGTGGTTGTCCCAAACCAAGGTTTTACTGAGTATGTTCCTCCCTCCTGCTTTCCCATCCCCCAATCAGGGATATCTCCAGAAAGCTCTACAGACAAGGCTATGAATCACTTTCTTCAGAGGAGATATGATAGCTATACAAAGTATAGTTAAACGCGTAAAAATATCACCCACAATGCAATGGCATAGTGGAAGGATTTAATGCAAGTCTGAAGGGAACGATTAAGACTTACAGTGATCATTGTAATTACTGGGATGATGAGCTACCACATTCATCTCACAGGATTGTTGCAAGAATCAAACGAGACGCTGTGGGGGAAAGCACTTTAGAAAACTGTAAAGGCTTATGCAGATCTCAGGTACTAAGTGAGTATTTATTGTTTGCAGATAAAGAGTGAATCCAGTGAATCCATTGCCTTCTCGGCATCAGGAGTAATGTAAAGAAGGAGAGAAGTCGATTGAATTTAGTCAAAGAGGCTACAGAAAGGAAACCTTAAGAACACAGAACATCAGTAGAAGACTATATATTGAATTTTATGGAGAAAAGATGAGCAATATGTACTCTGGTGGAAAAATATGAGAAAGATATAAGTAATTTGGGAATTTTATAGCAGAAGATAAGGTCAAAGGTACATTTGAGAGCACCTAGAAGTGTGAGGACCTCTATCACTCCTCTTCTCAATCTCACTTTCCCCCAAATCTATCTATTCCTACTACTTTCTCTCTCACTCATTTCTTAACCCTTTTCAGCCTGGCTTCCAACCACATCACTACACTGAAACTACTCTCTTCAAAGTTATCAGTGATACCTTAATGGTCAAATCAGATGACCTTCTCTTAATTCTCATTCTTTTTTTTACTTTGTTGCATCTGACACTGATTACCATTTCCTTTGTAGGCAGCTAGGTGGCTCAAGGGATAGAGCACTGGCTCTGGAGTCAGGAACGCTTGAATTCAAATCCGGCCTCAGATACTTGCTAGCTGTGTGACCCTGGGCAAGTCACTTAACCTCTGTTTGCCTTAATCTACTAGAGAAGGAAATGGCAAACCATTCCAATATCTTTGCCAAGAAAATCCAATGGACAGTGTGGTCCACAAGGTCACAAAGAGGCAAACAAGACTGAACAACACCACCATCACCTTCTCTGGGGTGTTC
>CM053594.1:130592430-130609232 GCA_028646575.1 Pseudocheirus occidentalis | reverse complement strand
TTATTGCCATATAATTCTTCTGTTGGGGAAAATCAGCATCTCCAAAGGAAGCAGTAATTGATATCTTTAACAACTGTAACAAATAATTATTGGCAATGTAATGTGCTTAAGACACTACAGATACAAAGAGGAGGAAAATAAATCTTGGTCCTCAAAGAAATACATTCTAGTTGAATACAAAGGCCATACACATTAAGAAAAAAAAGCCCAACCTATAGCAATATAAATAGTAGGAGTGAGGTTTTATTTTTCTAAAGTAACCCCATGGCTTACAGGGGTTGGCAAACCACAGGCCAAATTGGGCCAGCATGCTTATTTTTTACAGCTAGTGAGCTAAGTATGATTTTAAAAAAAGTTTTATTGTATTTAAAAAATGTAAAAAGACATCTTAAGTACATAGGTTAAACAAAAAGCCTGTAGATGGGAGCAGATCTGACTTTTAGTTGTAGTTTGCCAACCCTGGGCCTAGAAGAGCAGTTCTCAACCTATAGGTTGCAACCCCTTTGGGGGTCAAACGACCCTTTCACAGTGGTCATAGGGGTTGCCTAAGATCATCAGAAAACATGTATTTCCTATGGCCTTAGGAACTGAGACACCGCTCCTCTATCTGTCTCCAGGTGGATCTAACCACATGCAGATAAACCCACATAGGACTATTAAAGGGTCCTGGCATTAGGAAGGTTGAGAACCACTGGCCTAGAGCATAAAACACTGGTTTTGTAGGGATTGGGTTCAATCTCAGGGCCAAATTGAATTTAATTTCTCTGGCTTCTGCCCTGACGTAGGGTTTTCCCCTGGAACATAAACACTTGGCTTATGTCTAGATCTCCACAAATATGGGGAGAGGATCCTCACCTCCCATGCACGCAAACCCTTGAATAAAGGACAGGCTTTATTTCATCCAACAGAAGATGCAAAGACTTGTGCCTGAAACCAGATACAGTTCAAGCAATTCTCCTTTTGTTTCTAGTGAGCTTTTACCTTTGTCAGTGAATGAAACAGTCTTAGACTCACGCTGCTATTTTAGGATTGAGCACCTCCAACATTCCCTTCTCAGATTGTTAGGAAGTCAAACCACCAACCTGCCCCTCCAGGTATCCCCACCTGCCCTCAAGATCTACAGTCCTTCAGAATACACAAGCACAGACTTTCACAATTCACATTACTATGGTGCCAGTGACGAGCAAGGTCAAGGTTTGCTCTAACCCTTACCACTCTTTGACTCTGGCTCCCGCTTGGTCCTGGATCTTTTCCTTGATCCAGAAGGGTTGGTTTAGAAACTCACTGTCTCTCTGGGAACTCTTTCTTGCTGTTCAGGAGGCTGGCTGAGAAATCACTCTTCTTATCCAAAAATTTTTCTGTTGCTCAACCACTGCCACTCCCTTGCTGTAGGCTTTGTCTCTGTAGTTCCCATCTTTGCCCAAGAACTTGTCGTGGCTCAACCCCACCCATCTCTGCCACTCCATGGCTTCTCCCAGGACTGATGTACTTGGTGCATTGTGGAGCTGCTGGACAGGACAGGTTCCCTCTCATTTCAGAACAGCTTCTCTCTGTCTCTGTCTCAGTGCTGGTCCTTCTCATGCCTATCTATTTAGCCCTCTCTTTATCTTGTAGGCATCAATGGGGGTATATGGGATATATAGGAGGACTAGTACCTCTGGGGAGAGGTTTTGTTGAACACTTTTCAGGGCTGCTCATTTACCTTTGGCATCCACCTGATTCACCCAACTCTTACCTGTGGCTCCAAAAAGCTGTGGCATGTGCAGTGAAGGAGATGGAGTGAATATCAAACCCAGGGGTGATCAGGTTTTCTTCAAACTCTGGGATTCTGTTTCCAAAATATGATGACAGTATTGTAAAATTCCTTGTAGATTATGTAAAATTAAATTCTACTATCAAACTTGATACCTAGAACTGATGCAGAGCTCTATGGGTCAGCAGGGTAATGTAGTAGCCACTGTAATGGCAATGGGAATTTAAAGATCTTCCCTGCCCCTTAGTAAGCCTCAGGGAATTTGAAGACCTTCCCTGCTTTGAAAATAAACCCTGCCCCCTAATAGGTTGAATGTAATCACATGGAGCCTGTGATGAAGGGAATTTGCTAAAGGGTGGAGCAGAGCCCACAGGAAGCTGGGAGTCAGAGCAAGCTAGGTGGTTCGGAGGAGAGGATGCTTCAGAGGGAGACAGGCTTGTGAGTAAATATTGATCTTGTGTTGGTTTGTGGGAAGGCTAACAGATGGTGTGGCTCTCTGCTTTGTTGTGGTGTATTAATTTCTATGTTGCTATAATGGATTCGGTTTCCTGATGTTGGGATTTGGTTTTCTGGTGTCAGAATAAATGTTTTGCTTCTCTTCTATATGGAGGGTCTGTTATATTTCGTGCTTGTGCACTATGCAGGGATATTTATAGTTACTGTGAGTTCTGTGAATTTTGCATTGGTGCTATAGGCACAAAGGCAAATTAATGTCTTAGGTTATATTGACAGATGTATGACATAAAGATTGGAAGGTCATAGTTTCATTGTTCTCTATCTTCAAGGGTTATTGTAACTTTGAATCAACAAACATTTACTAAGCACCTACTAAGTGCCCCAACATTTGGGGGCATGTGTTCAGTTCCAGGTGTCACATTTCAGCAATTGGGAAGTTGAAAAGAATCCAAAGGAGGACGACTTACAATTGTGAAGGACTTTAAGATTAAATCAGGGTGAGACAGCTAGGTGACACAGTGAATAGAGCACTGGCCCTGGAGTCAGGAGGACCTGAGTTCAAATCTGGCCACAGATGCTAGACACCTTTACTAGCTGTGTGACCTTGGGCAAGTCACTTAACCCCAATTGTCTTGCCTTCCCTCCTCCAAAAAAATAATAAATTTAAGGGGAAAAAAAGGTTAAACCATGGTAGGACTGGTTGAAGGAACTGGGAACGATTAGTAGGAAAAAGAGAAGATTTGGAAGAGATGTCACAGCTGTCTTTATGTAGCTTAAAGACTATGGAAAAAGAAATTGGTGTGTTTTTCTCCAGAGGGCAGAAGCAGGAGCGACAGGCAAAAATCAAAGAAAGGAATATTATTGCTATCTGGAAGGAAAAACTTATTAATAATCAGTCATCCCTAAATGAAATGGGTTGTCTTCAGAATAGTGGGTTCTCATTCCTAGAGATTTGCTTGAAAATCTTGTTGAACATCCAGTACCTAACACAGTGCTCGACACATAGTGTTTGTCCAATAAATGCTTGTTGATTGATTGATTCACGTTGACATTCACTTAATTAATTTGTACTATTCTGCAGAGGGTTTTTTGCTCATATATGAATTGGCCATCTGATATCTCTGATAGGTTCTGTAATTCTGTGAAATTTTTTGGGAATGACTAAGATTGTTGATTTATATAAAGATTTTTAGCAAATGATGTTGGATGAGAAATCCAGACCAAGAGTAGCATTGGTAATGCCAGATAGGATATATGAAATGAATACCTTTTTTCCCCCTTTGGACAGAGGATCTCGTTATCTCCTCTCTTTCTAAAGATTTATTAATGACTTATCCATTGATCTAGAAATTTTCCTTAGATCATATGGATGATGTAACTATATTTATTCAGAATATACAGGAATGTATGAAATATCTTGGACTGGTACCAAACATAATCCATAAATTTGTCTTACAGTAGAAATTAGGAAATGATAATTTGGAATTCTAGGGGTCAGATATGTGGGACACATATTATTAAAGTAGATTAAAGTAAAAATTTTTTGAGATTGACAGGCTCCTAAATTAACACAAGTGAAGACACAGTACTGACCACAAAAAAATATTAACAATGTGTCTCATTTGGCTACCATCACTGTATCTTTGCATGCCTTAAAAGAAAAGGGTAAATGCAATAATGCCATCCCATTGTCAAAATGTCAAAAAAGCTTTTGAAATATTGAAAAAAGGTCTTTGATGTAATTAAAAGTTTGGAGATCCCCAGAGTTTTCATAATTCTCCCTATGGAAACATACTGAATTGGGCACAGTTTCATTATAAGATCTGATACTGAAAAAAAAATCAGGAAATAAATTTCTATCAAAAACTATACAAAAATATCTTCAGAAGTGTATGGGATGGAGGCGGCTAGGTGGCGCAGTGAATAGAGCACCGACCCTAAAGTCAGAAGGACATGGGTTCAAAGCCAGCCTCAGACATTTGACACAAAAACTAGCCATGTGACTTTGGGCAAGTCACTTAACCCCAATTGCCCTCCAAAAAAAAAAAAGAAGTGTATGGGATGTTTAGAGAAACTTTGGCAAGACATTTATAATATGGATTAATTTCAGAATTATTGTTATGAGTAACTTTAGAGAAAAAGTCAAAGAATCAAAGAATCTCAGAGTTAGAAGGGACCTCAGAGGTCCACTGGTCTACCATATTTTAACAGGGATCTCTTCCCCAATAAACCTGAAAGATAGTCATCCAAACTCTTCTTTAATTTTTAAAAACATGTATCTTTTGCTTTTTCATTGCTTGGATTTCCTCCTGTATCTCTCCCCCTATCTTTCCCAAGGACTATCCCCATATAACAAATACCTTTTTTAAAGAAAAAAAGTAGAAAAGAGGAAAATAATCAGCAAAATTGAGAATATTGAGGCTATCTACTGTGAAATCCCTCCTCTCTTTCTCCTAGAATGCACTCCCTCTTTAGAAGGAACTCTTAGAATCCTTAGTTTTTCAAGGCTTACTCTGTGTCATCTCCTCTAGGAAGCCTTCCTTGATCCTCCTACCTCTCTTAGTTGATAAGGATTTCTCCTTCCTCGAATTACTTTCTCACTTACTTATCTCTACATAGAGTATCCACCCAATAGAATATATTGAGAGGGTAACATTTCCATTGCTGAGAAATAAATATAGAGCTGGCTTTGGATTTAGAAAGATCTGGGGTCAAGTTCTCTTCCATACTAGCTGTCTGACCTTGGCTGCGGCATTAAAAGCACTCAGTGTTCTAGGCAAGTCTTACAATACTAAATTGTGAAACAGTTGCCAATCTGTATTGGGAGAGGGAGCTTCCTAACCATTGGTTTCTTACATAATTGAAATCACAGATCTAAACAACTGCAAAATGGAATAAGGTTGTGCTGAGCATTGGAAATGGAAGGGATTTCACCTATTAGCATTGTGATTTAGATAGGGTTTTAAAAAAATAATATTTAGGGGATGGACAAGAAATCAGATGTCATTCATTTATTTGTATGCCATCACTATTTTCTTGATGACTAAGTTATGTTCTTTTTCTCCCATACTTTTAAATTAACCTGTTTTATGTGAAATGCTTTTATTTACCTAGAGTGTTTGCAAGAGCATTGGAGGAACCCAAAGAGGTAAATTTTGGTATTTTCAGGGAAAACCCTGTTTGAGAACATTATCCAAATGGATTTCTGAAAAAGGCTTTTGAGATTGAAACCTGTCCGTGTGGCATCACAGCTGCAATTTTAAGTCACAGGTTATGATCAGTAGGGCAGGGAGAGAGAAAGATCACAATGCAAGGGAGAAGAAGATCATGTGTAGGATAACACATAGAATAATAGATCTGGAAGGGACCATAGAGGTCAGCCAATTCAACCTTCTCATTTTCCCTTTGAGCCATGCAAAAACATTCCTGTGCTGCATGTGAGGGATAGCATCATTAGATGTAGTGTCTGTGTCCTGGGGGCTGTCTGTCGGTATGTGTTCTAGAATCTAGACCATGCTATCTGCTACCTAGAAGCCAGTCTGTCTATACTCAAGTATGAGGGGCTATGATGATAAGACTTGGTTAATCTGCTCAGCTTGGAAACTCTGCTCAGGTGAAATGTCCTAACTGAAGTTTGTGAGTAAAAACTCATCTGGACCCATTATCTCAGACTATGCTTTATATTCCATCAGCCATCCACCAGAATATCACAGCTTATCCCACTTGGACATCTTACCACCTGCCCACTGTCTACATGTCTTTCTCCTCCTTGCTTTCTACCTTTTTCTCTTGCTCTGGAAACAGTAATCAGATCAGTGCTATCATTACTACTTGAAAGGGCATAAAAATCTACTGACCAACAACTCTTGTGCATATATTTTATTCACCCATTAAAATATAAGCTTTTTGAGATCCAGGACTATCTCACTTTTGTATTTTTATTCCCAGTTATTAGTTGGGATGGTAGGTACATATACTAAGAATTTACTTGTTGATCCATAGATTCATTAACTGGTCAGGGCCACCTAAGGCTACAATCAAGAGAACACTCTCTGCCATCATTTCCTTACCCTAGGGGCATATCAGTGCAGGTGATCATATAATACTGATCATACAGGACTGAGCAGGCTGACAGCCTGGTACAGTGCCTAGCACATAATTGGGAATGCAGTAAAACCTTCCTGAATGAATGAATGAATGAATGGATGGATGGATGGATGGATGAATGAATGAATGAATTTACTGGTCTTTTCTTAATTCCAGATGTTGTCAACTCTCTCACTCCATGACTATAATTTCATATTTATGCCTCTAGATATACAGGATACTGTGAACTTTTGTAAATATCATAGCTCCGCTACAGAAAAGGAGAGAGATGTGTAGCAAAGTCACTCTTTAACTCTGGTTCAGAACTTTATCTTCTGTTTAAATATGTTTTAAAGAGTTATGTTCTAGTAAGCTAATATCACCACTGAAAGCTCTTTTGTTAAAATGAGTTGAGTTGAAGCATGATTAGTGAGTTAGTGACAATTTCATGGGGGAATACTCTATGAACATTAGAAATAATGGAAATTATACCTTCAAAGGGCAAAGAAATAAGTTTAAGAAAAAAGGAAAATTATTCTTTTCTGATTGGAAACAGATAATTATGGGTTTTTGTGTTAGCAAATGCCCAGAGGCAATACTAAGCTGTTTTCTTTTTCCATTCTTCTAATAATAAAAAAGGAAAAATATGTAAGAACTCCTAGTGTTCAGAGAGCTAACAGGGAGTGTTAATTTCTTTATTTCTGATAATTTGGATGTGGTCAGGTTTCTCCCTTTAGAATTCATTTCAGGAAGAGGAATACAAATAAAAACAACTTTGAGGTTCCATGAAAGTAACAAAGATGGCAAAGGATAGGACTAGTCGCTCTTGGAGGGGTTGTATAAATATGGTCACACAAATGCATTGTTGGAGGAGCTGTGTACTTATCCAACCAATCTGGAGGCCAGTTGGGATTAAGCTGATACCTCTGACCCAGAGATGCTCTGCTCAGCAAATATTCCAAAGAAGTCACTTGTAAAAAGAAAGACCCCATCAGAAACCAAAATGGGATCATGGATTTAAGGGTGGAAGGGACCTCTGTAATCATCAAGCCCAAGCCCATCATGAGTCTGTGAGAGGGCACAATAGATAAAGTGCTAGGTCTGGAGTACAAGAAATCTGACCTCAGAACTTGACCTTGGCAAGTCACTGAACCTCTTGTTTGCTTCAGTCTTTTCAGGGGTAAAATTGAGATAATCATAAGCACCTAAAGTTGTTGTGAGGGTCACATGAGATAATATTAATAAAGCACTTAGCACAGTGTCTGGCACATAGTAGGTACTATATAAGTGCTAGCTATTCTTCTCATTATTATTATTATTATTTTGTGAGCAGCTAGTTGGCACAGTACTAGGTCTGGAGTCAAAAAGAGTCATTTTTGCGAGTTCAAATCTGGTTTCAGATACTTACTAGCTGTGTGACCCTGGGCAAGTCACTTAACCCTGTTTGCCTCAGTTTCCTCATCTGTAAAATGAGCTGGAGAAGGAAATGGCAAAAACCATTACAGTATCTTTGCCAAGAAAACCCCAAATGGGATCACAAAGCATCAGATGCAGCTAAAACAATTGAACAACAATTAAGATTGAGTACCCTTGCTCTAGATTTCCTGTAGAAACAATAACCATGAGGCTGTGGTGGAGAAAGGGCAGCAGTAACCAGAGGCTAAACTTGGTAATGGGGAAAAGAGAAGAATGACCAAAGAGGAGAATCACTGGTGGATTTCTGAATGAGAAAGTAGAAGAGGGGAAAAATCTTGGTCCTGATTGAATAATTAGTCATTAATACAAAGAAAGAAATGATCATTTCAGCAGCATGAATCAGTTGCAGCCACATGGCCTTTCTGACTCTCTCCATCACAACTCTAGGGAGGCACTGGGACTGAGATGGGATCCAAGATGTCAGCCTGGTGGCCGTGGCTGCCTTGCCTCAGTTTACATGGGCCAAGGTGGTCACCTCCCACTTGGATCATGTAGTAACCAAGAGTGGAATAGAAACTAATATTGAAGATGAGCAAGGAGGAGGTCAGTCTCTTCCTGTGTCTAAGAGAAGGTAGATTTCTTAATATTTCTCATTGTTCATAGGAAATAGATTCCAGACTTATTAATCAATTAATCAAGCAAACATTTATTGAGGACCTTTATGCTCAATTCTTGGACCTATTGAGGACCTACTGAAAGCAACCCCTCTTATTCCCACTCGACCACAGAATAGCTCTATACACATTTACTTGAGGATCTGAATCTCCTCTTTCAGAATGCTTTGTCTCTAACTTGATTCTCCAAAGGAGGCTGCCCTCTGCGTGTCGCTTGGGCTGATACCAGGAACTGACAGATGATCCTTCCCTCAGACTGACACAGCTGGTGGTTGAATAGCGGGGGTTTAGCATTCTCTTGGGGTTTCACAGTCTCCTCATCTGCTTTCTCCCTGATGCCAGGAAACCACACAGGGCATGCTCGCGGACCATCCGTCTGTACACCAGCCACAGGCAAGCCCTTCATCTCTGTGTGTACTTCCCCCTGGGTTGGACCAAAATAGAAGCTTATTTCATCTGCCCGTAGTGGAAGGTCTTTTCCCATGACTTCTGCTCTTCAGAAATCCCCTGTGTATATTACAGAGCTGGGCTATAATCCCTCTCCTCCCTCTTCCTCCCCCCTCCCTTCCCCTGTGGCATGTTTCAGCACAGCTTCCTATGTGATCATTGCAGAACCATTTTTAGTTTCTTCATTTCACCACAGGCTATGCATGTGCACATACATTCAGGCAAGCTATTTCCTTTTTCCAAATTGGAGCGAGGTGTTTCTGCTTAATTGAAACTGTGGCTGTGTCCACCTGCTTCACCCCCTCCTCCTTTCCCCTCAGCCCCTTGGCTCAGAGCCCTGCAGGGTGGCTGTTCGCAGCAGGTGGGGCAGCTTGGACGGCATCCAGGGCTGGCTGGGGAATCTGACCTGCCAAAGTGGGTTACATAAGTGGGCTGTGCAGGTGGTGGGGTGAGACGATTTCTTTAAGTAAGTTCTGAGTTCAGACTTTGGCAGTGGAGTTCTCTGTCTTTATTTCATGGAGCCTTTGCTGGTGATGTGGGCACTATGAAAGAAATATGGGAATGATCTGACCTTCTTTCTGGGAGCTTACCCTCTAGTGCAGGGGTTCTTAATGTGTGGCTGTGTCATGGAAACCTAGCGACTCAATCTAATTTTAAATGCATAAAATAAAATACCTATGATTACAAAGGAAACCGGTTTTTTTGAACTAATGGTTATTTTTTCCCCCAGTTTAAGTTCATAGACCCCTGTAATCTATACATACAAATGTTTCAGGTTAAGAACTCCTGCACTAGCTAGAAGTTTTGACTTCCCTAACTCAGGGGAATGAATTGGGGATAATCCTGAGCATAGTCATTTGAGGAAGGATAGTAGGTGCGGTGGGAATGGTTCTATGCTCCTGGTGCTGGGCAGGGAGGCCAATGTGGGGGTGGGGGGGTGGTATCCGAGAACAACATGGAATCAAACTGGACTGTTACAGCTTGTGGAGAAGCTGACTCTTCCACCGTGTGCTGAAAAAGACCTGAGGCTTTGCAGGGAGGTCTATAAATCTCCCATCACTCTCACTTCTCATTCTTCTTATCCTATCTTCCACTACAGGCTATCTGTCTGGAACTTCTTTTCCCCTTCAAGAACTCCCTTACTGTTCATTATAACGGGATTTCCTCTGTGTATGCAAGTTTTAAATTTATCTTTAGAAGATGGGAAGATAGTGATTGGGAAGAGATAGCGTAGGAAAGTAAGCAGAGTTTGATTTTCCCTTGGCTTCCTAGGGATAGCCATTGGTTTCATATCCCTCTAGGCATGGTACTGATCTCAGAGTTTCTTCACATTCTTAGATTTTTCTATAATCACCCACTGTTCTCCAGCACAGGGTCTGGCACATAGTAAAGATTCTATCAATGCTGGTTGACAGATAAACAGAAAGAAAGAAGGAAAAGAAAGGAAAGGTATGGGTAAAAAAAAAGAGGAAAGAAGTATATGAAGGGTTAGCAAATTGTAAAAGGGGATTATTTTTGTTCTAGAAAGCAACAGATGTAAGTTGCAAAGACACAAGTTTTCTCTCTGATAAAATACCTCCAATGACTTCTCATTGCCCATAGGACAAAATGTATATTACTTGGTTTAGCATTTAAGAACATTCACAATAGAGTTCCCACCTGCCTTCTCAGTCTTATTTCCTTCTATTTAGCATCACCAACTCTAGGTTCCAGCCAACCTAGACTACTAGCTGCCCTTGAATTAAGACTTTCTACCTCCTGCTTCCATGCAGCTGCAATTTCCCATTTCTAGAATATGTTCTCTGCTGATCTCAACTTTTCAGAATTATTTCATCCAAGGGTCGATTCAGGAGACTATTTTCTATGTGTACCTTTTCCTGATTCTTTCAGTTACATTCTCTATCTTGATGGTCTTTGAAGTTGTGTGATTCTGTGAGAGAAGAGAGAAAGGGAGGGGAGAAAGGAGAAAGGGGAAGGGAAAAGGAGATTAAAGGGGAGGAAAAAAGGGAAGGGAAGTGTTAAAGGAGAAAAAGGAGAGGGGGATGGGAGGTAGAGGAAGGAAGTGGGATAGGAAAAGAGAGGAGAGAGAAGGAAAAGAGAATGAGGAGGAAGGTGGTGGAAATTGGGTACTTGCCCCCTCATTGATATCAATGTCAATCTTTGACTTTGTTGTCTTCTACTGAGTGTATGTTTTGATCTTCCTTGTCACCAAAATAAGTTTCTTTAGTCAGAGGTTTTTTTTTTCCAGTTGTTTGCTCATTTTCCCCAGACTATTACTTGACTTTAAAACTCTTGTTTAAAGTAGAACCCTGCTTCTAGGTTGGAGAGTACACTATCCCAAGTTTCAGGAGTTTTGTGCAGCTGTTTTCAAAGATACTTCTATGGACCTGGAAGTTTTCACTTCTTTGAAGGTGGTATGATCTAAGGAGAGGTGTTTATTCCCTTCCTGTCCTGTGCTCTGGTCTGTGAATAACCACAAGTGCTCTTTTCTGTGCTAGCACCGTGAGGAGGGGCCCTGCTCCACTGTGGCCCCAAGTTCTGCCATGCTAGCTCCTCCTTGTTTCAGGACTGCAACTCAGATCCAAGTATAGGCGAAGCAATAGACTTTTGCCTCAGTGCCAGCAAAGAGACCCCTGAAATCTCTTTTTGACTGTGTTTGACCCCTTTGCCATCTGTGGACTGAGAGCTATGGAAGCAACTGCTACCACTGTTGGTTCAGCTACTCCCAAGGCCCCACTCCTTGTTTCCTAGGGCCAGGGCTGTGTTTGGAGCCCATGCTGTACTTCATACCACTCTCACCCAGGTCCAACAGACTTTCCTGCTCACCTTCTAAGTTGTCTTTGGCCTCTGTGAACTGAGAGGTCTGGAAACTGCCATTACTGCTGGTGATTCAGTCTCCCCAAGGCCTGCTCCAGATTTGCTGTGGTCTGTACTAGACTGCACTCTTCTTGCACCGTTGTGCAAGAGCCCTTTCCTGTCGACCTTCCAAGTTGTCTTGGGCCAGAAATTTGTTTTACTCTGTCTTTTTGTGAGTTTTGCTGCTCTAGAATTTGTTTAGAGTTATTTTAAAAAAATATTTGGAGGGATTTGGGGAAAAGCTAGGTAGAGTCCCTGCGTTTGTTTTTCCATCTTGGTTCTGTCTGTTTCTCTCTGATAAAACGCAATATGAAATATAAAGACTTTAAGAGATTGCTGAAATCTAGTGGCAAGAGGCACAAGTGGGAGAAAACTTGGACTGTGTTCCTACTTCTAGCATCAACTCCCCTGCATATTGATCTATCTGAGCCAAGATCTAGACACAGAATTCCTGAGTGCTTTTTTTCAGTGCCTGGTCCTAGTGGGATGTGATGACTCAAACATCTCTTAGGAGAGATGTACTTCCTACAGTCTTGGGACTTTTCACAGAAAGAGTGGTTGCAGGTAGATCAAATAATTGAGTTATGTTTTTCTTGGAACTTCTGGGAAGCAGCCTCAGTCTATTGTTTTGTTGTTTGTCCTTTGTTCTTGAAGAGGACCAATGATATCAGGAAGCTGATGTGTTGACTTGTGAGTGAATTGGCTTTAAGTGAGGCAGGGCTGTGCAAAGTCATCAACCTCCCTCTCTGCTCCAGAGTCATCAGAGTCCAGTGGGAAGATATCAATCAGGACAACTAGTGATGGTCCCAAATGCAGTAGGAGACCCTGGACTTTTTAAATTAAAGTCCCTCCCAGGTCTCAGTTTGTTTGAGGCAACACCCAGTCAGTGATTAAAGGCTATGTAAGAATTGAGGCAAAGGATGGACTAGTTTGACTTCACAAATGAATCATTCTGGGAGGGAAAGTTCCTTAGTTTCTGGCTAGAACAGAAAAGAAATCAGCTTTGGTCTATAAGAAATTTGAAGGCACATGACTAAATAGCTGTTATTGTTTATATATATATATTTATAAATAGATATCTATATTTATGTACATATATACACATATATACATGTATACAAATACATATGTATGCATATATACATATATATTTAATTGATTCTATGCAAAAAAACATTATATGCAATAAAATTTTGTATACAGTAGCCGAGCAATCCTGACTAATATGGGTGGCTCTCTCTATTATGTCAAAATTATGTGAGTAGGACTTAGTGAAATTTAGCAGATTCAGGGGAGAGATAGTGGGGTTTCTAGTAAGTGGAGTTTGGGAGTTATTCTGATGGGCAAATCAATATTAAGCATACCACATACCAAGGAGAGCTAATCCAAAGAGAAGAACTGAGAAATGAAGGTTGTTTACTCTCTAGGATCATAGAGAGTTTGGTACTTGCCTAGCACTCTCCCTTAGCTTATGGGGTAATAATAGCACCCATTTCCCAGGGTTATGGTGAGGATGAGTGTGATAAGAATTGTGAAATGTTTAGCGTTGTGCCTGGCATATAGTATGGACTATAGAAATGTTAGCTATTATTACTATTGCTGCAACTACCAACATCTGGATCCTCTAGACTGGTGGTTCTCAATCTTCCTGATGCCGTGACCCTTCAATACTCATATGTAGGTGTGTCTGCAAGTGGGTGGACCCCCCTGGAGATGGGTAGAGGAGCAGGGTCTCAGTTCCTAAGACCATCAGAAATATGTGTTTTCCGATGGTCTTAGGCGACTCCTGTGAAAGGGTCGTTCAACCCCCATCAAGACCCACAGGTTGAGAACCGCTGCTCTAGACTCTCTGGGTTTCATGATCTTGCTCACTCTAGGTTCTCTCTTACCTCTGTGGCAGCTCCCTAGCTTCCTTTGATAGACATCCTCTGTAACACCCCCCCAGTTGTGGGTGTACCCTAAAACTGTCCTAGATCCTTTTCTCTTCTATGCTCTTGCTACCCTGTTGGGCTTGGGGACCTCTTTGGCTGCTATGGGTTGCTTTATCATGGCTATGCTGATGATGGCCCCTTCTCTGTATCGTGTCCCAGTCTCTGTCCTAAGCTCCAGTCTCATGTTACCAACTCCTTTTCTGAAATTGCTGATTTCTGTCAAGGATGTTATTGCCTTTCTAGTTACCAAGGTTTGTATCCTTGGTATCATCTTCAGCTTCTCATTTTCACACTCAACCCACATATCCAATAAGTTGACAGATATTTTTCATCTCTTACATTATCTCCTCTCCACTCACACAGCTTGTCACTCTATCAGGCTCTCATCAACTTCTTTCTTTTTTTAAAAAAATAAGTTTTCATTAATATTTTCTGTTCCTTACATTACCATGCCATTTCAAGTATCCCTCCCAGAGAGCCATCTCATATGACAAATAGTATTTTTTTAGAGAGGAGGATCTGAGGCCAGAGGCTATCATCCCCCCATCCCAGGACTAGGGGTGATTGTGAAAATTAAGCTATTACAGTTAAAACAAAATGAACAAAGAACAAAGAATCCAATCATGGAGAATTACTATGGGAATAGAGAAGACTGAGGTTCTTCAGGGGACGATTCTGAGGCAAAAAAAAACCCCATCTTCTACCCCAAAGAGTAATGTCAAATGATCAACTGCTCAAAAAGAATCCATAGAAGAACTTTAAAAAGACTTTAGAAATCAAATGAGACTGAAGAAAAATTAAAAGAAAAAAAGAACAATCCAAGAAAAACAAGATGATTATGAAAAGAAAGTCAACCAATTAGAAAAGCAGATCCCGACTCTTTTAAAAAAATTTTTTTTTATTTTTGCTTTTTTTTTGGAGGGAAGTTGAGGTTAAGTGACTTGCTTATGTGGCTAGGTTTTATGTTAAGTGTCTAAGGTCAAATTTGAACTCAGGTCCTCCTGACTCCAGGGCCAGTACTCTATTCACTGTACTACCTCACCACCCCAAGATCCAGACTCTTAAGGAAGAAAACAACTTGAAAATCAGAATTGGGCCAGGAGAAGCTGGGGAAGTTGCAAGAGCTTGAGAAATAATAAAACAAAATATACAGAATGAAAAAATAGAAGAGAATGTGAAACATCACAAAGAAAAACAAGTGATCTGGAGAACAGTTCAAAAAGAGAAAACATAAGAGTAATCAGATTACCAAAAAAAGAATCTTGATACAATAATACAAGAAATAATTAAAGAAAACTGTCCTGAAGCATTAGAACAAGAGGGGAAAAATAGAAGTGGAAAAAATTTGTCGATCACCACCTGAAAGAGATCCTATGAAGAAAAACCCATAGGAATATTAAAGTCAAATTCTAAAACCCCAAGCTCAAGGATAAAATATTATTAGTAACAAGAAAAACAAAACAATTTAAATACGCCAATGCCACAATTAGAATCTCACAAGACCTAGCAGTGATGACACTAAAAAAAAAAACACAGGTCTTAGAACACCCTTTATCAAAGAGCAAAAGAACTGGGATTTTGGCTGAAAATATAGTACTCAGCAAGCTAAGTGTAGTTCTGGATGAAAAAATGGATACCTAAGGAATTGTCAGACTTTCATGACTTTGCTAAAAACAACAACAGCAACAACAAACAAACTTGAACTTAATAGAAGATTTGACATGCAAGAGCCAAGAGAAAAACAAGGTACATACTAATGACTAATTACAAAGGGCTTTATTAATAAAAACAGATTGTTTACCTTTTATGTACTTAAAATCTAAAACATTTGTCTAAGATTGTTATTAGTAATTGGGTAGTTTATAAGAAAGATCAGGCATAGACTTGAGTATGACATGACTTTAGAAAGTAAAACCATTTAAGAACAGCTAAAGAGAGTAATTATTTTATACAAATGAGGTGCAAGAGGAAGAACCAATGCAGAAGAATTAGATGGGGGAGGAGGGCTGGTAATTCTGGAAACCTCTTTTCATTGGGAATGGGTTCAAGAGGGAACAACATATACACACACACACACACACACACACATATAAATTCAGAAAGAAATAAAATACCAAGGGGATAGGGAAGGGGGAGAGGATAAAGGAGGGATCTTAAGAGGGGAGGGTGATGGAATAGGTTAAAGAGGGAGGGTAGAAGGGTGTTTAGATTGATAGGAATGGGAGAACAAGGGAAGGATCTTTGGAGGGGAAGGGAAGTTAAGTAATAGGAGGGCAAGGTAGCAGGCAGAAGTCAATTAGAGGAGTTAGGAGAGATAGGAAATATGAGATGCACACAAACATGAAAACAAAGATCAGAAATAGAATTTGTTAGAGAAAGCATATGTATATATGTATGCATGTATGTGTATATATATATACGTGCATGTGTATAGATCTCTACGTAAATGTGAACATGCTTAATTGTAACCTTGGGGGGAAAGAGAACAAAATAAAAAGTACATAGCGGAGAACAAAAGAAAATTAATGGGTGGACAGTTCTCAACACAATATGCATTATTTATTATAGGTTTTCTTGCTATATATTTTGAATCCTCTCATGTTCTGTTGTGCATATAATATGCTTTCCCCCCCTTATTTTTTATTTAAGGGGTTTTGGGGTTTGTTTGTTTTTTGCTTTTTGGAGGGGGAAGATAGGGCAATTGGGGTTAAGTGACTTGCCCAAGGTCATGCGGCTAGTAAGTGTTAAGCGTCTGAGACTGGATTTGAACTCTGGTCCTCCTGACTCCAGGGCTGGTCCTCTATTCACTATGCCATCTAGTTGCCCCTATTAAAGTTTTAATGTTTAAGTTTGTAATGTTTCTTTTTCTTTTCTTATTGTGTATTTAAATTTCAGTAATAAAAAAGGAAAAGATTTTGTAAAAATAGCTTTCTGGGAAGAAGAGAGGAGGAATGCAGGGAGAAATATAGGTGATATAAAACAAAAAAAAATCCATAAAAATCTGTTTTTAAAAAGAAAGATAGGGGCAGTCAGGTGGCAAGTAAATAGAGCACTGACCCTGAAGTCAGGAGGACCTGAGTTCAAATCAGACACTCCATGCACTTAGTAGTTTTATGACCTTGGGCAAGTTACCTCACTCCAATTGCCTTCTGAGAGAGAGACAGAGACAGAGAGAGACAGAGA
>CM053594.1:130578935-130591930 GCA_028646575.1 Pseudocheirus occidentalis | reverse complement strand
ATGTGCACAGGAATCCTAAAGGCATACACACACACACCACACATACACACACAGATAATAAGAAGAGTATTCAAGATTTGAACTCAAGTCCTCCAACTGTTAATCCAGTTCTTTCCACCACAAGGTTGGACTATGTATGACCTTCTAAGGTTTCTTCTAACTCTGAGATTCTGTTATTCTGACACTTTATGGTTCTCTGAAAAATAAAGTGGAATTTGGATTATTTGTGAATTAAGGAGTAGAGAGATTAACCAGCCGCTCTTTACATGAAAAGACAATAAAAATAAGAGCAATGGGATACCTAATCTTGGTTCTGCTTTTATTGTTCTTCAGTCATGTCCAACTCTTCTTAAGACCATTTGGGGTTTTCTTGGCAGAGGTGCTGGAGTAATTTGTCATTTCCTTCTCCAACTCATTTTACAGATGAGGAAACTGAGGCAAACAGGGTTAAGTGACTTGCCCAGGGTCACACAGTACGTGTCTAAGAACAGATTTGAACCAGTCACCTAGCTGCCCTAGTCTTGATTCTAGAAGGCTGTTAATGAAACATACTTCTGTACTCTCAGTAGAGAACTGTGGGACCACAGCACCATGTGTGTGGGATGAGGGATATATTTTCAGAAATGGTAGATGTGTGAGTTTATTTTACTTAATCATGCTTCTTTCTTACAAAGGAAATTTCTCCTGGAGACTGGCTATTGGGAAATTGCAGTACTGCAAAGAAGTACCAATAACATATTTTAAAATAATAATTATTGAGTGGAAGAAATAATGTATTGATAATTCATTCCTGGCCCTATGCACACACGCACATGCACACATATAACTTTATTATTGTTCCCAATCACCAGTAATATTGTTCACTCAGGAGAAAGTGATCTAAATTCCATTTCAAGTCAATAGAGAAGGCTATATTATTACAGATGAAAAGCAATGGATATTTAAGAGAGAAATAATTCAATAATATGCCATTAATCTCTCTCTCTTTCTTCCTCAATTGACCTAATGCCCTCAAACATCCATGATGGAGAATGTGGGCGCAGATAGCATTTCAGTGGCATTCAATCAGCGCAAGCCACCAAGATCAATACAGCTCCCTGACATGAGCATGATTTTTTTTCTCTTTAACTACCACTTGTTCAGTGGGGAATTAGTGAGTTCTAGTTCATTAAATTCTGGATCAGGTGGCAAAGTTTCCCTTGGGACCCACACTGGATGTCAATTATAGTTGTGGAAGAATAGCATTTCAGGAATCTATGACCTGGAATCTCTTTGCCATTCCATAATAATTATATCTTAAGTGGCTTCCCACCCTTGGCGTTAGCAGCGTCTTCATCCTCTCATTTATTCTCCATTTAAAGGCAATCAAGATGAGTCAGAATCATTAGGTCCCTGACTCATCAGCATCAGAGAATTCCATTAAGTCATTGTTATTACTGTTATCATCATTCATAAGGTCCTTTGCAGAGGAACAGAATACAAGTTGAAGCCTCTTTAGGATTCCAGGCTTTGAGTCTAGAAGGGAACTTTAAAAGCCACAGCTAGGTGGTGCAGTGGATATAGTGCTGGGCCTCTAGTCAGAAGACTCATCTCCCTGAGTTCAAATCTGGCCTCAGACACTTCCTGGCTGTGTGACCCTGGACAAGTAACTTAACCTTGTTTGCCTCAGTTTCCTCATTTTTAAAATGAGCTGGAGAAGGAAATTGCAAACCAGTTCAATATTTTTGCCAAGAAGACCCCAAATGGGGTCTCCCCATGGAGAGTTGGACATGACTGAAATGAGTCAACAAAAAGCCCAGACTATTCATTTTATAGATGAAGAAATTAAGGCCAAAAGAGGGAATTGACTTGTACAGTGCTGTCTAATAGAATCATAGAATTCCAGAACTAGAAGGAATCTCAGAGGACATTGAGTTCTAGAATTTCTGACATAATATTGACTTTGCTGTTATCGTTTGCTTAACTTTTACTTTTTAAAAAATTCTGATTTTGGTGGAGCAAGACAATATCTCTTCTCCCAGCCCACAGATACATTTAGCAGGTCAGAGTATGGCTGGTTATATTTCCCCTCTATGTTCTAAAAGTCCCCCTAAGGAATCAGTGGTATTGAAAGCTACCAATGCCATCTGCTTCAGCCCCAATTCGTATGGGTTACCTCCAATGTCAGTCTCTATGATTAACATCCCAATGTCATTAATATCAATTAGTTTTAACAAAAGTATATAACTGAAAAGATATCAAGAACCAAAGTGCAAAACCACCTCCCAAACTGAGGTATATCCTCCCCTCTACCACCTGGGTTCCTAGGGGAAAGAGGGTTAAAATCAAAGCGGCTGCTACGAGCAAACATGAGCCTCATCAGCTTCCCTTCTGGTCATGGGCTAACTGCTGGACAACTCACTTCCTTTCTGTAGGATGTGTTGTCTTGGTTCCAGAGATGCTCCACTATGGGAAATGATGCTGCAATGCAGGTCACTCCTTGCCCCAATGCTTTACCTGGCTCTGCTGCAGTCATCAACTCTGCCACTGGATTTCTGTTGGCTCCTCTGATCTTGTGGAGAATTCCGATAACACCAACAGTAATCATCACTAGCATTTAAATGGTACTTACTATGTGTCAAGCACTCTGCTAAGTACTTTATTATTATTATTTAATTTTATTTAATGCTATTATTATTATCTTATTTGATTCTCATAACAACTTTGGGAGGCGGGTACTGTGTTATCTTTATTTTACAGAGAAAGAAACTGAGGCAAATAGAGGTTAAGTGACTTGCCTAGGGTCATGGCAGCTGATTAGGTATCTGAGTCCAGATTCAAACTGAGGACTTCCTGACTCCAGGACCAATACTTTACGAACTAGGCCAACTAGCTTTTTCAAGTCCTCCTCAAAGCGAGAAAGGAGAGAGGCAGCACAAATCCTGGGCACAGGCCACACAGCATCCAAGTGGGCACAAAATGGTTCCCCAGGCCTCTTTCTCCATAGTGGGAAGGGGGAAAGAACCTGTCTTTTCTCAAATGCCACCAGGAAAGAGAGAGTGATCTGGTCGGTGGGAATTCACACTCAGTTTTGGATTAGTAGCCAATAGAAAGGGTTTTCTTCATCACCCAGCAGTGGACAGGACATGGCTATAGAATACCTGTACATGCTCTGTGCCTGGGGATCACAGTCCCTCCATCACATGCCATGTGCGCTTCTAGAAGTCAGATAACCAGACCCTCTGTGGGGGTTGGTAACAGCCAGACCCTGCTACCCAGACTCCAGATCTGGACCTTCATTAACCAATCTCTCATCACAAGGACAAACACCAAATAAGAGGAGCATTTCCACACACAAAACAGAACAGAAAATAAGGATTGAGCAGGAAGCTGAGAACATGTACCACAAATAGCTTGAGTCTCCCTCCAAGAACACAACACATTCAAAATGTTGCCATCAAAGTTGTTCAGCTTGTCTCTTCCATTGATCATACTGATCGTCATGTTCTTTTCTATGCATTTTATTAAAAAAAATGTTTCAATGGCTCCTTTTTTTTACTCTTCTTTTTTTCATTTAGATAATCCTAATTTTGGTCCCTATCACCTGCTCCCTTTAAAAAATGGAAAGAAAATAAACATCTTTATATAAAAATATATATTGTCATTAGATGTTGATTGTGTACAAAAATATGTCTCATTTTGCACCTTGAGTTCATCATCTCATGCTTTATTATCAGTCCTATGGAACTGTGGTTGGTCATTGCATTGAACAAAATTCTTAAATCTTTCTTACTTGTTTTTCATTATTAATATGATTGTTTTCGTATACATTTTTCTCCTGGTTCTGCTCACTTCACTTGACATAAGTTCATACAAATCTTCTTAGATTTCTCTGAAATAGGGCAATGATATTCTGATACATTCATTTACCATAATTTGTTTATGGATGGACATTCCTAATATTAGTTGCTAATTCTTTGTCACTTCAAAAAGAACTGCTATAAATATTTTTGTATATATATGTTCTTTTCTTCTTTGTTTAATCTCAGAAGAGGGGGAATGGTTGTTGTTAAGTAGTTTTTCAGCTGTATCTGACTTAGTGCCACTCCATTTGGGGTTTTCTTTGCAAACATATGGGAGTGGTTCACCATTTCCTACTCCAGCTCATTTTACAGATGAGAAAATTAAGGCAAACAAGGTTAACTGACTTGCCCAGGGTCACACAGATAGTAAGTGCCTGAGGCCAGTAGTATTACTAGGTCTAAGGACAATTTAATGACTTCTTGGATATATTTCTAAGTGTTTTCAAGAATGGCTGGATCCATTCACAGCTCTCCGTGTATAGTATATTAGTGTTCTTGAACTCCTACAGCCCTTCTAACAATTTTCAATTATTTTTTGGTCATTTTTTCCAATCTAATGGGTATGAGGTAGAAGCTCAGAGTTGTTTCAATGTACATTTCTCTAAATGTTAGTTATTTGGAGCATTTTTTTTCGTGTCACTGTTAATAACTTGGATTTCTGCCTTTGAAAAGTACCTATTCATATCCTTTGACCATTTATTGGGGAATGGCCCCTGTTCTTATTTATTTGCACTAGTTCCTTCTATAACTTGCCTGTGAGGCTTTTATAAGAAAAAATTTCTGCAGAGATTTTTTTTCCCCTCAGAATCAACTGTTTCCCTCCCAATTTTAATTACACTAGCTTTTTGCAAAATCTTTTAAATTTTATATAATCAGAATTGTTCATTTTTTCCCCATTATCTCTGTCTCTTATTTGGTGATGAACTTCTCCTTTATCCATAGTTGCCATATGTTTCATTCCTTACACCTCCAATTTGTTTATGATGTGATATTTTATATCTATCATGTATCCATTTGGAACTTATCTTCATATATGTTGCAGAATGTCAGTCTAAACTTCATTTCATCCATACTGCTTTCCAATTTTTCTTATTTTTTTATTTTTATTTTTAAATTTTTTGCAACAATAAATTAATTAATTTATTTTCTTGTTTACATCATTCATTTCCACAAGATTTTGAGTTACGAATTTTCTCTCTATCTTGCTTTCCAATTTTTCAAAGCAGTTTTTGTCATCTAAGATGTATTTGCCTTAGTGTGTGGTGGGGGAAGAGAGGTAGAGGATGAACTAAAATATTGCGCTGCTATGTTTGCTTGCTTCTGTGTGTTATGCGTCCAATCCATTCCACTGATCAATTCTCTATTCTTTAATCAGTACCAAATAGGATAATGACTACTTAGTAGTGTAATTAGAGATCTGTTACTGGTAGTTCCTTTTCTACTCTACCTTTTTCATTGTTTCCCTGGGGTTCTGAGTCTTTTGTTCCTTCAGATACATTTTGTTATTTTTTTCCTAACTCTTTAATCCTATCCTTTGGTATTTTGAGTGGTATGACACTGAATAAGTAAATTATCTTAGGTGGTATTGCCATTCTTGTTATATTAACATGACTCAACCACAAACAATTAATGTCTCTTCAGTTATTCAACTCTTAATTTATGTAAAGAATGTTTTGTAGTGGTATCCACATAGTACCTGTATATGCCTTGGTAGGTAGACTCCAAAATAATTTATATGCTCTGTACCTATCATAAGGAAATTCTGTTTAGTACTCTCCCTGCTGGGTTTTGTTGGTAACATACAAAAATATACATCTATATGTATGTATATATGCATATATATGTATACACGTATATATGCATATATATGTATACACATATATATATGTATACATATATAAAATTGGTCTGGACTTTTAAAATCTTGCTATTTTGCTCTAGTTAGCATTTTACCCTTTCTACTGTTTCTTTCCCCTGCCCAACACAAATCTCCCTAAAAACAACAACTTCCCCCAAACCCTTTCACTTGAAGCTGCTATCCCTTCAAGCTACAGTCTTGTCTTTTCTCTTCTCTTTCTCAGCTGAACTCTTAGAAAGAGAAGTCTATTAATTTTCTCTATTTCCTTACTTCATAACTTCATCCTTGCTTCTCTTCTCTCCCTCATCCCCTATGTCTGATCAGTTCTCATGTCATGTCAATTTTATTTCTCACATTGATTTACTTCTTTCAACTTACACAGCCACTGCTATAACTGACTACATAGACCCCCTCCTGGAGGAAGAAGGAGACAATGGGAATCAAGAACACAGAAAGAAGGGTTAGCCTGGGAAAGAAGTACCAACTCTTCCTCCAATACTAGGGGACAAAAGAGATTAGAGGAGGGTGAGGATTGTAGAGGTATTTTGAGGTTCTGTGCAGGCAGAATGGATGAACTTCTTTGGTAAAGTAGGAGGCAGGGACTTCTGTGAAAGGGAAGGGAAAGGTTGGGCATTATGATGGACACTTGTATTCCTTGATGCTGGGAAGGCTGAGGCTGTGAATCACCTGAGTTGGGAGTTCTGAGATGCAGTAGGGCCAAATTCATTTGAGTATTGGCAGTAGTCCATATGGTGAGGGGTTATCCTAGGAATCTAAGAGGGGTTACTAAGCTGCCAAGATTGGGGGATATGGTGGGTGGGGGACTGGCCCAGATTAGGAAAAATGGAGCAGGTGAAAGCTTTCCTGTTGATCAGTTTTTGAATTGGGTCTGTGAATGTAAACTGTAAATCCAGATTGGGTGAGATAGGTGGGTCTAAGAAAGAGAAGAACAAAGAGGAGAAGGAGAAGGAGGAGGGGAAGCAGGATGAGGAGGAGAAAGGTGAGGTGGATTGTTTAGGGGGCTTGATGAGAGATGTTTTGCACTAAGGGTTATGGAAAGTATGATAGAATGACAATACGAGAAGACTAAAAGAATTGTGATGCAGAAATGGACTAATTGAGATTAGACAATATAAATTGTAGTGGATACAGTCACCTTGAAAGTGAGACTTTCTCGAGCAGCATTCAAATAACATTCCCCCTAAGAGTAGAGCGAGAGTATGCCCCAAGGTTGGGGCTTGACCAAACTTGAGTGGTTATAGTACAAAGGAACAAATGATCCAAGGGTAAAATATAATGCAGTAATTCATATTTGTACTAGTCCACCAAATTGCCAAGGCTGTGAAAAAGGGAATATGAGGTCAGAAAAGGATAGTTAACAGAGAACAGAGAGGGATGAAGGAAATGGAGATCTCAGTAAAGATGAAAACTAGGTTTAGCAGAAGGGCAGAAGAGGAAAAGATGGAAAGATAGGAAGTTGTGATTAGAGAGGGATTTCAGAGTTATGGATCATGGAGGTATGGTAGATAACAATGTTCAGGGATATAAACATCCCTATGGATAATGGATTGGAATGAAGATGAGCACAAGAGTTTAGAAGATTGGTAGTTTTGAAAGCCAGGATATTTGAATAACATCGAACAAGAAAAAGATACCTTTTTTTCCACAGATAAAGGAAGCCCTTTAGATAGAAAAAGATGGTTTTCATATGATGTTAATCAGTGGCATCCTGGAAAATGTTTAACAACTTACTCTCTAAGAAAAAAATGTAAACAAGACAGATTTTTAGTTTTAATTTGCATTATCAACATTTTTCTCTCTCTTAAGTATAGACAATCAGCAGAACAATAGATAAATCTGTATTGTTTGCTGATTTCATTTCTGAGGCATAAATACTCATACTGAAAATTTAACAATCAAGAGCTGATACAAGCCAGTTCCAGCAAGTTGCTGATTCATGCTTTGAAGGATCTTAAAGATTCATCCGAAGTCATCCAGCTAATAAGTTGCAGAACTAGAACTTTATCCTAATTCTTTTGAATTTCTCATTATACTATCCTGCCTCTTCATCAAAGAGTTTGACTATAATGAACACCTGAAGACTACTCCTACTAATTTTTGGACTCTGATAGCTTAGAACTCCCAATTTCCAAATCTTGTCATAAAATTCCCACACTGAACTGTGGTAGGCTGGAATCAGGCCCCAGGGACCAATAGGACCAGCTGGTAAGTCAGTGGGGAACTGCCCCTCGTGAATTATCTGAGGCTCAGGTGGGGATCTTCACATTGGCAGACATTTGGAGAGGAAGGATCTCTTTGAGGAGAAGATAGAGGCTACCCTCAGCAGGAAGCTCCTTAGCTGGCTACAAAACTGTTACTTGGGTCATTAAGAGGGTCTTAGAAAATTTTGGGGAGCTCTACTAAATAAAGGAAGTACCTGATTTGCACACTGTGCTCCTTAGTATTGTATACCACCATACTAAAAAGAATTGGCCATAGCATGATGTAGTAGACAGAGCTCTGGCTTTGGAGTCAGTCACAAAGACATGAGTTCAAATCTTCCCTAAGACATTTTACTAGCTGTGTGACCCTGGGCAAATCTGTGTTTCAGTCCTCTCACCTGTAAAAATGAGGGAGATGGACTCAAAGACCTCTAAAATCCCTCCCAGCTCCAGATCCATGATTCTATCATCATATGTGCACAAACCAAGAAATTCTCAATCTGTTGCTACCACTATCCCTATGGCCACGGACAAGTTTCTTCTAACTTTGGGCCTATTTAATCTTTTTGAGCCTTAAGAATATTAAAAACTTAACGATTATTTCTGAATTGGATAAAATTTATTAAATGAGAACATTAGACAAGATGATCACTAAGGTATCTTTTAGTTTCAAAATTCGAAAGTCTTGTAAAGTAATCTTTGAAAATATAACATTGACATTAGCAGACACATAAGAAGCACACTGGGAGAAATATAGCTGATCAACCAATAAACATTTATAAGGTTCCCACTGGTTGGTTGGTTGGTTAGTTGGTTGGTTAGTTGGTTGGTTGCTATCCTTCATTTTCAAAGAGGACCAAAATGACATCACTTTGCTAGAGTCAAGTTACGATGTGCCCAACTGTGACTGATCAGACCAATACAAGCTAGGAATGTTCTACCACAGGTCAGGCACAAATAGTCCATGTGAACATTTGGGGTGGATTCTCTCAATTTTTTGTGTTTTGTGTTTCTTCTGAGCTACTTCAATTCTGTCTTGACCACAGAGCACAGCACCTTATCTGATGAGGGCATGCCATGTTGAACGGTCTTGTGCCGGTGTCATCCATGTCACGCAATCAGTTTCAAAGTTCTTGGAGTTGGTGGGGCTGCATTCATATCCCAGTTCTATGCTCAACTTCTCTAATCTTGGGCTCCTTATCTGGGCTTCAATTTCTTCCTCTGTAAAATGAGGAGCGGGGGGAGTTTAGATTTTATCATTTATAGTATGTTCCCCCTCAGATGAAATCTTCAAGAGAAAGACAAATGACCCGTTGTTAGATAAATTGTCGTGGGAATCTCAGTCAGATTTAGGTTGGACTAGATGGTCCCTTGTGTCTCTTCTAATTCCAAGATTCTATGATTCTGTGATTCTTTCCCTTATAACTCTAAATCCTAAGATTTAAAAAAAAAAGCCTTTTCCATGTCTAACATTCTGTGATTGTGTGATTTTGGACCACCTGCTCTAAAAAAAAAAAGATACTTTAATAAGCCTTGGTGATTACATTTAAATTATATTTAAGTTCATATATGACCATGTAACTACTCAATAAACTCACATGACACCCTATTGCCTTATAGATATAATATAAATTCCCCTATTTGGCTTTTAAAACCCTTTACCATCTGGCCTGAAACTGTCTTTCTAAACTCACTTTACCTTATTTCCCTTCCTTCACTTTATAATCCAGTCAAACTGAATGTCTCTTGGTATCTCACACTTCATCTCCTATTTCTACCATTCATTTAATTCAGACATTCCCCACCTTTTATCTAGAGTATTGCAACAGCATTCCTAATTGGATATCTGGATTCCATTCCACGTCCTTCCTAATCCATCTGCCATATGGCTGCTAAAATAATCTTGCTAAAACACAAACTTCACCACGTCACTCCCTCACTCAAATATGGCTCCTTACCAACACTCTGATGAAGTCCATCTTAGGTTGGAGCTTAAATCATTTCACAGTCTGATTCCAATCTACCTAGAAGGATTTATTGCTCATTACTCTCACAAACTCTATATTCCAGCCAAACTAGTCTCTTGCTATTTCTCAAATTCAGTATTCCATCTCCCCCCTCTGCACCTTTGTATGCAGGTTTTCCCCAGTGCCTAGTGAACACTCCCTAACCCCCTTGCACCTCTTAGAATCTCCACTTTCCTTCACGGCTTAGCTCATGTGTCACTTTTTTATGAAAAACTTTATCTCAATCTCCCCAGATGTTAGTTTTCTTTTCCTCCTCAAATTCTTGTAGAAATACTTACCTGTTTACATGTTACATCACCCCAAGAAGAGTGTAAGCTCCTTAAAAGCAGGGACTATTCCATTTTTGTCTTTGTGAATTCAGCCTGGTGCCTTGAAAACCAAAGTCACTTAATAAATGCTATTACAATTAGATTGATTAAATGAGTTTTTATTTTATTAATCACAAAGAAGGAGAAAGGAAACAAGGATTCATTAAGTGTTTACTATGTGTCAAACACTGTGCAAAAAGAAAAACTGTCCCTGTCCTCAAAATGCTTTCATTCTAATGGGGGAGGGACTTCAACATACAGAAGGGAGTTGAAAAGGTTGTGGATGGGGAGTGGGGTGGGAAGATGAAGATACCTAGTGTGAGAGCATGATTCTGAAATCCAGAAATTCAGGAACAGGGCCTGGAAGGGAATGAAGAGAGGCTGGCCTGGCCCCTTCACAAAATGGAAACTCTAGAAGCAATTCATCAATGAGAGAAGGATGGAGTGGTCCTTGTACAAGGATATTTCATTGTGAGCAGGGAGCACAGTGTAGGATATTGGAGGGCAGAGAGTCCCCAGGTGTTGAGGGAAGTTCCGGGAGGAGACACAGTGGAGGTATGACTTGGAAGTGTAGTAAAGTTTGGAAAGTCAGGAGCCCAGCTGGAAGAGGACACAACAGTCCTAAAATCAAAATAGATAAACTCAGAGTACAGTTATTTTTTTTTTACCATCTGGGATCTTTTTTGGACAGACAGCTCTTCAATTCTGAAATATAGTGAAGTCAGAGCTGTTGATATTTGCCTCCCACTAAGCAAGAGTTTCTTTGAGGCAAATACTAGGCTGGCATTTGTATTCTCAGGAGGGGTGGTGGTGGTCATATGTTTCATGGGTGACTGACATTCTTAACATAACCAAGCAGTTTTTCTTAGGTGACTGAACTGTTCAGACTTTGAATCAGACTCCTCTAGTTCTGGAGCTCCCCAGGGGTTGGTAGACACAGTTGGATACTGCACTAGCTCTTGGGCATCAGGTGTGTGTCACCTGTGGTTCATGTTCAACCCTTCCTACACAAAAAAGAAAACAGCTTTAGTGTGCCAGGGACCTAGGGCCTCTAGGAAAACTCCTGTGGGGAGTGAGGGGGGAAGGAAGCCTAAGTGAGTGCATGCCACATAGATGACATACTGTATATTTTCAGAGCCCTGCTGCATCAGGCAAATTCCTTCTTGTTGTATCGGTGTCCTGGGACTTTGCACCACCCAATTCTAGTTTTCCCCCAACTCAAAAAAATAAAAACTGAAACCCACAACCAGCAGCAGTCTTATGAATACAGACATCAGATTAAAACAAGAGAACCTCAAAGGAGGTTGGGAGTATCCAGTCTCCCCAAGGCATGTACTTGAATCTGTGTCACTGGAGAAACTATTCCTTTTCTCCTTTTATGTTCAGTTCTCTTGATTCATATATTTTGTTGCTGAAAAGTAAAGGAAACTATGCATAGATTCCAGGGGTTCTGTGAGTTTGGATAAGAGAAAAATACATTTTTATTTTTATTAATCTCTAACTGAAATTTAGCATTTCCTTCAATTGTGGATTTTTAAAAAATATATTATTCTGAGAAAGGGTCTGTAGACATTACCATACTGCCTAAGAGGTCCACAACAATAAAAGAAGATGAACCCCACCCCCCACCCCGGTCTAGAGTTATTCTTACCCTTGCATGGAAAGACTACCTACAAGAGTGGTGTGGCCTTTGATCTCTGAGAATAAAAGCACTGTCCTTTCTAATGCACTGAGCAGTCAGCCACTTCACTTTGCCATCTGCTAGGCTGTCAACACAGAGGTCTAAGTAACACCTGAGAAGTTGCTGTTCTCAATAAGAAAAAAGTTTACACGGTGTAAGAATCAGGTTCTACATGGAAAACCATTTCCCTTTCCCTTTGGAGAGAGGCAACAGTTTCCAAACATTTTGAAGTCATGAAATCTTTTTGTAAATTAAAAAAAAAGAACCTTGATCAAGTTCAAGTTTAATGTTATATAAATATAAACATCCATGTACATGAATCATGGGATCCCCTTTGGCATTGCCCCTGTTGATTACTTCCACATTCATGGTACTCAAGAATCAATAGTCATATGATAATCATAGACAAAGCTGGAAGGGATATTAGAGGTGGTCAAATACAACACTCTCATTTTATAGATGAGGAAGTGAGTCCAGAAAAGACCAAATGATTTGCCCAAAGTCAAACAGTTATTTAGTATCTAAAATGGATTGAAAAATAGATCTTCTTTATATCAAGTCTACTGACTTATCTACTATACCACATTACCATCTCAGTCTACAAGTCATGGAACATCATTTCCATTGACTTGTCCTGACCAAGTCAGAGTAAAACAGTTGACATTATAGTACATGAAAGGACTTTTCATTAAAACACAATTCAAAGTAAATTAGGAAAAAAAATGATCTTCCTTATTGTTTCAGTCATGCAGTAAGAACCAATTATTAACAGTTGGAAAACTTACTCTCTACATCCACTTTCAACTATGTCATGTAAAAAGCATGAGAAAGGTTTACAGTAGTTTACAAAATTCCACATAGTGCTGGGAAATATGTGTATTCTTTAGCAGTTCCATTTTGAAGACACCATAAGGTTTTTTTTTTGCTCTAGTTTTTCTAGCAATTTGTTCAGTTCTATACTTTTCCTTTTGTTTAATTCTGTTAGACTTTTCCCAAACTGAGAGAATTGAGATAATCCTGTCACTCTTATATCTATGTATTCTTATAGCTTAGGTAA
>CM053594.1:130554305-130569835 GCA_028646575.1 Pseudocheirus occidentalis | reverse complement strand
TGGCTTGGGAGGCTCACTCCTCTGGCCACCCTGGGGCCTGGCCTGGCCAGGGCTGCAGTTTTGGGCTGGGCTGGTCTCTGCTCTGGCACGAGCTGCTCCTCTCCCATCCCGTTCCTCATGCCTTTGCAGATGTGGAGGTGCTGGAGGCTGTAGATCTTCTCCTCTGAAGACTGGCTGCGGCATGGCTTGGCTCAGCTCAGCCCAGCTCCTTCCCACCACTCCGGGCCTGGCGGTGGTCTCGGCTTCAGGCTGGGCCAGCCTCAGCTCCCAGCCGCCACAATAAGCCCCTGCTGCCACGCTGGCTTCAGCGAGAGATGTGTTTTCTATATTTTTGTGAGTCTGAGAGTCCTAGGCTTTGTCTGGGATCACATTTTATGGATGTCTGCTTCTACGCTGCCATCTTGGCTCTGCCCCCCTGCTCTAACTTTCTAACTTCATTTTATGCTACTCCTTATCCACATTAAAAATAAACAAATGAAGAAAACCTGAACAAGGAAGCCATTGTCCTGCTTGGAGCAGAAAAGGTGAGGCCAATGCGCCAGATCACAAAGTCATATCATCATAGAAATGAACCCAGGAGGTCTGACAAATTACTTTGACCAGTTCTGATCTGCCTCTGAAACTTTTAAAAATAGTGGTATGACCCAGTGCCTGAGTGTAAATGGGATTTAAAAGAGCCTTCAACAAGGAAGCTGTATAGGGCTTGACATTAATTTCATGAAAATTACCTAGCCTGTTCTGACAGCAGTCACATAAATTGTCACCAATTTGACTCTATGACATATGGAGCAAAGTGTTCCAAAGCACAGAAAGATGGAAGATGGAGATTAATATACAGGCACACATGGCTGCCAGAACAATTAGTCTTTAATGAATTTCAATCCTATGTGGTAGCTGTATCAACAAAGGACTGAACTGAGAGTGAAGGCCGAATGGAAAACCCTTCACTGGTGTATATGTAGAAAGGTTGGAAAGAAGAAATTATTTCTAACTCAAGCACAGGAAAGCATGACTGAGAGTTTAAGAACCTCAGAAAAATGCCAAAGGCCACACTTGAAGCTCCCCTAAAAAGATCATAAAAGTCAAAAAACTGTCTCTACTCACACATTTCACTCTGACAGAATTAACAAGGAAGTTTTCCAGTTAGGTTTCCTATGCATAATTATAGGTCTTTACCAGGATATAGGCACTACAGAGTAATTGCAAATTAAAGTTTCTTTCAGAAAGTACTTAGAGTATTTCTGGCCATTTCTAAATTTAGACTGTTTGATAGACACAGTCCATAGCCTCCACTTTGCCTTGCATGTGCATATTCTCTTTGAACCCATATAGTCTCCATGTCCAGAGAAAGTACACTATGTTGTTGCAGCAAAGATGAGTGTCAAGGAAGTAGAGATTATTGATTCTTGTGTCACCCAGATGGTTTTGTAAGAAGAATAACTCTAAGAAGAATAAACTTAGAACAGAAATTTTCCCCAAAGAGCAAACTGTGGCATGGTGTGAAGAGAGTCAATGGGTGATTTAGCTTTCTTCCTCTTTCCCCCATGGTAGCTCTCTATCTTTAAATGACCAGCAGCAGAGATGATTTATTTCATTGTAACCATTAGGTGGTGCTAAGAGCCCCTCGATGTGGAGGGCCTCACTCTGTTGATTTGTGCATGGCCCAAATGAGGTGGAAATGTGGAGTCCATAACCTGTTTTTTATGGTTATTAGAGTCCTATTCCTCCACTGAACTTCCTTCTGCAGGATGATGCCACTTCTACCCTACAGGTGGGAGTTGTCTAAGTGTGTATTGTTGTGATGCTCTATCCAATCAAAATGGCATTGGGACCACCCCCACGTCCTCCCCTCCCCCCTCAAATTTGCCTTCTTTATGATGGTTCTATGTTTCAATGAATGATAGTCATGTGACCACTGTATAATGAATTTGGCTCCTTCCAGAAGCAGACTGAGGCTAAGATTCTGCATACAGCCTCCCCACCCCCTCCCTTAGCAGAATTAATAAATCAATAAGCAGGACTTAAAAATCAGAGAGCACATTGTTCAGTCATTCAGTCTACCCCATGGACCATAGGATGCCAAGCCCTTCTATCCGCCACTATCTCTCAGTTTCTCCAAGCTCTTGTTCATGGCTTCTTTCCCTCTCATCCTTGGCTGTCCAGTTATCCTTTTACCTTCAATATTTCTCAGCATCAGCTCTTTTTCAGTGAGTCTTATCTTCTTGTTATGTGACTAGTATTTCAACTTCAGTATTTGACTTCCCAGTGAGTAGTCTGAATGAATTTCTTTGACTATTGACTAATTTGATTTGCTGAATATCCAAGGGACTCACAAAAGTCTTCAGTACCACAGTTCAAAAGTATTTATTCTACAGCATTCAGCTTTCCTTATAGTCCACCTCTCACAGCCATATGTTGCTGCTAGAAAAACCATAGCTTTGACTATCCAGATCTTTGTCAGCAAGGTGATGTCTCTGCTTTTTAGTTTGCTATCCAGATTTGCCATTGTTTTCCTTGCAAGGAGCAGGTGTCTTCATTTCATGGCTGCAGTTGCCATCTGCAGTGATCTTTGAGCCTAAGAATATAAAATCTGACACTATTTCTATTTTTTTCTCCCTCTGTTTGCTAGGACATGATGGGACCAGTTGCCAAGACCTTAATTTTTTTGAGTTGAGCTTCAGGTCAGCTTTTACACTGTCCTCTTTCACCCTCATCAAAAGATTTCTTAATTCTTCTTCATTTTCTGCTATCAGAGTAATATTTTCCATGTATCTGTGGTTGTCAGTATTTCTGGCTTAATTCTGGCTCTTCTTTTATCTAGCCCAGCATTTTGAATGATGTGTTCTGCATGTATTTAACTAAATAAGGTGACAATATACAGCCCTATCATACTTTTCTAATCTTAACACAAACTGGTGTTCTAGAGAACAAAAACATATTAAATATGAGGTATCTGTAAGCGTGCTGTTTTCTTAAGTTCTGGAATTAGCCCCATGCACTGTATCAGTCTGGACCCAGGAGTTCAAGGCAATGAGTACTGTCAATTCTACCTTGAGTTGACAAAACAATGGAATGACAGTTCCTGCAGGATAGTTGACTCATATTTTCCATAGGACCGGTCATTGGGTACAGATGCCAATCCTTTGAAAGCAGGATCTTAGTTTCCTTGGAGCCCAGAGGCTGGAATAGGGGCATCTGATGAGAAGTAGACCTCAGGAAGGTCAGTGATTTGTCTGATCTTTGACAATTTAACCAACCCATCACACCTGGGTTTGGGGGAATTGGTAGTCAGCTTAACTGAGTAGCACGGTCCTCATTGTACAGGTAACCCTTTCCCATTTGTTGTGACATCATTTACTACTGCAGTTGAGGCATCAATATCCATGGCATTAATCTCTGAAACTCATGGCAGGGTGTGTGTGTGGGGGGGGAATGCTGGGTAGTGGAGAGGCAACAGCAAGAAGGACACTGAATCTTCTCGCTCAGAAATTCAGTCTCAAGAGATATTCCCAAATGTATACGATGGGGGATGGGAGAAATTAGAAAGGAGAAAAAGTTGGGGAGACTGCTTCCAGAAAGACATGATGATGTGAGATGTAGAGGCATAGATTCCCAAAGTGGACAATACCACCCCCTGGGCAGTGCTGGAATGATGGGGAGTGGGGCAGTAGTACCCTCTTGTGCAATAGATGGACATTGAATAAAAGTAAGGGGGCGGTGGAAGCCTAAGGATAGAAGAACATTTTGGAAAACCATTCCTACATATTCTATCTGTTGTGTAACAGAGTTAAAGTCATAGTATTACATTATTTTCCAAATAAACACACAATATACAAGTTAAAACCCATCAGTGGTCAAATCTGCCAACAGGTGTTAACAAGTAAGTGTTGGCAGGCAAGCCTGTTGTACATTGTTGGGAAGTTCAGCATGTGCTGGCAGGAATGTGTGCCTGCAAGGACTTGTTTACAATATAATACTGTATGAGTACATAGCACAATATTGCATCATCAAAATTTCAATGCAGGGAAAAACCCCACAAATTTAGAATAAATTATTAAATTTAAGGTGCATCATTTTTTGAGGGAGGAAGGCAAGGCAATTGGGGTTAAGTGATTTGCCCAAAGTCACACAACTAGTAAGTATGTCAAGTGTTTGAAGCTGGATTTGAACTCAGGCTCTCTTGGCTCCACCTAGCTGCCCCAGTTTTATATATTTGAAATGACATAAATTTAAAAAAAATGTTAAAGGGTTAAAGAAAGTAGATATCCAGGGAGGCGCTGAGTAATTTTTTTAAAAAGGGGTGATAGGCCAAATAAATTTGGGAACATCTGGCTGGATTAGAGCATTCCCAGGTATTCTGAAACTGGTTCTGGTCTGCTTGCCACATAGTGAAAAGGAAGATTTTTGGCTAGCAGCGTAGAGAGTACTGGATGCATTAAAAAAATCACTAGTCAGCAAGAGTATTCTCTTGAATGGGTTCTTTCTGATCTTTGTTAGAACTGGTGAAAGAGGATGAATGGCTATGGGTGGTTGCGTGGGGGAGGAATCCTTCTTTCACTCAGAAATGGCATCATGACTTTCTGTTGCCTAAGTCCCCGTTTTGTCCAATTTTTTCTCCCTTCTATATTAAAAAGCTTTGGAGATGGCTATAATGTTATGAGCTTGGAAAAGTCTAGAGAGTGAACTACCAGGAGATATGTGAGTGAAGCCCATCCTAAGTTTTCACATCTAGCCAATCCAGCATTGAAGCCCCATGGAGAGGAATTGCTTCTGGGATCCAGCCCAATGGTAACTGAAATGAGGACCCATCCAGAATTGATGCTAGATTTAGAACCAAACTTCATGGGACCAAAGCTATGTAGAAACTTTAAGTCTGAGACTATTCTCCCCAGAGAACGGAAGGAAATATGGGAGAGTCTTCCCTCTAGGTATTGGTTGGGACGTATTTGTGCTTCTATTCTTGCTATCTGTGTCAAGTAAATTTCTCTTCAAATAAGTCAATCTATGTTACTGGTCAAACGAAACTGGAGTGTTAATCACTGGGAGTTGGAGGCAGTGGTGTAGGGAAGCATTGCAGAATGGGAACTTAAGCTGATAGCATTAAAGAAAGATACTCTACAACTCCCCAGGGATACCTGAAAGTGGGTATGTAGCTAGTCTCACCCTGGGAGAGGGAGTCCTGAGAGATTTATTACATGTGCAAAAACATTTTTAGTTGCTGGAGTGGAGCCATTCAGGCCTAGAACATTTTTATCCTTGGATGCCATTTTGGACTTTTGATTTATATTAAACTAGTACTTACAAAAACCAAATGGCACAATTGCCTAATAGAGTTCTAAAGGCACTTCAACTTATGTTATCTCTAAACTAGTTAGCCAAGTAGAATGAAATGGTGAAGGTTAAGTTGTGTGCACATTCTAATAATGGTAGACAATAAGGATATCACTCTGGTGTCTCAGTGGCAATAGCTCCATTGTATTCTGTCCTGGCAGATCACACTTGGAATATGATGTTCAGTGCTAGACACATTTTAAAGAAGGGCATTGATAAACCAGAAAATATCCAAAGGCCAGACATGGTGGTACAAGCCTCTAGTCTCTGCTCTTGGCAGAATCCTGAGGCTGGTAGATGATTTGAATTCAGAAGGCTCCGAACTGTAGGGCTAAAGCCCATTGGGTGTCCACACTACATTTGTAAGTGAGCCTGGGGGAGTGGAAGGCCATCAAGCTGCCTAAGGAAGGGTAAGGGGCCCAGTTTGGAAAAACAGAGAAGATTAAAGCTTATGTGCTGATTATCACTGGGATTGGGCCTGTGAATGGTCGCTCCACTTTCAGCTTGGGTGAGCACGGGAGAGTGAATCTCAAAAGAGGAAGGAAAGAAGGAAGGAAGAAGCTTGAGTTTATGTCACAAGAGGATCAATCAAGGGAAATGGGGGTGTTTAGCCTGAAGGGAAAAAAGATCTAAGGAAGACATGATTGTCTTTTTATAAAAATACTAAAGAGTGGGAGTGGGGGGACATTTGCCTAATCCTTGCTGAATGTCCTTTCCATTCTATGGCTAAGTAAACCCCCCTTTTATTAACTGTTCAGTGATCTATGTGTGCCTCATTTTGTTTCAATGTTTAAGGGATCCGAACTCAGATCTTTTCTGATTTTGTTCAGTGCTCTATCCACTGTATGATACTTCTGTTGATGCTTAGCTCACCTCTAATGTCACGCCTAGTCTCATTCCTCTCACTGTGCTGTCTTTTAGTATGACACAATCTGATTTGCAATTTGGCTTCTGTTGCTCTCCATCTTCTTCAAGGTCATTAATAAATACCTCACTGTGAAGTACAGTGGCTTTTTTGCTGGTCTCATTCTCCTTGATTTAAACAGCCTTAGAGTCAATTGTTAAGAAGCCTCTTGATGTGGGTGAAAGAGTTTAAAAGCTGGCTTAATGCTTAACATTGAAAAAAAAACCCAACCCCCCCCCCCAAAAAAAAACTAAGCTCATAGCAATTGGTCTCATTACTTTCTGGCAAATAGAGAGAGAAGAAATGGAAGAAGTGTCAGATTTTATATTCTTGGTCTCAAAGATCACTGCAGATGGTAACTGCAGCCATTAAATGAAAAGATGCTCCTTGGAAGGAAAGCTATGGCAAATCTGGACAGAGTACAAAAAACAGAGACATCATCTTACTGATAAAGATCTGTAGAGTCAAAGCTATGGTTTTTCCAGTAGTACTGTATGACCGTGAGAGATGGATTATAGCGAAAGCTGAGGACTGCAGAATTGACGCTTTTGAATCACTACTGGAGAAGATTTTTGAGAGTCAAAACAGTCAATACTTAAAAGAAATTGATTCAGTCTATTCACTGAAAGGTGAAATACTGAAGCTGAAACTTAAATACTCTGGCTATATAATGAAAAGATGGGACTCATTGGAAAAGAGCCTAATGCTGAGGAAGATTGAAGGTGAAAGGATAATGAGACAGCAGAGCATAGATGGCTAGATAGGGTCGTGGGAGCAAGGACCTTAGACAGACTTTGAGAGCTAGTGAAGAATAGAAGGGCTTGGCATGCTATGGTCAATGGGATCATGAAGAGTTGGACAGGACCACACACCACCACTGCCACCACCATCACTGCCACCCAATTGTTATTCAAGAGGCAGCTAGGCAGTGCAGAGGAGAGATTGCTGAGCCCTGAGGCAGGGAGATCCCGAGTTGAAATGCAGCTTCAGAAGCTCAGCGGCTGTGTGATCTTGGACTAGCTACTTAAATCTCTGCTTCAGTTTCCCCATCTGTAAAGCAGGGATAATATAGTACCCACCTCCAAGAGTAGTTGTGCAGATAAAATAAGATAATCTATGTAAACTTCTTTGGAAACCTTAAAATTCTATATAAATGGTAGCTATCATTAGTATTTTCAGTGTCTTCAAATTAGTTTTTATTTTGTGTTTTATGCTATTTGTGAAGATAAATGACATAAAGCAGCTAGGTGGCTCTGTGGATAGAGTGCCAAGCCTGGAGTCAGGAAGATTCAAATTTGGCCTCAGCCACTTAATATCTGTGTGACCCTGGGCAAATCATTCAACTCTCAGTTTCTTCATCTGTAAAATGAGCTGGAGAAGGAAATGGTAAACCACTCCAGTAGCATTAACAGTGTATGGGATGAAGGGAAGAATGAAAACTTCTCCATTTGGGGTTGTTAACTTTCCCTCCCCCACCCCTCCTCCATTGCTGCTGTCAATCACTTTCATCTCCCTTTGTCTGTTTTCCTGCCTTGGTGGGACCCTCCCCCCCCTTTCTCTTGCTGTCCTAGTTGGGGAAGAATTTAGTGAATATGCCTCTCCACCAATGAGAGAGGAAACAGTTGGGAAAGGGGGCTTGACTAAGTTAAATTATAAATTCTTGCCCTGTCTTTTGTAACTGGCCTCTTCTCCGTGATGAATCATGGGGAAGAACGCCCTCTTCTCTGGGGGAAGAGAATAAACTCCTGTTCTTATTCTAAGAGATCTCTGTGTTTATTTTTCCACTAGATTAAGAATGAAGGATATTTTTCAACCCAAACACCAATAGAACTCCAAATGCGTTCATGAAGAATCAGATAAGGCTAAAAAACAAAATTAGTTTGTATAAACTTTGTAAACCTTGAAATATTATATAAATGCTAGCAATTATTAATATTCTTACTCTCTTGAAATTAGATTGTATTTATTTAACTATATGGATGCTTTATTTTCCCCATAGGGCTACAAAAGCTATGGCTTCTCTCATTAGTGAAATATTTTTTAAAGCATCTATTGTGTTTCCCCGATTTTTCTAGAAGATGCCATAGTTATACTATTGAGCCAATAGAGATTGTGTGGTGGCCAGATTTCTGATTTCTTTTCCCATTATGCTTCATTAGGGAAGGTAAGCAGAAACATTCTAAGAGAATGTTTAAAAAAAATAGGAGCCTCTCAGATATGTCACAGCATATGACAGTACGCTTGATAGGTTATAGGTCAGCCTTCACCGGTGACACTGATGGAGTAGAGACAAAAGTTAAAGCACAAAGCTTTATACTGATCATGCCTGACCACAACCTGCTGCTGGCCAGATTCTGGAGGTCATACAAATACTTTTATTGTTCTTTCTGTTGTTCCTGTTTTGCTTTCCAGAGTACAAAACAACCATGAAGAACTCCAAGGCCTTCTTTCTCTAATGCTTGACTGATAGAAGACTATATTCTACTAGGGCAAGTTAACTTTACTTAGTTGAATGAACTTAAAGTGTCCTCAACATCTATCCTTGTTAACTTCCTTCTCCTGCAATGGCTCAGTAAATCTCCCTTTGTTAACTGTTGAATGGCCAAGTGTTCCATTTTGTTCTGATACAGACATCAACTGTCAATGGACAGGCCTCTCTTTTTGTATCCTCAGCGCTTACGTAAAAATGTTTATTGTTTGATCGATTGATTGACTTGAGTCAGGCCCATTCAGAAGAACTGGCAAAACTTGAATGATCTCATTGAAGAAGAATATGGGCAGGACAGAGGAAGGTAAGCCCAGATTGGCCTTTATGCTTTTGGGGAGGCTTTAGATGATGCCTCTAAAGATGGTAGTTGTTTACTAGGACATCTCTCCACCTTTAGGAGGTCAGGGGGTATTTATTTAGCTGGGAGAGACTGATATAATATGCTCTGTATCCTTAAGAATTGTTTCTTGAAGATAATTGCTGTAAACTGTCTACCAGCTGTGTCGTCTTGGGCCCAAGCCAACATGAAGTCATAGAGATGGAAAACAGAGTGCCACCCGTGAAGAATAAGAAGCCCAACTTGACCGGATGTAATAGGGGACCACTGGACTTTGTTGATGGGGAGGAGAAGAGAGGTCAGGGAGAAAGAGAAATAATATCTGATTTTCCTGAGATGTAGGTCTGCCCATGCCAGCCCTCGAAAACCACCTCCCTCCCGCTCAATAAACTACTTCCAGGATCAAATATAAATTCTTCTGCTTGGCATTTAAAACTGTGCCCCCAACTTACCTTTCCAGCCTCATTAGACATTACTATTCCCCTTCCCACACACTATAATGGTCCTAATTTATTTTTGTGGTTGTGTGTGACTAACTCTTGACACCATTTTTGGTTTCCTTGGCAGAGATGCTGGAATGTTTTACCATTTCCTTCTTCAACTCAATTTACGGATGAAGAAACTGAGAAAACAGGGTTAAGTGACTTGCCCAGGGTCACACAGCCAGTAGGTGTCTGAGTCCGCTTTTGAACTCAAGAAGATGAAATCTTCCTGACTCCAGGACTGGCATTCTATGCACTATGGCGCCACCTAGCTGCCCCATTTACAATCTCTTTGGGCCATACTGCAGGGAGCTGGGCCTAACTGCGCAGGCCAATGATAAATGACCCCTTTGTTCTCAAGTGTCTAAGAGCAGTAATGCTTTCCCAAAAGGTGTAGAAGCATCAATAGCTACACATAACTGCTTGGCCTTAGTACATTTCTATCTAAATCCCCAAAGTAGGTTTTGGATCCCTTCAGTTCTGAGGAAGACAGTTCCAAAAGATTTATGATGAAAAGTACTATCTCCAGAGAAAGAACTGACAGAAACTGAATGCAAATGCAAATTGTTCTTTACTTTATTTTTCTTGGGTTTTTTTTTCTAAGTCTTTGTTTTCTTTTGCAATATAGTTAATATGAAAATATTTTTTGCATGACTGCAGATGTGAAATTTATATCAAATGGCTTGCCTTCTCAAGGAGGGGAGAGAGGAGAGAGAGAGAGAGAGAGAAAATTTGGAATTCAAAAATTTTTTAAATTGTTTTACTTGCGATTAGAAAAAATAAAATAAAAATTTGAAAAAAATAAAAACAAATGTTTGCTCTAAATAGATCTGTAGCATCAGTAATATTTTGGCAAATTTCAAATACATCTAGAACTAGAACCATACCCTGAGCTCTTCAACTCCTGGGCTTTTATATCATTCTCCTGAAATGATCAGCATGTTCAGAACAGTTAACAATAGCACCCTGGCAAAGGCATTGCTATGACTCATTCTTTCTAAAATGTGAACTTCCACTGCTTTGAATAGGCTCTATTCATATTTTAAATATATTAAAGAGGATTACACTGTGGTATAGTGGAAAGAGCATTCCTCGGTCCAAGAGTCAAGTAGCTTGAATTCAAATCCTGGCCCTGCTAGTTGTTAGCTCTGTGGTCTTAGACAGCCATTTCACTTTGATGGCTCTCATTTTCTTGATCTTAAAATGGAGAAGACAGTAATATTTGAATTGCTTGCCTTAGAGAAGTGTTGTGAGAAACACCTTACAAAAGAAATGGTTCATTTTATAGAAGGAGATACCAAGACTTGGAGATGCTAAGTGAATTGACCAAGATCATTCATCTGGTGAGCATCAGAGTTAGAATTCATCTCAGGTTTCTCTTGCTTCAAAACTAAAAAATTAAACTTTTCCCACTACACCACAGATTTCTAGACCTGTAGTCTAGAAACTCTCGGTGATTTCCCCATTAAATTCCTCTGGTTTTATTTTTCCCCTCCAAATTAAAACATAAATCAGATCAAATAAGCAAAATTTGTTTTGGTCCAAGATAAAGGGGGTGGGTAGTCCTATAGCTACTGACCCAAGCGCCTTATTAATGGCACTACTTTAGCTTTTTTCTCATCCACGCCTATCAACATCAGGACTGAGGTAGAGGGCTTAGGTGAGGTGAAGGGGTAAATAGTGGGAAGAAGGGTTCAGTGTCACAAATGAGATCAATTTGTACATCAATAAATGGAAGAGCTCAGTAGATTCTGATGTGTGTTCTATAGAATCTATTGGCAAAATAATATGCAAAAAATCCCCCAAAACGTTTTGCACATTTTCCCCAAAGTCTTTCAGACACAAGTTTGGTCCCAGTCATGTGGTTAATTGAATTTCATGTGTAAAGACTGTTAAACTCAAGTGCTGTAACCTGGGCCATATGGGAAAGTTGGTATTTATAACTTCCACCATTCCAATGGGCAACCTAAAATAGCAACAGAGGTAGTGGAAACCCAAAACAACAGAGAAATTCTTCTTTATTTTGCCTTTCTGATCTTAAGCCAACTCATCAAAGTTTGTGAGAGTTCAGGGTCAGTGGTAAAGATGCAAAAGGAATAGAGACCCAGTGAAATAATTTTAATCAAAGGCCTCCAGGGAGCACTTGGACATTGCCTAAGGGTGGTAGATAGGGAACTGACTCTCTTACTGTCCTTTCTGAAACTAAGTATGAAAGGTTTTATTTTGAACTTAGGTTTAAAAGATCAACTTCATATATACACTATGAGGGATGAGAGGTTGATCTGAGAATATTAGCAGACCATAAGTGCAATTGGGGTCATGCAAGAAGCTCATGCAATTTTAGCTTATGAGAGTAAAGCATCCACAAATGGAGGTAATCATAGTCCAACTATAACTCTGTCTCATCCAGACCACAACTGGAGTATTATGCTTAGTTCTTGGCACTACATTTAAGGTACTCCCATACTAGCTGGACAGTATCCAGAGAAGGGTCACTGAAAGAGTGGATGGGTATTCATGTGCCATGCAGAGACTATCAATCAATCAATCAATATTTATTAAGCATCTACCATGCTAAGGCCCTATGCTAAGCCTAGTTGAAAGACTGGGGATTTTTAGCCTGTATCCAAAAACACTCAGAGGGTAACATCGTAGTTGTCATTGTAGTTGCTTTGTCAAAGCAAAGTTCTCCCTCGCTGGACATCTTCAAGAAAAAATCTAGGACCACTTTTTCAATATGCTGTCGAGCAGTGGTTCTCAACCTTCCTAATGCCGTGACCCTTTAATACAGCTCCTCATGTTGTGGTGACCCCCAACCACAAAATTATTTTCACTGCTACTTCATCACTGTAATTTTCCTACTGTTATGAATCATAATGTAAATATCTGATATGCAGGATGTATTTTCATTGTTACAAATTGAACATAACCCACAAGTTGAGAACTGCTGAAAAGATAGCAACTGAGATCCCTTTATATCCTGAAAATTTGTTCATCTGTGATCTTTAGTCCTTAAGGCACATGTTACTTAGTTATAATCAGGGTTATGCTGGTAAATGTTTAACAATAAGTTCTCTCGCTGCCCCCATATACTGGACGCACTTTGAACTTTAATTAGCATTATTGCCATTTCCTCCTTCACTTTCTTAAGTCTAGACCAGGGGTGGGGAACCTGAGGCCTTGAGGCCACATGTGGTCTTCTAGGTCCTCAAGCGCACCCTTTGATTGAATCCAAACTTCACAGAACACATTCTTTTTGGATTCAGTCAAAGGGCAATACTTGGGGGCCTAAGCAGCCTCAAGGCTGCAGATTCCCCACCCCTGGGCCAAATAGAGAGCAAAACAACAAACCAAACCCTGATTTGCAATGTTTGCTGATTTCTGATTTCTGAGGTGTGAATGCTCAAACTGAAAACTGAACAAGCACGTTTGTGGTTATAATATTTATTTTCTAATATCATCTTTCCTTCCCCCTCCATACTTTGGATAGGTTCTACAGCTCTGCAGGTCAATTGTAGTGCCAGGATGATGGATAGGGAGGAACAACTGTGTACCTGAGACTGTGAAGGCAAGTAGCTGCCAGTTTGGTTTTTGTTGTTGTTGTTCAAAGCTTATTTAAGTATGTCGGGAAGCAGAGATCAGATTGAGTGACTTACTCAGAGTCACACAGCTAATAAAGTTTCTGAGATTGGATATGAATTCAGGTCTTCCTGACTCCATGCCCACTGCCCTATCCACTTTGCCACCTAGCTGATTTTTAGCAAAGCTTTTACTAAAGTATCTAATTCTATTTGTGTGAGGAAAAAAATAGAAAGAGGTTGGCTAGATGGTAGTACAATTAGAGTCAGAACTGCTTGAATGACCATGTCAAGGTCATCATAAATGGTTCAATATTAAGATGGCAGGACATTTCCAGGAGCATCCCTGAGGGATCTATACTTGACCCTGTGCTTTTCCGTGTTGTTGTTGTTGTTGTTGTTGTTGTTGTTGGTAATGGTGGTGGTGGTGGTGTTTTCAAAGTAGTAACTTAGATAAAGTCATAAGTAGTATGTTAATCATATTTGCAGATGACACAAAAGCTTGGAGAAACAGCTAACACTCTGGGTGGTAAATACCTTTTAAAATTATGGTAAGTAACGCACCCTAGGGAAAGAAGAAGAATCCAGGTCCAGAACGAATGTATTCAACATGAGATTTATTGAAAGATATCCTTTAGAGTCAACTGAGGACTCAGGAGTGCTAAAGACGAGAAATGATGAAAGTTATCTGATGTACATCTCCACGCAGCTCTCCTCCAACCTTGTCCAGGCATCAGATCAGCCCATAGTAGGGGAGGGGGCGGGTGGGTGTAGCACCTGCAATGACTTTTCATGTTTTCCCTTTCATGTGTCAAAGATACTATCTCTGCTATGTTTCACCAGCTTTCTTTGCTTCCCAGGTGATCTAGGGTAGTGAATGATAGGGGAACAAAGGTATTAACTGCTCCATCTGTTTTCAGATTTATATTTTGGGATATTTGAGCATTATAATTGGTTGCAGCAGGGGAAAGGTGGGAAAAAGGAAATGAGGAGAAATTCTGACACAGGAGCCTTCTGTTAGGAGAGAGGTTCAGAAGAGTGAGTGAGAATATTGGGTCAGAGAGTGATTGCTCTCTGAGATGGGGGCAGAGCCAAGATGGCGGCGTAGAAGCAGGAAAACTCCGTAGCTCCCACATAGCTACCTCAAGTACCCATGAAATATGACTCTAAAATTTTAGGGCTCCAGAACTCACAGAATTACAGAAAAACACATCTCCCACTGAAGGCAGCTTGGCAAGTGGGACAGGAAGGGCTCATTGCAGCACACTGGGAGCTGAGCCCAGCCCAGACTGAAACCACCGCTTGGCCCCAGGACCGTCAGGACAAGCCACAGCTGGAGCCTTCAGGAGAGTGGATCAGTGGCAGCTGTGGCAATTTCCAGAATTATCAAGCCATAAGAAATAAGGACTAACTGAAAGGTTAATGGAACTCAGATAAATTCAGGGTAGTAGATCTGACCAAACTGGCTCCAGGGCAAGGAAGCAGCAGAAGTGGTGTCCCTGCAGACGCTTCCATGTGGCTGCTTCAGAGCTCCCAGCCTGCAGACTGCAGGGAGGCCAAGAAATCATTCAGAAGCTAAATGTTCTTGCCTTAAGCTGCCTCAATCCGGATTGTGGTTTTGGGTGGTGGTCCTGGGGTGCATTTTCAGTGAGCCAAAGCTGGTGGGGGCTGCAGCGGCCTCCTAATAACTCTGGCAGCTGCAAAAACCCCAGCAATTTGGGATAGAGCTCTCCCCTCTGAAAGCAGAGTTTCACAGAGCTAAAAAGTCAAATAATTGACTGGCAACATGAGCCGGCAAAGGAAGCAAAGTTAGAACAGTGATCCAACTTTAGATTCCTTTTCTGGGGACAAAAAAGATCAAAGCATGTAACAGGAGGAAGACAACATAGTCAGAACTCCTGCACCAAAAGCTTCCAAGAAAAATGTAGACTGGTTAAAAGCCATAGAGCAGCTTAAGACAGATTTTGAAAACCAAATAAGAGAAGTGGAGGAATAATTTGGAAGAGAAATGAGAATGATGCAAGAAAATCATGAAAGGAATGTCAACTACCTGACTGAAGAAAATAACACCTTAAAAAATAGATTAAGTCAAATGGCAAAAGAGGCCCCAAAAGCCAATGAGGAGAAGAATGCCTTAAAAAGTTGAATTTACCAGATGGAAAAATAATCTCAAAAGCTTTCTGAAGAGAATAATTCCTTCAGAATTAGAGTGGAGCAAATGGAAGCAAATGACTTTATGAGAAATCAAGATACTATTAAACAGATCCAAACAAATGAAAAAATAGAAGGCAATGTGAAATATTTCCTTGAAAAAAACCACTGACATGGAAAATAGATCCAGGAGAGACAATTTAAAAATTATTGGACTACCTGAAAGCCATGATAAAAAAAGAACCTAGAAAGCATCCTT
>CM053594.1:130501528-130553805 GCA_028646575.1 Pseudocheirus occidentalis | reverse complement strand
TTTTTTTATTCTTTTGACTTTGTTTTATTATTTCTTAAAGTCTTATGGAGTCATTGGTTTCCACTTCCCCAATTCTAATTTGTAAGGAATGATTTTCTTTAGTGAGATTTTGTGCCTCTTTCTCCTTTTGGCCTATTCTGCTTTTTAAGTTCTTTTCTTCAGTGAATTTTCATGCCTCTTTTGCTGTTAAGCCAATTCTGTTTTTTTTAAGTATCATTTTCTTCAAAATTCTTGTGCCTTTTTAAAAACTAAACTACTACTTCTCCTTTCATAATTTTAATTCATCACTTTCAATTCTTTCCCCAACTTTTTCTTTACTACTCTTATCTCTTTTTTTTAGCTCTTCTAGGCAATCTTGTTGGGCTTGGGTCCAAATAGCATTTTTCTTTGAGGCTTTGCTCTAGTTGTTTTCACATTATTGGCTTTTTCTGAGCTTATGTCTTGATCTTCCCTGCCATTATAGTAGCTTTTTATACTTAACTTTTTTGTTGTTGCTGTTTGCTCACGTTTCAGGTCATTTTTTGACTCTGAACTTTATGTTAAAGTTGGGCTCTGCTCACTTGGACATAGGGAGTCACCAACCCAGGCTTTTGTGTGCTACTGTTTTCAGAGCTAGTCCTGGGAGTCTTCAAGTTTTCAGCTTCCAAGGTGGTGTGTTTCAGGGAGAGGTGTGGTCACAACTTTCTTGGTTTGTACTCAGGTCTTTACCCAGAAAGAACCCCTGTTTTCTTGTGCTCTTCTCTGTCTTAGAAATGTGTCCAGGGCTCCTGCTCCTTTGTGACTGACCACAAGCACTCCTCTCTGCCCAGGAACTGCAATCCAGTACTACTTATGGGCAATAGAGTTGCTAATCAGCACCAGCTACACCAAGTGCCAGCAAAGGGTCCCCTGTAATCTCTTTCTGACAAGTTTTCCAACCCCCTCACTGTCCCTAGGCTGAGAGTTCCTAAAGTTGCTCCTAATGCTGCTGCTATCATGGCCACCTCCAAGGCCTACGGCTGGTGCTCCTACCCCACTCTGGGCCTACCACCCATCTTGGTGTTATAGACCTCTCCTCTTGGCCTTCTAAGTTGTCTTAGACTAGAAAATTATCTCACTCTGATCTTTTGTTGGCTGTGCCACTCCAAAATTTGATTTAAGAAGTTATTATAAAATTGTTTGGAGGAGAATTTAGGAGAGTTCAACTAGGTTGCTGTCTGTATGCTGCCATCTTGGCTCCCCCCACATGCTTTCAAAGATCTCTGAGGTTCTTATATCTTGGGAAATCTTCCATTGACCCTGATGCCCTTCATGCTAGTTTCTTTTTCTGCCAACTTTTAATAAACATGGTCTATTCCCCTGATAATATCCTGTTACAATAATTAGTCCATTTTAAGTCTAGAGGCAATATAATTACCCACTCAGGTCCATGTGGCTCCCTCTTCTGCTGCTTAAGGGAGTTGATATTAAGTGGAAAGCTGAATGCAATAACAATCACCTTGAACTACCAGTTAGGAAAATTCCTAGCATAGGGAGAAGTTTGGCTCTCTGCTTTAATTTACTTAAATATTTATCTCTAGGTAACACCTTACTTCTTTGTAATTGAGGCAAAAAAATCATATTAAAGGGAATATTTGGTTAACCGAACAAAAAATAATCTGTTAATAGTCAGAAACAGGAGTAAAAGTTGGGAAAAGAGCAGCTCTTTCCTTGGAATTTGCCTCAGTTATTGAGAAAGTAAGTTCTCCTTTTGGTGTTAGCCAAGGTTTCTGCTTTAAGATGCTTAGATGATGGATGGCCCTCCTCAATCACTCCTTTGTTTCTGCAACCAATTCTTTCCTGCTGAGTTCTTGATGTCCTCATTCCTTTCTCTACATCTACATTTTCAAAACCTTGGGTTCTCGACTAGCTCTTTGATTTTATATAGTCTCCACTGGGTGTTACTAAGTCTCTCACCAATTAAAACAGACTTCCTGGTGCACCTGGTTGAATGTCTTTGATTGATTTAAAGAGGTAACTAACGCACCACCATTTTTACATCACTGTTTCTATGTCTTTCCCACTTATTCCCGTGTAATCCCCTGAATCCTGTCTTCTACCATCACCACTCTATTGAAACTCCACTTGCTTCTTAACAAATTCAATTCCACAAGTAACCCCTCCATAAGCATTTGCTGAATTTTCTCAGTCTGTTCTGTTTTATTCCCACATATACTATGACCACTCCTCAGAGGCAGCCAGGTGGAGCAATGGATAGAGCACTGGGTCAGGAAAATCTAAATCTGGCCTCAGATACTTAACAGCTCTGTGCCTCTAGGCTGTCACTTAATAGCTGTTTCTCTCAGTTTTCTCATCTCTAAAATGGGGATAACAGCACTTACTTCCCAGGGTTGTTATGAGAACCAAATGCTATAACATGTGTAAAGTGCTAAGTACAGTGTCCAGTTCACTGTAGATACTTAATGCACACTTCCTTCCTTCCTTCAAACTCTCTCATGCTTTGACTTCAGTCTCCTTGTTCTCCTCTTCAATGTCTGAATCTATGATCATGGATTCTCATTCTTTGTCTCTTTTTGCTCTCTCTTCTTCTACTCTTATTCTTTAAATGTGTATATTCTCTCCAGGTTCAGTCCTTGACCTTCTTTTGTCTATGTTTTTCCATTGGTGAACCATTACCTCATGGCTTTAACTCTCATGATCACAAGTATGTTGAAGATTCTCAGGGTGGTATCTCCAGTCTTTGCTTCTCATCGGAACTCCTGTCCCCAGCTGCCGAGAGAACATCTTCACATAAGTGGCTCAGCATCATCTAAACTCAATATGTCCCGAACCAAATTCACCTTCACTCGAATTGGTTTCCCTTCCTAACTTCTTCATTTCTATCAATGACAACACCATTTTCCCAGTGACCCAGTCCTAATAGCTCTGTCATCTCTGATTCATCTTTCTTCTTTATCCTCTATTCCCACATAATCACCAAAGCCTTTCATTTTTTTCCCCTTAGAAATGTTTCTTGAGTCTTTTCCTTTTTTTCATTCCCACTGTTACACTTTTTTTATGCCCTCCTTACCTCTCACCTGGATGTTACAAATACAGTAGCTTCTCTGGTGACTTTCCTATCTCTTCATCTTCCAATACATTCTGCATTAATTAATTAATAATGCCGTATTAACATTCAGGTACTTTGAGTGATATTCAGTAAATGTGATTTTATTTTGCTGCTCTTCTGCTAAAAAAATCTTTGGCCTATGGTATCAAATCTAAACTACTCTGCCTAGATTTCAAGGCCTTTGTTACTTGGCTTCACCCTACTTATCCAACCTTGCTTTGAATTATTCCCTATTATGCATCCTTTGCTCCAAATACCTTCACTGTCTCAAGAATATTACATGCCTATATGTCATATGCTTTTGTTCATATCAGTTCATTTGGAATAGTCTTCCTTCTTCATCCACCTATGCATGGATTAGGGTCATTAAATTCAAATCCTACCAGTTCTTGAAGGACCATCTCAATTCTCACCTCCTTCACAAATCCTTGATTATCTGTTTATACTCCCTTCTCTGAACTTCTTCAGTATATCTTTATCATACAAATTAGCAGTTTATTTCAGTTTCCAAATGAGCAGTTTCTTTAATTTTTTCTGATGCTACAGTTACTTTTCTGGCTTTGAGAGATAAGATTGGAAGATACCAACCAAAGAATACCAAAGAATAAATGTTTTTTCATTCACTTCAAGTTGCTGAAGGAAAAGACTCTGGGAAGACAATGAAAGGAACTGACAGTATCTATCACATCCCTTGTCCCAGTATGCACATAGAGTCAGGATTTCAAATCTGGACTCTGCTCCTTCCTCTCTCATCTCTCATTGTGGCCTTTGATAAGTCATTAAACTTTACTGAGTATTTGAAAAAGCAGTGAATGTCCCAGATAACAGATAATGATAGACATTTGTCTCCTTGTGTCGGAGAAGTAAGGGACTATTAGAAAAGATTGCTATATCCATGGTCAGATATAGTTACTGTATTGGATATTTTTGCTTAATTGTTTTTCTGTCACAAGGGAGAATTCACTTGGAGAGTCATAGGAGGGAATGGGTTTCTTTCTTTTCTTTTACTTTCTTTTTGGCATCCCAGACTGCCCTATAAAGTCAAAAGCTATCAATAAAACTTTTAAAAGAACCTCCACATGGCAATAAAGTGCTGAGGACTTTTGGTGGAGTTATAATGATAAAAGATTCAAAACTTGTGTTAACTTCCAGCATGAGGTAAAAATTAAGGGGAATTTAGCATATTAAAATGAAAACACCCCCTTCCCAACACTAAAGGTGTCTTACCATCTGCCACACTGTACCCTAAGGACCTTTGGGTCTCTGCATCTGTCTGACTTGCAGCTAGAAACCTGTTTTGCCTCTCCCCATTAGAATGTGTGAACTGCTGGAGAGATGACACTGTTTTTCATATCTATTTGTATTCCCAGGGATTAGTACAGGGCTTTGGACATGAATCAATGTCTTTTCATTCATTCATTCATTCATTCATTCATTCATTCATTCATTCATTCATTCACTCAGTCCTGTGGTTGCAAGTTGTCTATAGTTCCCTTCTCACTTGGGTCAGCCTTATATAGCCTGTGCCTTTCTATAGTTCTTTTGATCACTTCTGTATAATAGCATCTGCAAACATATGACAATCAATACCAGGGAGTTTTTCTCTCTCCTCTTAGAAGTCAGAGAATTTCTCTGATATACATACTATAATTGCCACCAAATTGGCAATCTATCATCTACAAATATCTGAATGTTGTAAACATTTTAGCTTTGGGAAGAGAATGCTGGATGGAGGTGTTGAGGTCTAGGGGTGCTGGGGGTGGAGGGGAATGATAGCAGCCTTCCGCATTGACCTTAGGGGTAAAACTAGGAGCAATGGATAGCAGTTGAAAAGAAGAAAATTTAAGCATAATATCTGGAATGTATTTCATAACAATTAGAGCTATTCCAAAGTGGAGCCTTCAACCTGCCTTAGAATGTAATGGTCTCCCTACCTCCATCCTCCTCCCAGGTGGAGGTCAGATATGCTATAGAGCAGTAGTTCTCAACCTTCCTAATGCCGCGACACTTCAGTACAGCTCCTCATGCTGTGGGGACCCCCAACCATAAAATTATTTTCGTTGCTACTTCATCACTGAAATTTTGCTACTGTTATGAATTGTGATGTAAACATCTGATATGCAGGATGTATTTAAATTGAACATAACCCATAGGTTGAGAGCTGCTGCTATAGAGAGAATTCTTTCTCAGGTATGGGTTGGCCCTCATTTGACTTTAAAACTTTTGTAATTCTGAGTACTGTGACTCCAGGGCATTGCATCCCCAAGGCCTATATGAGGTGTGTACCAGGCCTCCTGAGGATCCCTGGTAATTGGTTGTGTTGTTCTGAATTAGTTCTCTGCCATTCCCATATCACAGCTGTGGCATGTCCTGTCAAAGGATTACTTCCCTGGTAAATGTTCAGAACCCCTGAAAATAATTGTAACTGTCCATAGTGGGTCCCCTCAGGCTGTGTCTTGATTGACAGTATGGCTCCTGGGCTGAGCCCATGCCTCTGCCCCTGAGTCAGGCTGCCTAAGAGAATGTTATACTCCACAGCAGCCCCCTTAAATATTCAAAGTTTATCCTACTTTCTCTGTGATAGACTTTAAACTTTTCTAATTAGAAAAGCAAGGCTTAAGAACTCATTTCTAAATACCCTATGACAAAAAAATTGTTAATACCAAATGTAGCATTAACTGCCACTCCCTTTTAATGATCCTAATAATGTTGATCCTGGAGCTAATAGGGAGGTTGCTGAAGTTTCCTGAGGAAGGTGACATGGTCAGATATCCTCATGAGGAAAGTCACTTTGGCAGCTCTATGGAGGATGGATTAGAGTAAGGAAATTCTTGAGGCAGGGAGACTTATTGGAAGTCTATTGCATAGTTAGGTGAGAGGTGAGGAGGTTGGTTGTGTGTGGGGAGATTGAAAGGGATGCATTAATGAGATTTTGTTGAGATGAAATCTGTAATTTTGGCAGCTGATTGGAAATGTGGAATAGTGAGGGTGAGGAGTTGGATATGACACTTTGATTTGAGTATGAGGTTGCTAAACCCTGGATGCTTGGGAAATGATGGTGCCATTGTAATAGGAATGTTCAGAAAAAGGGTGGGTTTGGGGGAAAGACACATTTTGTTATGGACATGTTGAGGGTGAAATGCTTATCGTTCGAAATGTACAGTAGGCAATTGGAGTCCAGGAAAGTGATTAGGGTTGGACGTATGGGAATCATTTTGTTGCTGTTGAGTTATTTCTGTCTAACTCTTTGTGACCCTATTTGGGGTTTTCTTGGCAAGGATACTGGATTGATTTGTCGTTTCCTTCTCTAACTAATTTTTACAAATTTACTGAGGCAAATGACTGGCCCAGGGTCACAAAGCTAGTGTCTGAGGTCAAATTTGAACTCAGATTCTCTATCTACTGTATCACTTAGCTACCCTAGCTGCATCTGTAGGAATCTGCATAATATTAAAACCATAGAAGCTGTTGAGTCTTTAGTTGGGCTGTTGGAGGATTTCCTAATCTCTGGTATGGGGAGGGAAGGATGGTGGTGGTGGTGTGATGAAAGTCACAGTCTTAGCTAGATATGAGGCATTCCTCTTTCTAAATCTGCATACTACCCTTAATCTATTTTCCTTAGTTTTTTTTTTCCTTAAGAAAGGCATTAAACATAAGAGAAAGGGAGGAAAAAAAAATTAGGTAAGTACATTGTTTCCTTTCTTCAGGAAGCCTTCAGGAAAAGACTTCAGATGGAGAAATATTTCTTTCTTAATATTATCATCTTTATCCAAAGAGGCATAGATATCTATCTATTTAGATCTCCCTTCTCTCTCTCTCTCTCTCTCTCTCTCTCTCTCTCTCTCTCTTTCTCTGTCTCTCTGTCTCTCTTCTCTCTGTCTGTCTGTCTCTGTCTCTCTGTCTGTCTCTATCTCTCTCCCTCTGTCTCTCTCTCTCTGTCTCTTTCTCTGTCTCTCTCTCATCTATTTTAAATTGAAGGCTGTTCTCAATACTTTGCTGATGGGAAAGCTTCTTTGCCTTCCTGTTTATATACCCGCTGCCCCACACTGGATGGACCCCCTGCGTGGCCATCATCTTACTTTCTGCCTTTCTATCTTCCTTCTTTCTTCTTGCAGCTCTTTGCTTAGTGCCTATCTGCCCATGGGCTTTTGGACCACAGTATCCTAGGAAATGTATTCTCCTGAACGCAACATATTCTGTAACTACTATGGTTTCCTGCTCCTATTTTCTTCTGGCTTCCCTTTCCCAATTTCCCTTGCCACCTCAAGGAACAGGAAGGAGAAAAGAAATCATTAGAAAACATTCCCACATCTGCTTTATATATTCTTATTTAGGATAATCAGATTTAGCACTGGAAAGGGATTTTGAGATAATTCAATCCACCCCACCCTTCCCCCATTGGACAAAAGAGGACACAGCCCAGAGAGATTATCTTTCCCTGGATTTACTACAAGCAAGGAGCAGAGACAGCATTTGAACCTAGGTCCTTCAATGCCATTTCAACCACAGCACGCTGCCTGCTTATACAACCCACATGGATTTGTCAGAATTTGTCTTGCGATGAATCATGGATATCTCTAGAATCTCACCCACCTCTCTCCAAAGGAAAATTTGGTTCTTTTCAAGGAGGAGTGGCAGCCTATTAGGACTCAAGACTGGCCTACTTTGCTTTCTTCAGAGAGAGGAATCAGACTAGAATTATATTTATTTTTCTTGTAAACATTCTTAGTTTAGTGGAAATTCGAGATGCTTTTTCTGGTTTTTATGCTTTAACAGGGAGAGCTTGGTGGTGCAGTGGATAGAATGAAGGACCTGGAATCAGGATGACTCATCTTCCTGAGGTGACCTCAGACACTTACTAGCTATGTGACTCTGGGTAAGTCACCTAACACTATTTGCCTCAGTTTCCTCATCTGTAAAGTAAATTTGCCAAGAAAACCCTCAATGGGGTCATGAAGATGACTGAATCATAACATCCTTTAACAGGGTATGGCCATTCCTTGAGTGCCCAATTATATATGAAGGTTTGACTCCCTTTGTGCCAAATGCTAGTTATATAACAACCATCATACCTACTGAATAGGAAATAAACCATTTAAATAAGCAGATTGCAAATAGGAATTAGAGAAGATATACAGACGAGAACATATCAGACGATCCACAGAATAAATGAGCTCTCCAACTGAAAGAAAAATATCTTAGCTCAACAGAGGTGGGGGGGCAGTCTTTGAGTTCACCCAAGGGGAAATTCTTCCCAGAGTCTCTAGTGCGGCAAACTGGAAATAGATACATGCTCAAGGTACCAGTTCCTCTGCACATCAGCTTCTTCTCAATCTTTCTCTCCGTCCAAGTGACTCTCCTTGAAGAGAGCCTGGAACTGTGTGTCTATTTGTCCGTAGTTTTGAATTTTGTTTAGTCCTCTGGCCACTAAGGGTCCAAATTACATGCAGGATGTATTTCATGCACATATCACAACGGTATCAGCACGTCCACATAAATAAACAGGCATAAAAAGCAATGTGATAATAATACCAGCAGTTCTCCATAATAACAGAACATGTAAAAATAGCAGCATATGGGAAAATAGACAGCAAAATTATGCATGACTAACTGTATCTGTGATAAACAAATATGCAGTAATTGCTACATGCATCAATGAAGATATGCAAATTCATGTGAGGCACAGCTTACATAGGAAAACACTAAGATTATTGTCTGGTTATGAATCTATTGCTTCTCCAGTTTTCTCTGCCATATCATAGATTAATCAGACCACAGTTAAAATAGACTTAAGACTAATATGAAAATATGTTTAATATGAATGTATACAGAGAGCACACAGACTTGAGGAGGGGACAGGGGATGGAGGGTGAGAAAATTTGAAACTCAAAAGCTTGTAGAACTGAATGTTATAAACTAAACATAAATAAATCAAAAAGAAAAAAAAAAGAATAGACTTAAGTCCCATGTGTCCTACTGACCCTCCTGAATGAGTTAATGGTATGGGCTGATCAAAATTCTCATCAGAACTTAGAGCCAGTGCAGCAAAATGGTTAGAGAACTGAACTTGGAGTCAGGAAGACCTGAGTTCAAATCCTCCCTCTGTCACTATTTCTGTGACTTTGGGGAAGTTATTTAATTCTCTAGACTCATTTCATTCACATGTAAAATGTGGGAGTTCTCATGACTTCTAAGGTTTCTTTCCACTCTAAATCTAGGCTTCAATGCTTAAAATCAAGTCTGTTACAAAGATGTGATTTTCTTATTTGTTATTATAAATGATATATAACGTCATTATATAATATCATTGTATTATATTAAAAATTATAATGTTCTAAATGAATAATATAGTGTTATAGAGCTAGTATGGAATAATTGGGTGGATTTCTAGGCTCAGAGTCAAGAAGGTCTGGGTCTAACCCATTTCTTATTAGCTATGTGACCCTGGGAAAGTCATTTTAACCTCTATGGGCTTCCATCACACTAGTATTTTTCTTCAATCAGATCTATTTCAGTCTGCATTGGTGAAGAGAAATCCATTCCATACTTATACAGTCTGGTAGTACATTAGATTTGCATCCAGGGCTGTATCTAGTATGTTCAACATTCTCAAGAGAGAGGGTTAAATTTTCAGTGTGAGCACTTACATTTTTAGAAATCAGCAAATGTTATAAATCAGGGTCTGGTTTATTGTTTTGTGGATTATCTAGACCAGGTGTGTCAAAATCCCTGCCCCAGCCTCTCTTGAATGCAGCTCACCCCAGATTAAAACGTGATTTGGACATATTTAACAACACAAATAATATAACACAGATAATGTTAATTTGAGGTTTTCTCAGTCAATATGTGGCAGTACTTTTTTTATCTGATACCATTGGTCTAGACTTAAAGTTACTTAAAAATTTTAATAATGTAGATTAAACTTAAAAGTGTATCTTGCATATATATTTTTGTTTTGGAGAGTTGGTTGGTGAACATTTCCTAGCATATCATTGGCTATAGCCATAGTGAAGCATTTTATAATTTCATAATATATAAACCCTTGAAGAGGCCTTAAAGGTCATCTGCTTCAACTTTCTCATTTTGCAGGTGAGGGAAGGAGGTGAAGAGAATTGAGCCCTACATGTTTAAGCAACAGAACTAGGATTTAAGTCTAGGTGTTCTGATTCCAAAGCCAGGGCTCTCTCTACATTTGAGAACATTGCTCCATTTGGACAACAGCTGGCTATGCCCTCACCCCAACTCTCATTAGTCACTATACCAACAGTTATATGCCCCATGACTATTCCTAAGGCTCTCTTAATTTTTGTTTTGATCCTGCACATGACCTTTTCCTACCACTTTGGAATTTACAAAAGGTTTTTAGATACATTAACTGATGTGCTCCTCTCAGCAAACCTTTGAGATAGTAAAGAAAAATCTGATTATTCTCATTTTTATATGACAAAACTGAAGCTTAAAAAAAACTATGCTGATCATAGTTTCCATAGGATTTAAAGCCAGAAGAGCCTTTGGAGATCATCTAGCTAGGGATTCTTGGTAGTCTGGTGAAACCTGTGAACTCCTTCTGGAAATCATGTTTTTAAATGCACAAAATTAAATCCAGGGGATTACCAAGGAAAGGAAAATTTAATGAAAATAAAGATATAATTCCTACATTTCCCCCCAAACCCCACCCCATACAAGGTCATGGTCCTCCTGAAGTCTAGATTGAGAGCCTCTACTCCAATCCTCTCTTTCTCTGGATGAGGACTTTGATGCCCAGAGAGAGGTCAGGTTCCCAGGACTCAGAGCCAGTGTGGGCTCCCAATTCTGTTCTTTTCACTGCACCATCCGACTGTTCACACTGCTTTAAAATATTTTGCTATGTAGATAGTAAACACAGTACTCATTTTACAGCTAACTAAAACAAAACAAAATCCACTTGGCCTCAAATATGACCCACTTTTCCTCTCCACCCTCCCTCCTCCCCAGTCTTTAAATGCAGAACTGGTCAATGAGGTCTACTGAAAAGTCCCTCTGCCACCACCCAGTGGTGACAGTGTGAATATAACTCCAGTATTCCATTTTGTTTTGTTTTTAAGTATTAACAATACTCAGTACATACAGTTCTCTCACCTAAAGGAAGTTTGCCAATTCCTGTTTTATGCTCTATTTTAACTAAAACTAAAATTAGATGTTATGCTCCCCTGGCCAACTCTTACACTTCTCATTTTGTTATACTGTAAATAATCAGTCTGTTACATTCTAGGGGCTGAAAGATGCCTCAGCAATTCAGGGAGCAAACTAATTCATGTTATGGAAGAGATTTCTATCTAGTGGAGTTGTTACATTCATCCATTGTGCCCTCTGTGTATTCTGGTTCTATCAAAGCTTAGTTTCTTAAACCTTGTGGTTTGTGGTTTGTAGACTAGTAGTTCTCAAAAGGTCACCTTCCCAGGACAGATGGGAAGGAACATCTCCTCCAGGTGGCTTGCAGACTGCTTTATTAAAAAAAAATGTTCTGGTATCTAAATGAGATTTCCCCAAGAGCAGAAGTAGAAAAAAAAAGCCAAAAAGATGATGAGTTCTTTACTCTGGATGGGTTCAGTATTAGGATAAACTATGTGTAGCCTGAGGGTCCTGGGCAATTACAGGAATGCTACTTCCACTGCTTGCCAGCTTGGAGGAATCAGGCTGTTGTAACCCACCCTTTCAGCTTAGTATGGAGATGAAAGAGGTTTCCCATAAACACCAGGGAAGAGTAAACTGGTTGAGGAAGATAGGTGGGAGTTAGCACAGAACACTGGAAGGAGCCCTGACTCTGGAGGCAAAGCATGTGAGTTCATATCTTACCTCAAATGCTTACTGCCTATGTGTTCTGGAGCCTAAGTTTCCTCATCTGAAAAATGAGAGAGTTGTATTAAATGGCTTTTGAGATTCTTTCTATAACTAGAGCTGTGATTCTACTGTATATGTTGAGTTCTAGTTCCCTGTATCACTGAGAGGAAGTGAACAATCCAAAATTGGATCTAAGTGAGTTAGCAGAAGGGGAGGAAGGTAGAGGTCAAAGCTAAGTCTGAGGATAAAGATCCAAACTTTGGGAGACTGGAACAGTCCCTGTGAAAGCAGGCTCTATTCTAGGAAACACCACAGAGATGAAGTAAGTATGAGGCTATTTAATGCAAGCAATTGGTCCAAGGCGGTATTTTTTAAAAATAGCAATAAGATGATAGTGAATCTTCTTCCTAATTCAGCAGACCATGTAGCAGCAGTCATGTATAACAGGAAAAACTTAATTGAATAATATAATATCTGACTTCTATGTCTCTCATAGTTTATTCTCCTCCTCATATCCTTCTTTTCATTGTAGGGTATGTTGTTCAGTCATTTTTTCAGTCATGCCTGACTCTCTGTGACCCCATTTGGGGTTTTCTTGGCAAAGATACTGGAGGGGTTTGCCATTTCCTTCTCCAGATCATTTTGCAGATGAGGAAAGTGAGGTAAGCACGGTTAAGTGACTTGCCCAGTCACATAGCTAGTAAGCCTCTGAGGCCAGATTTGAACTTCGGAAGATGAGTCTTCTTGACTCTAGAGCTGGCTGTATCCACTGTGTTACCTAGCTGCCCATTGTAGGGTATATGAGTTGTCTAAATGGGGCTCTCAGGAATTTTGCTTGCCTTTGTAGATAGGAGATCAAGAACGGACCATGAACCTGATCATGCTGTTGTCCTCTGAGAGAAGAGTAGGAGACTAGAATTATATTTATCTGTTTGTCCAAATATTGCTGTTCAGGAGGAATGATTTTCTTTTCTTTTTTTTAGGTTCTAATCACTTTTCTGGTTTCTATTCCTTAAAGGGGAAAGGATTCCCCAAACTTAGATCCATAGATTTGATTCCTTTTCATCTAATACTAGTTATACAAAAGACCATTACAAATAGAGAATGGTGAGCAAACCCATGTATCCAAGTAGATATCAAACAGATATCAGAACATTTATACAAATTAGAATATGCCAGGAAATAAAAAATGAATAAGTTTCCTCTTTGGGATCAAGATATATCAACTCAATCAATAAAATGACGATCCAATCTCAACCAAGAGAAAATTCCCCAAAGCCTTTAGGGGGGCAAGCTGGAAATTAGGGACCTGTGAAGGGACTGACTTTCACCTTCATTTTTGCCTTTCATGACCTGTTTTCTCTCCATGGGTCTCTCCTAGAAGAGAGTCTTGAACTGTCTGTTTTCTCTTAAAATAGGAATGAAGATGTCTCTCTTTTCTAAATCTCTCAAGCCAATTCTAGCTGTCATACAGTAAGCATTCTCTTTACCAATCCAAAGCAAACCTAGGCAGTATGAACACTCTAGGCTAACCAGAGTTACATTACTGCAGCCTGAACTATCTGTGAACTAAGTTCAAAGGGACTGTCCTTTAGAAGTGATTTATTGTCTTAGGTGACAAATCCCAGCTAGATAGCAAGCCAAAAAGTTTGATAACCATTGCTCAAGACATGCACCTCTGGGTAAAATTTCAGGTTACTGTTATTACTTAATTAGAGGCTCCTTGAAGGCAGGAGCTATGTCTTATTTGTCTTTGTAGCCTCTGTAATGAATGAATGATCTTTGTGATGCAGCCCTTAGCTGACTAAACCATAAGTCATCAGCTGATGATTACTTAACAAACTTAAATTTTAATCAACTACAAAAGCTCTTTGTTCCTATTCATGCTTCATATTTTCACAGAAATTGTTAAACTTGGAACCAGTGAGATGAGACTAGAATTATATTTGCTTTGAAACATTAGGAAATAATAGGTGATATCATAAATCACAGAATCTGTGAGTTGGAAGAGATCCTATTGATATAGAATTATGGATTTAGATTTAGAAGGGAATCTATATGATTAAATACCTTTATCTTATAGATAAGTAAACTGAAGCCTAGGGAGCTTGTGACTTTGCCCAAAGTCATGCAGGTAATAAGTGGCAGACCCAGGTTTTGAACCCAAGTCATTTGACTCCAAATTCAGATCCCTTTCCACTGAACCACACTAGATCAACACATACCTTGCCAAGGATTCCTTCTACAACATTTCTCACAAGTGGTTAAACTTCTCTTTAAAGATCTCCATTGATTTCATACATTCCACTTTTTGATGACTGGTAAGGGTTTTTTTCCCCCTGAAGTATTGCCTGGGGCCCCAGTACATGAGCCTCTAGAAAGTTTCTTCTGATCTGAGTTATTTTGTGGTTCAGGATCCTGTTCTCCTCTCCCTCAAACCCACAACAACAACAACAACAACAACAACACAACAACAACAACAACAACACAAAACTTCAAAGCTTCCACTAATATTTGCTTTTCCTAAGCCAGCAAGAAAAGACATAGTTGGAAAGAAAAATGTCTAATCAAACAGCCTAGAAAACTAGATGACAAGAAAAGACCCGTAGAGAGTGTATCCTCCTACAAACATAACCAGAGACAGAGAGTGTGTGTATGCACACAGAAAGCACACAGAAACCAGGAAATCTGCATGAAGGGCATACACTCAGGAAACACATGTGGCCTGAACTAACCTGCAGAGGGCAAACATGTAGACAGGAAATCAAGTCAGTGCTAGGGAGCTGCCAGTGTGATCCCACTGGGTCTTGCTGCTTCCCCTTCTGCTGGGGGTCTCACGCTCCTTGTTGGCCCTTGTATTTCTGCTTGGTGACAGGCTCTTCACTGGGTACCCTGTGGTCAGTGCTAGGCTTTTATGCCAGCTTTTGGTGTTTGCTGTGCTGCTTTCTGCTAGCATGTGCTGCTCATTAGCTAGTCAATTGAAGCTGCTACTTGTTTGAAGCGTCTTTAGTTATCCCTTCCACATCATGAGGATTGGGGTGCAGCACCTCTATGATGTAGGGAAATCCGCATGAAATGTTTTAGTCCTCACTTTGTACCAGAGAAGAAGTCTGAATTCTTTTTTCTTTTTTCTTTTATGGGGTGTTTACAATAACTTATTGTAAAATTTCTGTTATTTGGTCATAGGTAATACTATATAATACTATACATATATTTTATGCATTTCTGAATTTCTAAACTTTTTCTGTTTCATTTGCTGTTCTAACCCTAACCCTAAATGCTGACCTTTGCATGTCATTTTGTAGCTTTTGCAAAACTCCCCAAAAGTTCTCATTTAATTTCTTATACCGACCCTCAATATATTGAAACCGTGATTGGGAAAATTGCAACATGGAAGGGATAACTGTACTGATTTCTGCTGCTGTCTTCTGAGACTGCAGGTGCTGAAAAACCTTGTGCCTACAATAGAGGGTAAATTATTTTAGTTCACATCATCCTAAGAGAATGCGACTGTGACAACAGCATCAAACCAGGAAAGGATAGTAGAACCCTCTTGGTTTGTCAGTTCTTCTGAATGCTCTTTTCCCACTTCTACTTAAAGACCTCTCTAGTCAGTTATTTGATTTAGGATTAGGGAATTCCTTTTAACATCTGTCACATCTTTGTTAGTTTGTCCAGTTAAGGCATTTTGATCCTATCCAACAAAACCCTCAAAGCAACTGAGTGGATGCTAGAGGCATGAAGCTTACTCACCTTGACCCCTCTTAAATTCCTGACCACCATGAGAATCAACCTGGGACAAGTATGAAAGGGCTATGTCTCTTGACCTCTCCTTTAGATATTTGGTTCTAAATTTCTACCTTTATTATGAATACCTGGTCATGCAAAATTACTTATCTTTAATTGGGATTCCAGCTAGTATCTCAGTATTTATAACTTTTTTGAAACTGTCACTCTAGAAGAAGCTTCTACTTCTGTGTCCTTGGATCAAGCAGAATAAATTCAATTCCTCCATCAAATGATTACTCTTTAAATGCTTGAAGGCAGCCATCATATCTTCTCTATGCTGAACATTCTCAGTACCCTTGATCAAGTCTCTTAATGGCATCAAACTTTTTCCTCTGTAGTGGCAAAGACTGTGTTCAATAGCAAAGAAATTTACTCCAGGAGAGGATTGTGCCATGCATGAGAACGTGTCAGTATTAGAAGTTCTAGGGAACTGTGGCAAGAGCAGTAAAGGAGAGAACACCTGACATTGCTGGAACTACTGGGGATCTTTGGGAAGTGATGTTTGCCAGGAACATCAGAGCAGGAATCTACCTATTCAAGGATCTAGGTGACAGATTTTGTGGAGATCTTGGACAGAAGGTTGAACACCGGAGGATTTAAAAAATTTTTTTCCAACAACTCTGTTGGCAGTTCTCTTTTGCTTTCTTAAAACTTTCGATAAAATATTCCTTTTCCTTTTTTGGAAGTGTTGTTTGCAGGTAGGCAGTCAGTCCCCCTGTGCTGAAAGGAAATTGCCGTTCATACATTTTTCCATTTTCCTTGGGTAGGTGCTACAAAATGAAAGAGTGGGAGAAGTGTAGCAAATGTATGCTGAGTGTTCTTGTCATGAGACAGTATCAGTACCCGGCACAGGGGTTACACTCTGCATAACTGAAAGGGAGAGCCACAAATATGTAAGGCCATGTATGTAATGGAAGGGACGTGTCAATGGGAGCGCTGACTTTGGAGTCAGAAGACCTGGGTTCAGATTCTAGTTCTCTCCTTAGTTGTTATGTGAACCTTAGTCCCAAAGATCACTGGACTGTCTCATCACTGGTAGAGATCAATGCCCCGTGACTGTGTGAAAAGCAGAGTAGAGATGGTGAGAGTAAGGGGAGAGGTTCCCCCTTCCTCCAGCTATTTAGATCTTTTCAGGTTTTGCAGTCGCATGTAGTTTTCTTCAAGTTGCTGAATCTCATTGGACTTTGGGCACTTCTGATTTCCAGCTTTGAGAGAGAAGATAGATGAAGCCAATCCCACTCAAAACTGCTGAACAAAAAGACTTTGGGAAAAAGCTGACATGGGAGGAGATTGCAGACTTTGTCATCTCCATCTTGCCAATCTAGAGACTTCAGGGAACTACTCCCTGGCTGAGACCTAGAACTTTCTCTGTTGCACAGTCACTTTGCTCTCAGTCAGAGAGCACTTTCATTCTGTATTATCTGGTATATATCTTCCTATGTTGCTCTGATTTCTGTTTTACTGTGATTTGGTTAAATGGGTTTCATGGCTACTGCTGATGCATGTTCATTGTGCAATAGGTATTTGGTGGGAAAGGAGTCAATCCTTGGATTTAAAGTTTATGGATCTGATTCCCTCCATTAATGAAATAGTGATGAGAAATTTGGTTGAAGGAGAAAACCACTTCACGTAGAATAATAATACATTATATACACACACACACATTATATATACATATACATGTACGTTATTATATCTTATATCCATTTACTCCCTTAAACATATACATATATATGTATGTGTATATATATACCTCACCACAAACAGGTGATCTCTAAGGTTACTTCAATTTTTAAATCCCATGGTCTCAAAACTAGCATGTCCTCCAGGGAAAAGCTGAAAATTAGAGAAGAAATATTGTGAGGGATAATCATTCATTCAATTTGTTCTTAGTCCCTGATGTAATGGGAATTTAAATTTCTTTTAAAATTTTCTTTTATTAATTTTTAGTATTTGGAGCTCAGGGCCATTCCTCCTGTAATTTCTCGTTCTAGCCTGTGTTCTGTTAATATTAACTTCACCTGATCAAAATCCAACTCCTGGAATAATAATGTTAAGGGAAGACTATTTGACATTCCTTCAGTAAAAGTCAAAGTGGAGTTTGAGCTTCCCAAATTGATTTAATTATTTGTTAGCTTCCCTAGCTAACTGTGCAAGGAAGGATTTCCTTGACACCAGTATTCTTGGTTATTTTGGTGACATGTAGAACTTCTTCTTCAATCAGGCTATTTGTGAACGCTCTAAATGTAGTTTAATCTGTAACCTGACTTAGTTTACCTATAAAGCCTATTTAAGCAGGTTTGTTTATGTATGAGATTATGACTTTGTTTAACTGAATTTACTCAACTTTTATGACATTGGAGAAAATATGGGATTATGAATCTGTCTTTAACTTTAATGGCCTATGAGAAATGAACAAATTGCAATATGTAAAAGAATTATTTCTCTGTCACTCTGACATAAATTTGTCTATAAGAGGCCTTATTAAAATCTTATCTTCATTCAAATTCATTTATTTTTTGTTTGAGAACTCAACCTATGTTTCAGCACAATAAGAAAACCTAGGTTTTTACCTTTATAATTTCTGACTTGTGGTAGATTTGTTTTGGCAGCTGCTATCTGCCACATGAAGTCAGAAAGGAGATATTTCTCCTGGAACACCTAGATAAGAAATAAACATACATGAGATACTGGGATTTAGTATGGGAAGTATCTGAGAAAACTTCATCATTACTATTAATTTTTTTGTTAAACCTGATAATTATTAACAAAAAAAAGTAAACATGGAGAACAAAGGGCAGAATTGTGTCCCAAACTCTTAAGCTTTAACAGGAATTAATAAATAAATAAGTAAAGAAAATCCTTTTATTCTGTATCCCCTTCCAGGTCTGCCCAAAAGAAAATTACATTTAGCTATTTCTTTTTCTTCAGATTTGCTATTTAAATTATTTTACTTTCTATTCTTATGCACACATAATAGAAAGTAGAACTAAGCTCTGCAAGGAGCTAAGTAGCACAGTGAATAGAGCCCTGGCCCTGGAATCAGGAGGACCTGAGTTCAAATGTGACCTCAGATACATGACACTGCTGTATGACTTTGGGCAATTCACTCAACCCCAATTGCCCCATTTTCCCCCCTAAAAAAAGAAAGCAGGGAGATATTACCTCATTTGGAGACATTGGTCTCTAGAGGGAAGCACTCTTCATACACCATTTACATACTTTTTTATGTTTAGCTATTTCTGTTGTCCCATCACTATAACTTTCCTCCCCATAGTGATGCATTAGAAGAAGACTGGAGAATTGAACTCTGAGTTTGCTCTTATGAAATATTTATGTATGTGGCTTGTCTAAATATAAAAATGTGACCAGTAGGTGGCATAGATAGATATGATTTGAGATCTGTCTCACCTTTGCATAGATTAGGAGGAGAGTTGTGATGGCATTGCTAGCATGGTTGGGTGAAGCCCAGGCAGGGTTCCATATTGCCAAGACTAGGTGACCTCTTGTCCAGTCTCCAACAGGGATACTGGGCTAGAATTATATCTGTCAGCCACACATACTCCTGGTCCCCAATATTTCTATTTGAGATGTTTGAGTCTGAATTCAGAATGGGAAGCCACTTCTCTGATCCCTCTTAAGTGGGAAGGTGGACCTTATTTGACATCCACAATTTTAATCCCTTTCCACCAAATATTGGTTACATAAAAGATTATCATGAATAATGAATAGCAAGCAAAATCCACTTATCCAAGCAAATCAGGAAACAGAAATTAGAGAAATTCAAGAGATCTGAATATACCAAAGTCTATATAAGAGTAAATGAATTCTTTAGCTGTAAGAGAAAAATCTTGTCCCAAACCAAGAGAGATTATAATCTCAATTCACTTTCAGCAGACTCTAGTCCTATACACAGCGGAGGTCAAGGGCACTTGGTGGGGCTGGCTTCCTATATATGTATGTGGCTCCAAGAGCTCCTAGTATCCATTCAAAAGTTCTCATCTCCTCCTCCTCTTCATTATCCTCTTCTTCTTCCTCTTGTCTCTCTTTCTTACTCTCTGTCTCTTTCTGCCTCTCACTCCTCTCAGTCTCTGTCTCTGTCTGTGAATTTTTGTCTGTGCCTCTCTGTCTCTCTTTCTGTCTCTCCTCCTTCCCTTGGGGTCTTTTAAGTCAGGCAAGCAGTGTAGTATTTAGCATTCTTTCAACAAATCATGAGTCATCTCCTTCCATGTACCCAACATAAAGCATAGGACTGTCTTTCCCCCTTCTCACTTGGGTGGGAGCAGATGGTATAACATGTAATTGAAAGAGAGAACCATGGCAATAACAGTCGGTGTGGTATCTGGATTTAGAGGCCACGAGTACAAAGATTGAGTTCATTACTTACTCTCAATGTGACCTTGAATAATAATAGTAACCTCTATGCAGCATCTTAAAGTTTGCAGAGCTCTTTATATACATTCTCTTGGATTTATTCTCGTTTGGTCCTCATAGCAATTCTGTGAATAGGACCCATTTAGCTCAAACTGAAAATGAGGTTAAAGTAAGGTAAATGGGGACTAGATCTCAGTCTCATATAGACTGTCAGAGCTATAAAAAAAACTTGAAGAAATCCCTTGTTTCACAAAAAAAGGCAGAAGGGACCCAGTGTTAGGATCAAAGCAGGGACCTAGCCTTCCAGGTTCTCAGGCTAGCACTCTTTCAGCCATATTGTTGAAAATTGTTCCTTCCCCTAAAGACGTTCTTCCTTCCAGAGTATCTCCTCTGTTCTCATGACCAAGGACTAGAAGATGGATTGGGACCAATACCAATTGCAATCTGGCAAGAAGTTCTCTCTTCCCTCCCCAGCCTCTAAATTTGTAGAAAAGTTTGTGCCGGATAGGAGGACAAAGTTTCAAGAGAAAGTCACAGTCTCTGGTATGAGAAACAAAGGTTTCCCCGACAAGGCATGACCTTCCTTTTCCCTTTTGAGGTTTGCCTTCTACCGATAGCTCACTCTCTCAGTTTGTTTGTGGCCTGATTGAAAGTGTTTGGCTGAGAAGGAGAAACAGCCTTTCCTCTTGTTTCCTCTCCACCCCGTCCCTTCTCCTCCTCATTCTCACTTGGGTGGAGCCACTGTTTCTCAGAGCAAATTGTATCAGGAAGCAGACACAGTAGACAGAAATCTCTTAGGGGAAGAGAAGCATTTTCCTCTACTAGGAACCACACTTCCTCCCTATTCTAGGTCCCTCCCCAACCACAGGATGGTTAACTATACTAACTATCCTAATCCACATCTCTTTTTTTTTTCTTTCCCTGTTTTGTCCTCTTTCTGAGGCAACTAGGTGATACAATGGGATCAAGTATCAAAACCTGGAGTTAGGAAGACCTGAGTTCAAATTCTACTTCTGATATGCATTGGTTGTGTGGCCCCAGGCAAGTCACTTAACTTTTCTCAGTCTATGTTTTCAGATCTTAGCTAAAATCCCACCTTCTGTAAGGTTTTCTCCAGTTCTCCTTAATTTTAGTGTCTTCCCTCTCTCCAGTTTATCTTATGTTTGTAGGTAGTTCTTTGCAAATTGTCTCTCCTGTGAGCCTCCTGAGAACAGGGGCCAGTTTTTGCCTTTCTTTATCCCAAACCCCAATTCCCATGGGTAAATTCATTGCCTTGGACATAATAGGCATTTAATAAATGCTTTTTGATCGTCAAGAGTGATTGAGAGGACCGACTGTCCCCACTGTCTCTAGGAAAGGATGACCCTTCAGTAGGGAATGATTCTCCCACCCCTTGGCCTGTTGCAGGCCTACCCAGCCTTCTCATTTTGAGAGAACACAGAATGACCTCCTCTTCCCCATCCTTCTTCCCAGACAAGGAGGTGTTCTGGGAGCTGACTCTTTGAATGGTGACTGTCAGCCCTGAGACAGTGCTAAGTTTTACCTTAGACTGGGTCAGAGTTCTGGTCTAACCGGCTGAGCCTCCACCATCTTTCCCTCCACACCCCAACTCCAAGAGATGGTTGAACAGCAACTCACTTCAATGACCACTTTCACCATCCAGTCTACTGTATGAGAGAGAAGAGGCTTTAATGGCAGCAGTTAGGTCAGGTTTGATGGTGGGATGAAATGAAACATTCCCAAGGCATTGAACAGTGAACAAAATGCTGTAGCAGCAAGATCTATAAGGACACTGTGACACTCAGCATCTCGTGTTGCCACCCCCTTATCTCCTTATGGAAAAGGCATCTAATCATCGGAGCAACAGAATATGATGAAGAACATGGTAACTTATGTGGCCTTCTTTAATCCTCCAAGCCTGAGGGGCCTGGATTGTACATACCTAGGATGTTTTCAGGAAGCTGTACCAGGGTAGCCAGGGCCTTCAGGTCCTGAGCGGGGCATTGTCTTCTTTTTGAACTTCAGGGTGTGGGTGGGATGAAAGAAGATATATCAGGGAAATGCTGGTCTATCACATGGTTACAGGCTCTGCTTGGTCATACTTCCCTTCCCCCATCCCCCAACTTCCTTTCCACCCATCTCTGACCCTGCTGTTAATTATTTGCCTTCCCTCTGTAAATTAGTTCCTATTTATCCTTGCTTTGTACATATTTATTTCCACGCTGCCTTCCCCATTAGATTGTAAGCTCCTTGAGGGCAGGGACTGTCTTTTGCCACTTTGGTATCCCCAGTGCTTATCACAGTGCCTGGCTCATAGTGCCCACTTAATTTATGTTTATTGATAGATTCATTTATCTGCTTCTATGATCTCAAGAGCAGTATGTCCAGTAAAGAGAGGCTGGAAATTGCAGAAACCCAAATATGGAAAATAAACACTCATTCAAGTTGCTTTCTATACAAGAACAAATGAGAAACTGGGATTTTAAAGAGGAGGTGGTCTGGGAGACACTTCCTTTGCTTTTTCTTAAGACAAACACATTTCCTTTCACATGCATCAAAGACACTGACGTTAGGCGCAGCCAGTATGGCAGCCCAGGCAGCTGTTAGAAGTTTCCTTATAAAACTGACCTAAGCCAGTGAGTTACATTCTTCTAGGCTTTGGCTCAGGACCCTCCAGCATTCCTCCAGACTCAGGAACTCAGGGCCTCTACTGGCTTTAGGTACCCTGCTTTTCCTAGAAATATATCCAAATTGGAATTCAGGACCACAAATTAAAGAGCGTTGAGAGTCAAGTTAAGGAGTTGTGGGAAGGATTTTATGATCTCCTCCACCCCATTTGTTCCTCATAGGAGCAGGTTAAAAAGAACAATTTAAAGATGAAGGCTGTTACGGCAGAATTAAGAAATAAAGAAATCCGCGCAGTTAAACCCTCAACCTCTGCTCTAATGAGGCTGCCCCAGCTAGAGCAGCTTGGCCTGCCAGAGTCTCCCCCTGGTATCTGTAGACAAGTCCCTCCACAATTTCTCCATCAATTTGTAGGAATGCTATGAGAATTATAAGTGGGCCCTTGCTTTGGGGCTTGAAAGAAAATAGGCCAGACCTCCAAAAAATCAGGTGGGAAGGTTTAAAGGCTCCATAGCCTTGTCTTTCCTGTCTCTCCTCTGCTTCCCCCTCCCCCTGCCCCCCATGTTATTTTGGGCCACTAGGAGATGAATTGTGGCTTAGATTTGGGCTACCTGTGAATCGAAGCTGTCACTGCTCAAGCTTTTTGAAGAGCAGTCATTTTTTTGGCGGAGGGGGGGAGCGGGGGGGGGGAGGGGGAAGGAGGGAGGCAAGGTGGTGGTGGGAGCAGCCTATACTAATGGCAGATACTCTAACAGTGCTTTAAGATTTACAAAGCCCTTTCTGTACACTCTCTAATCTGAGTTTCACCTCAATTCTGTGAGGTGGGGACTACTGGCATTATTATTCTGGTTTTACAAAAGGGCAATTGAGATGCTAAGTGCTTCACCATGCTCAGGCAGCAATTCAGCATCAGAGGTACAATTTGAACTCTGTCCTTTCCAGACTCCAGGGTCAAGACTCTTTCTGTAATTTTTTCAATACCCCCTAGTAGGAGTGCAAACAAATGGATATTATAGCCATGGTACTTTGTGAACCTTAGCTCTTCCTCGGTCCTTTCTGTGACTCATCTATAGACTGGGAATAGATAACATTTAAAGTTACATCCTGCCTTTCTTTCCTACTCTTCCCTTCTTCCTGGAATGTAATAATTAATAGAATGTTTCATCTTAAATACAAAAATCCTCTTGGTTTTCCTCTTGGCCTGACTTCTCCTTTTTAGTGGTTTCCTTTGCTTTTTCTTCATCTAGGTTATGCCTACTGACTGGGGATATCTCCCAAGGCTGTCCTGGACCCTCCTCTCTTTGCCTTTAGAATGTGAGCTCCTTAGGAGCAGAGAAGATATTTTTTTTTTTTTTGCTTTGCTTTGTATCTCCACTGCTTTATACAGTGTGCCTGGCACATAGTAGGTTCTTGACAAATGTTGGTTGGCTTAATTTCTTTCTTCTCTCTCTCTCTGTCTCTCTCTTTCTCTGTCTGTCTGTCTGTCTGTCTCTCATCTCATCTCATTAGACCCATGGGTTAAATTATCATCTCTTTGCAGATGACTCCCAGAGCTATATACACAGTCTTTGCCTCTTTCTTGCACTCTGGTGCCACATCACCAATTGCCTATTAGATATTTCAAGATGAATGTCCCATAGGCACCTCAAATTCAACATGTCTAAAATAGAATCCATTATCTTTCTCCTCAAATACTCTCTGCTTCTGAATTTCCCTATTACTCTCAAGGGCACCATCATCCTTCCGATTACCCAGGTTCACAACCTTGATCTCACTTCACTCTCCCTCATTCCACCAATCATGTCTATCCTATCTCAAGGACATCTTTAGTATCCACTTTCTCTACACACACAGCTACCACCTCAGTTTAGGTACTCATTGCTTTCCATCTAGATTATTGCAATATCCTCCTAATTGATCTCCTTCCCTTAAGTCTTTCTCTGCTCTGATCCATCTTCCACATAGTCGCAAAAACGATTTTCTTTCCCCCCGCCCTTGTTTAAAGATATTTTAATGTATTTTGTTAAATATTTTTAGTTATGTGTAAAAACACTTAAACAATCATTTAAGAATTTTTTTGAGTTCCAAGTTCTCTCTCCTTCTGTCCTTCCCTCCTCCTTGAGAAGGCAAACAATTTGATATTAATTATACATACAAATTGATATTATATAAATATATTATATTATATTTGGCATTGATATTATACATACAAAATGATATTAATTATACATACAAAGTCATGCAAAACCTCCACCTCTCTATTTCCGTATCAGCCACATTGCAAAAGGAAACAGGCAAAAAATAAAACATGAAAAATAAAGAAAGGTTTTTTTTTTTTAAGTATGCTTCAGTCTGCATTCAGAGTTCATCAATTATCTCTAAGGAGGTGGAGAGCATTTTTCATCATGGGTTCTTTGGAACTGTCTTAGATAACTATCTTTAGTAGCTAAGTCTTTCACAATTGATCATCCTTACAATCTTGCTGTTACTGTGTACAATGTTCTCTTGGTTCTGCTTAATTCACTTAGCATTAAGTTCATACATGTCTTCCCAGTTTTTTCTGAAACAATCCTGATTATCACAACATGATTTTCTTAAAGTGTAGATTAGACAATGACATTCCTCTTACTAAGCAAATTTCAGTGTCTCTCCGTTAATTCTAGGATCAAATATAATTTCCTCTTTTTGACCTTAAAAGCCCTTTACCACTTGGATCCTTCCTATCTTTCCTTGCACAATAAATCCCTACTATGGTCCATCTATATTGGTCTTCTTGCTCTGCCTCTCACATACAATTCCATCTCCAGATTCCGTGTTTTTGCACTGGCTGTCTCCATGTCTGGAATGCTTTTACCTCTTCACCTCTCACCCTTAGAATCTCTGGCTTCCTTTAGACTTAGTGCTATCTCCCATGGGAGGTCTTTCCAGGTCCCTCTCGCTTCCAGCGCCTTCCTCTCTAAGGCTACTTTCCATCTTCTCTGTATGTATCATACATTTACTGATTTATATATATGCTGTCTCCTCCATTTGAATGTAAGCTCTTGGAGGACAGGAACTGCTTTTTCTTTTTCTTTGTATCTCCAGCATTTAGCACATTGCCTGGTGTATAGCAAATCCTTATTAAATGCTTGTTGATTGTCTGATTGATCTTTGGCAAATAAGGTATTCCACATATGCAAATTTTCCAGGTAATTAAATTTATACCCTTTAAACATTAAACTTTTTTCTTTTTTTATGACGTTTGGTGAACATATTCCTAAAATATATATTTTCTGAATCTCTTAAGTGGAAGTTTTTTATGACTCAAAGATCATCATTACCATGAATTACTGTGCTGACCTGTTTGTACAAGGATGCCCTTAGGTCCAGTTGAATTGTGCTGGTATAGCAACCCCTGCAGTAAGTGGACCCAAACTATTTTTTAGCCAGTTATCCATGGCTTTTCTCTCTATTAATTGTAATTTCTTAGTGTTTCCTCTTCTACCAGCACCTGGTGGACAGCAGTGGCATGGATTTGTTCCTAATTTGCTGTTTGCCATGACCTATGGGGAACCTGATAATTCATCTTGTTAAATTAGGAGACTGAATTTTGCACTCAATCTGAAACCCTTTCAGTTCCCCTCAGAAACTCTGAGGACACTTGCAGACCAGAGTAGGCTATTGCCTCCATAAAGACAATTTAAAAAATGTTTCTATTAAGGACTAGTTTCTTGATGGCAAAAATTGTAGTAAGTCTGACCTTTAGATGAGGAACGTTTTTGTAGAGATTGTGTAGAACCGAGACAAGAAAATAAAAATTCCCTTTTAATAATAAAACACAACATTCATTTGGGGGAGGGGAGGATGTTAATTATTTTTGTGTCCTGGACCCTTTTGGCAGTCCAGTGAAGTATGTATAGAATAATGTTACGCATATGTATGCACACACACTCACATACACATACACACATTTATGTTTAATAGTAGCCATTTCAAGGGGGAGAAGGGAAGAAAAAAGTTACATGATAACTTTATTATATATTTAAAAGGAAGAGAAAGTTGTAAATAATAGATTTTCAGTTTCATTGATTTTTTTTGTTCTGTTAGAGAAATTCTTGTGTTATTACATAAATTAAAAATACAATAAATAATAATTAGAAATAAAACTACAGTTATCAAAATATTAAAAGTTATAAGTTGACAGATCTCCTGAAATCTTAGGGGTCCGTGGACTCCAGGTTAGGAACCTCTGGTTTTTAGATACTCTGGGTTGTAATTTTTGGAGGCAGCAATAATTATTCAGATTAGTATAGCATCCAATGTTATAGCTATAGAAACTGAGAGCAGCAGAGGTGATATGACTTTCACCCAAGCTCCCATAAGTTGTGAATGGCAGAAACAAATTATGGCCCCAGATTCTGTAACCTGATCAGATGATCTTCCCTAATCAATTCCAATTAGACTACAGAAACAATTAATGAACTGTGCTAGTATAGCTGGCATAGAAGAAACAGTTCTAGATCACGTCATATACAGAGTATAGTTAGACACAGAATATTAAATATATAGCCACATATCACAAAACCAGATTATTTGAGTTTTGTTAACACAGAAGGCAAAGCAATATGTTGTGTTTCAAACAACTGAGGGCCCTAAGGTGGGACTGAGTCAAAGCACAAAAATGACAACAAAAAAAATCTCAAACCCAAAGAACAAAGGAAAAAACCAATCCAAACCCTGTGCTACTTATTAATGCTACCTTGTGCAAGTCACGTTTCCTCTTTAGCCTTCAGTTTTCTCATCTGAAAAATAAGGGCTTCTGATTAGATGATCACAAGGCCCCTTTCAATTCTAATTCCTATGATTTTGCAATCCCATGCTTCTCTGCCAAAAGCTATTAGTCTGCTGTGCTAACTATGCCAAAAACTGTGGTTTGGTTGGACTCAGTTTTGAGGATAACTCTTTTGTCTATAAGAAAACCAGACCTGCCAGCCTTCTCTCTTAGTAGTGCCTGTTTGGCTTGCCTATTAGACTTTATTGATCTGAATAAAAGTCAGAGAGAGAAGCCTAACTTGGAGTTGAGAGGACTTGTCTCATACCCTGGGTCTGATATGACCAATTGTAAGACTGTGGGTAAATGAGACAAAAACTTGAGACGAGAAAATGAAAATTTCCTTTTAAAAATGAAACACAACATTCGTTTGGGGGAGGAGAAGATATGAATTATTTTTGTGTTCTGAACCCTTTTGGCAGTCTGGTGAAGTATGTATAGAATAATTTTACGCATACACACACACACACACACATGTTTATATCTAGGTAGCCAGCCATCTCAAGGGGGAGGAGGGAAGAAAAAAAAGGACCTCGTTGCAACCAACTCCAAGGTATACACTTAGAAGAAATATATGGTAAAAGGATAGAAACTCATTGCTTTCTTTTAAAGCATTAGAACCCCCCAATTTACAAATAAGAAATCAGATTGAGTGCTATCCAATGTTAATCTGTTAAATTTTTTGTTAACTTGACAGGAATTAACAAACACAAGCATCTTAATGCAAAAAGAACAAGAAAGAGGATTGTAAAACAAACTGTAAACTTCTGTTACATAGTTTAAAAATAATTTTGAAGAAATATAAGCTTAAATACTCAAAGATTTGTGATTTCATTGATTTGGGAATTCTTGATTGATACAAATGGCCAGCTATCCTTGCATATCCTGCATGACTCTTTCCCACATTAGTCCATATGTTCTTCACGGAGAGTTCAGCCAAAGTACTGGAGAACGTCTTCACTTTCTATTGACATTGCCAGGGTGCGAGTGGAGCACTCTGGCGGTCAACTTGTCTTCCTTCATTCTTAGCACATGACCAGTCCATATTCTTCTCATGTCACCCAATTCTTTGATAGCTTCTTTTAATCTTGGTCTTCTTCAGAGCTCCCTATATTGCAGCCTGCTCATTCCCATCACAAAACATCTCCACATGACACTCAAGCCCATGTATGATACTCATTTTTAAAAATAATTTTTATTGATATCTTTTATGCTTTTATGTCATCTGGTATTCCTCTTACTTCCCCTCCCGGAGAGCCATCCCACATAACAAACAGTATTTTTAAAACCTATCTCAGGGGCGACTAGGTGGCGTAGTAGGGGCGGCTAGGTGGCACAGTGAATAGAGCACCTGCCCTTGAGTCAGGAGTACCTGAGTTCAAATCCGGCCTCAGACACTTAACACAAAAAACTAGCCGTGTGACCTTGGGCAAGTCACTTAATCCCAACTGCCCTCCCCCAAAAAAAAGCAAAAACAAAGCAAAAAAAAACCTATCTCCCCAAGATCCCCCAAATTCATAAAAAGTAGAAAAAATCAGTATAACCAGTCAATATATTGAGAAGTCCAAAAATATGTGCAATGTACAATATCTGTGGACCTCTCAGCTCCATGCAAGGGTGAGTTGGGGGTGTTGTCTCATATCTTTTTTTTTGAATCATGTCTGATCTTTATAAATTTTGTGAAATTCATATTTCATCTGTGTGTTGGATTTTTCTTTCCATTTATATTACCATACCAATTGTGTATTTTTTCTTGGTTCTGTTTACCTCACTCTGCATCAGTTCATAAAGCTCTTTCCATATTCCTTTATCACATACACAATTTCTTACAGTACAATAATATTTCATTATATTCACATACCACAATTTGTTTAACCATTCACCAATCAATAGATATATTCTTCATTTCCAATTCTTTGCTATCACAAAAAGTGCCATTACAAATATTTTGGCCTGCGTAAGGACTTTCTTCTCATTAATGGCTTTCTTGTGGACATAAGCCCAATCAGTAATGGAGTCTCTGGTTCAAAGGGTATGATGGACATTTTAGTCAATTTGTATGCATAATTCCAAATTGTTTTCCAAAATGGTTATACCATTTCACAGCACAATATGTTTAGCATGCTTATTATCTCATGGCCCCTTTAACATTGTGACTACTGACATTTTTTGTCATCTTTGTCCATTTGCTGGGAAGGAAGTGAAACCTCAGGATTGTTTTGATTTACATTTCTATCATTATTAGTGATTTGGAACATTATTTTGCATGGTTGTGAATACTTTGCAATTCTTTTGAGAAATGCTTGTTCATTTCCTTTAACCACTTACTATTGGTGAAAGGCTAGCAATATTCATTTTTAATTCTATGGAGGTGTATTCCATGTCTCATTGCCCATAGAGAAAAACTGGTAGAATGTTAGTATTGAAAAAAATTGACCTTTGCTTTCAGAGAAAGGTTGGGGTCAGTAAAGGAGTTTTGTAATTTCCCTAAAGCAATCCAGCCTGTTCTCTTCCCCCCAACCTATTCAACTTTGGCCTCAACTTGTTATCCATCTGAATCTTCTGTCCCAGCTACAAATATGGACGAGCAAGCTCTGTAGGATTTCCATCTAAATGAGTGTTGAAATCTGGGCAATAGATATTCTTTGTCCCCTTGCTCATTCCTTTGTAGACAGAAAGGTCAAACTTCTTTGAGTGATGGCATATCTCTTCCACAAGTCTCTGCAATATTCTGAGGTTTGGTGCATTCAGCACAGAGTGATCTACAAACAGGCACATCTACAGGACTTCACTATCCCCTTTGACATGGCACTGTATTGTTTTCCCTCTGTCACAGTGGTAAATGCCTCTGGAGAATATATCTCTTTGTTTTATGTCTTGTCTGGTGTTTATTTGTATTTAATTTAATTTTTTTCAATTAACAAAAATCTATTTTCTCTTCCTCCCATTAAAAAAAGAATAAGAAAACTCTTATAACAAATATGAATAGTCATGAGAAATAAATTTCTACATTGCTCATCTCTGTCTCTCTCTCCCTTTCTCTCTCCCTACCCCCTCTTTTTCTCTCTGTGTCTGTGTGTCTGTGTATCTTAGTCCATACCCTGAGTTCTACCTTTCTCTGTCAGGAGGTGGAGAGTATGATTCAATGTTGATCTTATAGAATTGTGGTTGGTAACTGCATTGATTAGAGTTAAGTCCTTCTTAACCATTAAAAAATATAATGTTGTTATTGTATAAATGTTTCTTCTAATTCTTCTCACTTCACTCTATATCAGTTCTTATCAATCTTCCCTGGTTTTTCTGAAGGTGTCCTTTTAATTTTTTATTAGAGAACAATAACATTTCACTACATGCATATACCATATTTATTTTTCCATTTCCCTCCCAATTGATGAGAACCATCTTTTTTTTCTTCAGTTCTTTATCATCACAGAAAGAGGCACTATAAATATGTTTGTCCTTTTAAAAAAATCTCTTTGGAGTATAGGGTTAGTAGTGGTATTACAGGGTTAAAGGACATGCACAGTTTAGTAACTTTGGAGCATTGTTTCAATTGGTGTTCAATAATTGCTGGACCAGTTCACAGCTCCTCCAAACAATGCATTAATGCGCCTATAACTCCTACAACATTTGTCATTTTCCTTTTTAAAAAAAATCTACCTTGTCCATCTGATGGGTATGAAATGAAACCTCAGAGTTGCTTTAATTCGCATCTTACAAATTATTAGTTATTTATAGCATTCCCCTCCCCCCAAATAGCTATTGATAGCTTCAATTTCTTCCTTAGAAAAGTGTCTTCTCGTATCATTTGGCCATCATCTGATGTTTGTTACTAAGGGGTCATTGACAGTGTTATTTCTATCACATCTGTCATATCTTCCAAGGAATCTTAAATGATTTTGAATTATGAATAAGAGACCTCTTATTAGGAAAGAGTCTTTAAAGCTGCATTCTATTCTGATGAATCATGTGCTTTTTCCTAATCAACAAATAATAATTGCAATGAGATCTCATATTCTGTACATCTTATGAATCAGTTGTGAGATGGTAAAGTTATAGTCCACTGCTAAATATTCCCTGTAAAAGCCAGCTTCTTCCCTACTAGAAGCTTCATGGAAGATCCTTGCAATTTATGTATAGATGACCAATGACCCTTAGAAAGATTTTTTGTGAAATGAGGGATTAGGCATATATGGTATGTGAGTATTTATTTTTATTACTCTTGTTTGCTTTTTTTGGGGGGGGGTATTAATGTGTTAGATTTTTCCATGCCTTTGGAATCTCCTCCTCCTTCAGATACCTTGCATATCAAATCTTCAATGCCTTTACAATTATGTCACCTCTAGCATGGTTCTTCTCTATGTGTAATTGGTTCAATGCAAATGCTTTTCCTATCTTTGTTCTTCTTAGAGTAATTTCTACCTCCTTTATAATTCTGTCATGTTAAGGGACAATTGTGATGATTCCACTGTCCTTGACAAAGAAAGTATTTAAAGCATTTTATTTATTTATTTTTTTTGCAAATTCTTTCAATTTCTTTTGTTTGTAGCCTCCCTCATCCTGTCATTTTCATTCTTGAATGCCCTTGGCATGACTGCTGAACTTGATATCTTGTTAAGGTTTCTTTAAACTGGTTTTAGCTTCCATTGCTTCAGTTTGTTCCATGATGAAAAATTGATCAGAACTGTCCATCATTGTTAGATTTTTAGAAACAAATTTCCATTCTAATTCAGTGCTGTTTTTGGAAATCATCTCTTTTCATTTGCCATATAAGTCAGATATTTGCTGATTAAAGTGCTTTCTGGGTTCTTTTGGTATCTTTGTTATTACAATTAATTTGCATTAATTTAATTTAACAAGGTAGTAACAAACTAAACAAATGTATTTCCCTTTCTATACTACTTGTTTTTGACTGTGCTTTGAACAACTTTTTGTGTGCAGATTTTGAGAAGATGTTTTCCATATTCATAATAAAAATACCTGCCTCAAAATTATATTGTTTAATTTGTAATTCTGGAAAGGCTCTAATCAACTATTTAATTTGGGATTTGAATTTACCTAGTAGATTTCAGGCAACACACACTTCTACCTCCTGCCAAAATATCACTGGAGAAGTTTTTGGACTTGGATCTCAATCCCAGTTGTGCTAAAAAGAGATCACCTTGTGACTTATTATAGGGCCATAAAAATGTGAGTTATTATCATTGTTGTTCATAAAAAAATCAGCAAAAATAATGAATCCCAACCTTGCTGGGCAGGTTTCCAGTCAAATTTTTAATACAAATATTGGATCTATTTGTCCTTTTAGCTTGTTCTTCAAAACAAAACATTTCATAAGCACCAAACCCAGCATGGAGTTGGAGATAAAACAATTTTCTCAAGGTGAGATTATTTTGAAAGAACCAAATTAGCATGGGATAACTTACTCTATAGCCACATTAAAGAAGACTGAACTGTAGCAGCTCTTATTCCTTTTTGGACTTTGGTCATAGAAGTATGAAAGGATTTATTTGGGCTGGGAAAGGACTCCTGAAAAGTCATCTTGAAGGATAAATTGTAGGAATGACAAAAACCCAGACCTAATCATGTGTCCTCTATTTTCCTGAGCACTGAATTGAGTTACGAGAATTCCTGCCTGATTTTACCAATACAATTCTCTTCTCACCCATAAATGTCTTTTCAGCTTTTATCTAGAATGGTCAAAGAGATTTTGTTTTTTAAAGCTATTTTAAAAACATAGACAAATATTATTAATATCTTGTGGGGTTAAGGAGATTGGGAATAGCATGTGTAAACCCAAAGCCTCTATTAATTCCCAGACTTCATTTTCATTAAACATTTGCACAGGTGCTAATAAGAAATGACATGGTCAAAAGGCAGGGGGCCAGAGGAATGGATAGGAGAAAAATTTAATGGTCTAATCCCCTTAATAGATCAGCCACGGAGTTAACCAAGATTTGTCTCTATTGACCCTGGTCACATGAACAGTAAAGAGTCTAAAGGTGAGAAACTCACTAATGAAGGACCCATCAGAAATTCAGCATTTGGGAGCCAATATTGACAGGTAGTATAAGTCACTATGAAAGCTCCTAGGAGGGAGTTACACAGTCTGACCTAATCCATGCAGTTAGGCTGATAGCTGAATTCTGAATGAGACAGAATCTTTGCAGATCTGTTTGGCATGGAGCCATTCGGCATTATACTTGTCAAATCTAGATATTATGACAGTGAATGGCAATTTTTCTTTCTGCTTTTGAGGGAAAGGGGAGTGCCCATGGTAGGGATCCAAGCAGGCTATGGGACAATCTTCAGAATATATTTCCAGGATAGTTAGAGGCCAATTTCAAGGATGTGCTTTAGATTTTATACAATCAAGTCTGACAAAATATTAAGATGATGTGATGGCAGGGTAATGGCAGGTGGGGGGAGGGGAGATAGGACTTTTATGGTGATGAGACATCACAGCAAATAAGTCACATGAAAGGCTCAGAGACAGCTGGAGAAAATGTGTTATTTTCAGCCAGTTGAGTCTTTGCCTCTAATAAGGCACATCCATTTGTGCCTCTCTTGTGTTTTATTTTGCAAAGAACTACAGACCACTCAATATCTAATGTTCTATTTGAATGATGTCTTTGAGTCTACACTGGCCCATGTTCACAGATTGCCTGCTAAATATCTACTATGGCTAAATATCTTGTTTTATTTTTGTTATTGTTTGTTTGTTTTGAGGGGGGAAGGCAATTGGGCTTAAGTGACTTGCCCAAGGTCACACAGCTAGTGAGTGTGTCAAGTGTCTGAGACCATATTTGAACTCAGGTCCTCCTGACTCCAGGGCAGGTGCTCTATTTACTGCTACCTTGCTGTCCCTGAATATCTTGTTAATGTCTTATTATATTCTAGCTACTCAATGAGAAGGCCATAATCAAGTGGCAGGCACGTTGTTATGAGAAGTATTACTGGATTGTGGTCTAACTGAAGGCAAAGCAGATCTCCTCTGAAACTCTGCTGATCTCCTTTTAGTGGGCAAGTGGGCCATGTGGATAGAATACCTGTTTGACCATGGGCTTGCTAAAACCACTTGGGATTAAGAAAAGAATGAATGTGTTACAACGGGAAAACAGTTGGATTTGAAGTAAGAGACCTGTGTTCAGATCCAGGCTCTGACATTTATTACCTGTGTGATGTTGGACAAGTCACTGAAAATCTTTTTTCACAACAATAAAATGATACGATATGGATGACTTTGAAGGCCCTTTCCATCTTTAAATCTATGATTCAAAATGTAAGGGAGGAAAGGACTCTGGGAAGATGTTAGAGTAGGTCAGAAAACTTTTGACTCTCCAATTTTCCTCCACAAAAAAGACAGAACATGACCTTAAAGCAGTCAAAATAAACATGGGGTAAAGCAATTGTCCTCCTAAGACAATCTGAGAAGACTGCAGGAAAGACAAAACCTCTAGAGGCAGTGAGCAAAATGTCCTGAGTGAAATGCAAATAGCTCCAGGCCAATGCTGCAGAATCAACAAAAAATAAACCCTGGGGACAGCTGGGTTTAGAGGCAACCTAGCCTAGAAAACTTTCATTTTGCAAACAGTATGTGAGTCTGACAGCTGAATAGGAGAAGATTGAAGGACCTTCCATTGTCCAGGGATGCTAGGCACAGCTGTGCTGACCAGACATCCCAGGCTGTGGCTACTGGGAGAAGGAGTTACCACATACTTGGACAGTGCATGTATATATGTGTATAAGTGTGTGTATATATGTATATGTATGTATATATGTATGTGTATTCATTCATTCATTCATTTATCTATCTATTAATTTATTCATTTATTTATCTGCTTGTTTGTTCGTTTGTTTATTTATTTATTTAATTATTCAGCTCCACTCTTAATTGTAGCCTTCTTTAGGATGATAGTGGGAGGCAAGGAAAAAAAACATAAAGAAAAAAGTCCACAGCAGAGAACAAAAAACCCCCAAGGAAGCAAAGTCAGGCAGCTTTGAAAACAATATATAGTATTTATTATATAGGTTTTCTTGAAATGGAAATTTATTGTTTTATATTGAATTTTCTCCTATGGTTTGCTGTGTACATGGCCATTTTTTCTTTTCTCATTTTGTATTTAAATTCAAAATAAAAAAATTATATTAAAAAATGTAAGGCAGAGAACCATGTGCTTTCACGTTTGGTCTTTGAGAAGAGAAATCCTGGAGATGATTAGGTCATTGAAGTCCCTTATCAACATTATATCATGCTTCCATGCCAGTATTGTGATTTCTTTCTAAAATTTTCACCTCTAACAGTAGAATGATTGCCCCCTTGCAGTGAAATTGCACCCAAAGAAGGACTACCCTCTGTGTTGCTTTTCTAGCTTCTCTCTTCTCTTACTCCTCTTTTCTGTACCCACACAACAGAATTCACACCAAATACACTTGAGATCAGTTATGGCTCTGGCTCTCCTAGAACCATATTGTCTAGCCATGGCATTAGTCTATCAAATCTTAGTGATAATTATGTATAGCGTGACATTGGATATCAGTGTCTGCAGGCAGATTCAAATTCTCCAGTGGTTAAATATATCCTAAAAGTGATCATGAAAGGTTGGACGTGACTGAAATTACTGAACAACAACACCCCAAATCAGATAAAATGAAAAAGTATTTGTAAAGAGCTTAGCACAGTGTCTGGCACATAGTAGGTAAAATGTTTATTCCTTTTCCTTCCCCTACTTGAAAAAAAAAAGGATCTGAAGAGGCAGATGTTAAGCCTTACCTATGTCAGGAGGTTGATGGGTGGGAGAATGTGACATAGAAAAGGAAGACTCATTGAATCATTGGAGCTGAACCACAGATATATGATTCTTTGCCTCAAGAGCAGGGAACTAAGCCTCCTGAGTAGGAAAGAGCTACTTGTACTCTAAAGAATGATGACAGGCATCCATAACTACTGTCAGGTGAGAGATCTTCCAGTAAGGGACCTGGGAAGAAGAGATGAATAGTAGTGGTTGGTGACTCTCTAACTGAGTGGTCCTAAGATGGTTATTTCTTGAGCCAAGAACAGTAGAAAGCTATTTTCTTCTCAGGGCATTTATCAGAGATATGATGGAAGACTGCCCAAGAATTGTCAGAAGTTTATAACCTACTTCTGATCAGTCATATAGGAACAAATGATATTTGCAAGAATAAATCTAGGAAACAGTCATAAAAATTAACAAGTAGGGGCAGCGAGGTGGCATAGTGAATAGAACACAGCCCTGGAGTCAGGAAGACATGAATTTAAATCTGGCCTCAGACACTTGACACATTTACTAGCTGTGTTATCTTGGGCAGGTCACTTAAACCCAATTACCTTGAGTTTCCCCCTCCCAAAAAATTTTTAAGTGTTGGACAAAGAACTGAAAGCATTAGGGACACAGGTGGTATTTTCATCACTGCTTTCATTCAAAGGCATGGGATTCAGAAGAAAAAGGTAGATTTGATAGGCAAACAACTGGGAGAGATAACACCATCTAAGAACAAAATTTGGATTTCTGAACCGTGGTTTAAAATGTAGGAATGACATGTTCCTGGTCAGAGTTGGAGTATAGCTAACAGTAGCTGCTAATGATGTCTCTGCTTTTAATTGTCTTTTAATTTTTTAAGAGTTCTATTGTTGGCTTTTACTTTTATATTGTTGTCATTCCTCCTGGAATACCTGCCTAACCCCACCATGAACCCTCCTTTGTAACAAACAAAACAAAACAAAACAAAAACCTATGCAAACAAAAAACCATGTAAATAAACAAACAAAAAATCCCATGTAAACAAAAAAAACCTCTCATGTAAACAAAACCAACAGACACATTGACCAAGTCTATCAGCTCATGCTATATACCACATTCATAGTCTCCCCAACTTTTTGCAAGGAGGAAGTGATATTTTATCATCAATTTTCCAGAATCAAGATAAGTCTTTACAACTAGAGTTTGACTGACTTCTAGTGTTATTTTCATTGACATTATTATCATGGTCATTATGTATATATTATGCTCTTGGTCTACTTTGTTTTGCATAAGTTACAACAACTTTTCCCATTAAAAATGCTCAATTGATTTCTTTTTTTGTTGTTGTTCTTTATTGACATTTCCCAATACTCTTCCTCTTCAATAGAACACATGCAATGAGCCTTATTAATGTTATTCAATTGCACCCACAGCTTACTATCTTTCTACTATTTCACTTAAAGAGGGTAGTATTACCACATGTATAACCTTTATTCAATTGCTTGCCTTCTCAATGAGGGGGTATGTGGAGCAAGGGAGAGAATGTGGAACTTGAAAAATTTAAAAACGAATGTTAAAAATTGTTTTTATATATAACTGGGGAAAAATAAAATACTAAATAAAATTTTTTTAAAAGAGAGTAGTATTACTTTAATGGCTGACAGACAGTAGAAATGCAGCTTTCCTTATCAGGAAGTCTATGAGGATCAGAAGGGGAGCACTTAGAGAACAGTTTAAACCATTCCCTAGAGACCAAGGATATCCAAGCATCCCATCTGCTGAAGACTATGAATGCCTCAGAATAATTTTTAAATTCATAAAATAAAATGCACAGGATTACAAAGGAAACCAATTTCGCCCAAATGTAGTTTTCAAATTTTTTTTTTCTAAAAAAGACCACAACAATTCATCAACTGTGCCAAAGACACCCTGCAAGAGAACAATGCCGCTTTCCCCAGCCAGATCTTCAGGTAGCAGAGTTTCAGGTTTTCTATAATTAGCTTTCAGCAAAGCAATGATTCTTCTTCAATGAGCAACAGGCCACAGCAAAACAGATGCAAAATGCATCGTTCACTCTGTGTGTCTTCCTCTCAAGCAACATAGACAAACTGCTGAGAGGCTTTTCCTTTCTCAGGCTCTAGACTCAATGTGTCATATCGCTTATCCAGCTTTTCATACAGGAGGAGGATGATTTTGCTTGCCTCCATGAGCTAGCAGCGGAAGCTGCCAAGCTCAGGTCTGGCTTTCCTCGCATCTCCTCTGACAGCTTGAAGCAGCTGTTCTCATCTTCTCCTTCTCCTTGGCTTGGCTTCTCTTCAAGCATCAGGGGGCAGTGTCCCGTCAGTTTCTCCGTTCAGGCACCTGCTGTGTCTTCTTTCTCCTTGTGACTCTTCCTGCATTGTTCAACTGTTTTCATCTGGTTTCTAATGTCTCCAATAAGAACCTCCTTTTAAAGCAATGATCCAGCTCTAATTCAGCTTGAAAAAGAAAACAAAACAAAATAATCTCAGCCCACAGTTTATCTGTTATGACACAGACTGTATACAGATTTTCCTTTAATCTAAAAATATTTATAGTTTCTCAGTTATGTCCTTCAAAGCCCTGAAAGCAGCCATATGTAAATGAATGGATGGGCCATGATGTCTTGCACCCATTGTTACCTCATTTCAGTGTGGTAGCGTTCCTCGGAGCTGCTTCAATAGGTCTTCCCAAGAAATTTATCCAAGGGGTAATTTCTCCCAGGTCCTCAAAGGACTCTCAAGCTGCTTTTCCCATCCCAATGTCCTTTTCCTATCTCTTTTTGCAAATTAAATATATCTACACGAACTGGGTAATGCCTTATTCACTGATTGTTCTTAATATTTGTTTCCCTTTGTAAAAGGGGGTATTACGGTGTCTTGTTTTGCTCCCAAGGATGTTATTGGGAGATAATTAACACCCCCAAGCTGTGGGGGAAGCTCATTGAGCTCATTTTACCAAGACCTCCTGGTACCAGGAGGAATCAGAAAGGTTGGGATAGGACATGGGGTTCAAACCTGAGAGGTCAGGCTCCCTTCACCAGGGTCCTCACTACTGTGCCTGCATTAATATTAATGAGATGCATGATTTGGGAGGGGGAATATGTAATGAAGGCATGTAGTGGGAGTGAAGGAAGAGTTGTAACCTTGAGGAGTCTGGATAAATCCCCACTCTGAGGAGTGGAGTCAGATTACCCTAACAGTACTTGCTCTTGCTTTTGTAAGAGGTGAGTGTTCCTAGAGAACACCTCACCTGCTTCTAAAACATAATAAACGCTCCCCTCTGCCCACTCTGTTTCTGAGTTCTTTCAGTGAGAATTGGTCTATCACATGGCTCTCCCTGCCTGGGAAGTCCTGTGATCCCCACAACCATGTTTTTCCCACCTTACATCATTTGTAGATCATTCTCTTGTTTCTGCCACTATTTCCTTAAGGCACATAGGAACCCTGTCACTATTTATTACTGTGAAATCACATTTTATTACATTTTATATTACTGTTTGTTTAACCATTCCCCAGGTGACAGGCACCCTTTTTTTGTTACCACAAAAAGTGGCACTATGAATATTTTGTTAAAATTTGGTGTCCTTTCATACCCAGTAATAGAATTCCTAACGTGAAGGGAATGAACAGTTTAATGCCTTTTCTTATACAATTTCAAATGGCTTTCAAGAATGTTTGGAACACAACCATTCTGGAGAGCAATTTGGAACAATGCCTAAAGGGCTATAAAAATGTGCATACATTTTGACCCAGCAATGCCACTTCTAGGGCTGTATCCCAAAAAGGTCATAAAAATGGGAAAAGGACCCACATGTATACAAATATTTATAGCAGCTCTTTCTATAGTGGTCAAGAACTGGAAACTGAGGGGATGGCCACCAATTGGGGAATAGCTGAACAAATTGTGGAATATGTATGTAATGGAATACTATTGTGCTATAAGAAAGATAACCAGGTGGACTTCAGAAAAACCTGGAAAGACTTATGTGAACTGATGCTGAGTGAAGTAAGCAGAACCAGGAGAACATTGTATACAGTAATAGACATAGTGTGAGATGACTGACTTTGATAGACTTAGCCCTTCTCAGCAATGCAAGGACCTGAAACAATTCCAAAGGACTCATCATGGAAAATGCCATCAACATCCAGAAAAAGAATTATGAAGTCTGAATGCAGAGCGAAGGAAACTATTCTCTTTTTTGTGTTTTGTTTTGTTTTCATTCTCATGGTTTCTCCTATTCATTCTAATTCTTCTGTATAACATGACTAATATGAAAATATGTTTAATAGGAATGTACATATACAGCCTGTATCAGATTGTATGCCATCTTGGGGAGGGAGAAGGGAAAGGAGGGGGAGAAAATTTAAAACTAATGGAAGAGAATGTTGAAAACTAAAAATAAATAATTTTAAAAAGTAAGTTGAACTAAATTTAGGCTGAATTGGAAATTGCCTAAAGTAGAAAAAACCTGGGTTAAAAACAACCATCTCTCCAGATTGTAGAACATTAGACTGTGTTCTCAAGTCAATTAAGGTCTCTAGTGTGTTTGAGTGAGGTGTTATAATATTAATGGTAATTTGAAGATCTTCCCTGCCCCTTAATAAGTGCAGAGGAATTTGAAGACCTTCCCTTCTTGTATTCACATAGGGCCTATGGTGGAGGAGTTTGCTGAAGGGTGAAGCAGAGCCCACAGGAAGCTGGGAGTCAGAGGCAGAGAGACCAAGGGGAGAGAAAGGACCCTTAGTCAAGGAGTTAGTTAGGTTTGTGAGTAAAATATTGATCTTGTATTGGTTTGTGGCTTTCTGCTGTGTTGTGGTGTATTAACTTCTATGTTGCTATGATGAATTCTATTTCCTGGTGTTGGGATTTGGTTTTCTGGTGTCTGAATAAAAGTTTTGCTTCTGTCCTTTACATGGAGAGTTTGTTATATTTTGCAATTGAGTACCATGTGGGAATATTTATAGCCAAAGTCAGTATATTTATCATGATCATGGGTGCTGTAAATATTGCATTGGCATTACAGGTGGGAGTGGGGATAATTCTCTATCAGCTAAGAAAACTCAAGGTAACTCTTCCTTGTAATTAAACTGTTGGATTATAAGAAAAGGTCATGGAAAAGATCCTAGACTCAGAATTGTGATGGGAAATGTTAATCCAATTCAATAAACGCTTTTTTAAAATAAAAAAAAATTGGTTAGAACAATTTATGAAGGGCTAGAGGTCATGATAAGGGCTAGCTAGCAAGGGGTGGAATTTTGAAGTTCAGATCTTGTAGATGTTTATGATAAAGTATAAGTTGTAACTACATTGATGTGTAGTTGAAGAAAATAATTTGAATTGAAGAATTTGGGGAATTTTGTGGTCAGGATGTCAGAATGTTCATGAACATGGATGATGAAGTACAGATGATGTTACAGGGTGAGATACAGAGGAAGAACTCCAGGCAGGAGTTAAATTCATTAGTGAAGTTGGGAGAATGACAGTAACAGATGACAGTAACATCTGACAAGGAATGGTGGGATCAATGAATTAGGTAGTGTTTATTAAACTGAATTAACATTTCCCATCACAATTCTGAGTCTAGGATCTTTTCTCTCTCTCCACCTCTCTTTCCATATTTTTTCCCCTTGAAACATGGTAAGCTCCTTGAAGATAGGGACTGTTTCACTTTTGTCCTTGTATCCTCAGTGGCTAGCGCTGTGCCTGTCACATAGGTCCTTAGTCAATGCTTGTGGATGGATGGATTGTCCCTTTGATTGGAAGGTTAAGGTCAGAGCAAAAAACCTCCAACCATAAACCCCCTTTATAGAGGTCTCAAAATCACAGCCATCTCATTTACCACCAGCTGCTCTACTTAGTTTTGACTGCACCATTATCATCATGCCTGCTGAGAGGCTTATTATCAGGAAACAATAATCAAGGAGATCAATGCAGCTTTGGCACCCACACACTATCAGTACCTTTAGTTGCTTCTGCCCCTCTGATTGGAGGGCTGGAAGGCAAAGCAAAAGAAAGGCCTCCCTTTATAGAGGGCTCAGAATTCCAGTCATCTTTTTATTTGTTACAAGTTTCTCTGCTAAGTTTCAACTCCACTACCACCACCACCACTATCACCACCACCACCACCACCACCACCATCATCATCATCATCATCATCATCATCATCATCATCATCATCATCACCATCATCCCCCCACTCCTTTTTCAGTTTCCTTTTGTGAATGGTCTTCCCCATTGAATGGTGAGCTCTTTGAGGGTGAGGACTTTTTTTTTTTTTAGTCATTTATATCTCCAGGACTTATTTATATCTCACAGTACCTGCAGGGGACATGCTAGATGCTTAATAAAATTTTGTCATATGTACCTAAATCAGTGAGCTTGAATGATAGAAATTGGGGGATCAGAATCACGAGATTTAGATTGGAGATATATTAGTTAAAAGTTGAACTGGAGTGCTTACTTTATATCACAGTACAAAAGATCATAGATTCTCTAGCTGGAAATTTTCTCAACAATCCCTCTTATTTCACAGAAAAGGTCCAGAAATGTTGTGCTTTGCCTAATGTCACATAGACAGTAAATATATGTACATTTACTCTATATCTAATCAATGCCATTTCCACTGTACTATGGTGCTAGACAGGTGAGGAAATGAAATGACGGGAGACAACAACCCTGAGAATTTCAAGGTAATTTGGATATGAAGCTTCTGAATGAAGATAAGAACAATTTGTTTTGCCTTGCCACTGCCCCCTAAAGAATACCAGGTCTTACCATCTACTCTGTCTCTGGTCCTCTAGTCCCTTGGCATTGTTTTCAACATTGTTTACTTATATAACCTGAGGACCTCTGGACTTTCCCATTTGGCCCATCTCTGCCCCATTAAAAAGTCTGGTTCTTTCCATTTGTCCTGTAGCTATATGAGGAAATGGTAACCAAGATAAAACTGAAATATACAGGATGTCCCTAAAGTCTGGACACATAGGACATCTCATTAAATATGCATATTTTCAAGAAATGAAATGAATGAAATTTTCAGCAAATTTTATTTAATTAGCATAAATTTTAGCCATGACAATTTCATATAGAATAAAAGCTTTCATTAGCTATTGGGGACTATTTTTCATATTAATGAGATTAATTTAATCTAATTAATTAAGGAGATTTTCTACGTGTCTCCTATGTCTTCCTATGATATCTCATTTATGGTAATTAAATAAAATGTTGAAAATTTAATTCATTTCATTTCTTGAAAATATGCATAGTTAATGAGATTTCCTATGTGTCCAGCCTTAGAGACACCCTGCATAATTTAATACATTATCATTTACATAACACTATGTGTAGCCAGCTCTTTTGAAAATCCCCCTTCTCTTTGAGAGGTTATCTCCTCTAACGTTCATGCCTGCCCTGATCCTCTTGGGGAATAATGATCATTCCCCACCTAAATCTCATCCAGAGCTTTATGCCTCTCTTGTACATCACTCACACTTTATTTAGTATTACTAGTATATGTGGCAAACCTTCTACTAGCTGAAAACTTCTTTGGTGTGGGGCTGTGTCTTAATTGTCTTTCTGTCTCTTAGTACCTTGTAAAGTGTTTTGCCCATTGCTAAATGAATGTTGAAGGAAAATGGTTTCCAACTGACAGGTAGATTAGGCGGCCTAGGGTTTGGTGCAGGTAAAATCAGACAGGGCGCATGGGATGTGTGTGTGTGTGTGTGTGTGTGTGTGTGTGTGTGTGTGTGTGTGTGTATGCTTTTTTGACCACCCACTTGGAACTTTCTGCAGGAACGTAGGGAAAACCTGCCTGGATAGATTATCCCAGTAGGAGGTCCTGGGTAGGCCAGGGTAACAGGAAAGTTATTTTTGAGGCCACAGAGAACAAGGTTAGAGGAAAATGCTGAAAGACCAGTGGGGACCACTAGAAAATTTTGTTCACTTTATAACTTTTCAACATGTTAAACTAGAGAAAGGACAGGCCAAGAAGATTTATCTGCATATCTCTAATTTGTGACCTGCTCCCCAAGGGCTATATTCTCAGAAAAGGGGAGCTTGCTCTGGAAACATACAGAGTCCAAAAACATCCTGGGGGAAGCCTGACCACAAAAAGAGGGGAGTCAGGCTTTTTATACCCTCTAGCTCATTATACTCCCACCCTGAAGAAAAAAGTTAGGGAAAACTAAAAAAGCTTTGATATAACTCTATATCTCATATTTAGGGTTAACAGTGTCCTATGTAGAAATGTAAACTAGATATTAGGGATGGCACAGGTATTTATTTCCTCCACCACAAAGAAAGTTTTTGAACATGTAAGATTTATAAGACTAAGTTAATGAATATTTTAAAAATAAACTAACCAGTTCTATCTATTACACTCTCCTGGAAGGTAAAGATAACTTTGTAGGACTGCTGAATGGATGTCTCATTCACCTTGACTCTGTATTGTTCCAATAATTCACAAGATTTAGATCTTCTGATCAGTCCAGCATAGGTCTTCAGTTCTCTCAGGTTCAAGATATCCAATCAGCAGTCACCCCCTCTTCTGAGAAATGATATAATAGTAGAAGTATCTCTTGCTGGAGGGCAGCTAGCTGACTCAGTGGATAGAGTGCTAGGCCTGAGGTCAGGAAGACTCCTCTTCCTAAGTTCAAATCTGGCCTTAGACACTAGTTGTGTGACCCTGGGCAAGTCACTTAACTATGTTTGCCTCAGTTTCCTCATATGAGGAAGGAAATAAAATAAGCTGAGGAAGGAAATGGCAAACCACTCCCATTATCTCTGCCAAGAAATCCCCAAATGGGGTCATGAAGAATCAGACACGATTGAAACATTTGAACAATAACCACCACCATAATAGTGTCTCCTAAAGGGCAGCTATTACTGACTCAGGGAGCTCCCAATGTAATACAGAGACCAAAATCCCAGGTTACTGCACACCACTTGATTTGTGGCCTACCATTAAGCCTCCTTTACATTTTTGTCTTTGTCCCTATTCTATATCTTGCCATAGCTTAAGGCATGTCTTGGCATCATTGCTCAAGTCTGAGAAAAGTTGCTCAAGGCAGAGTCCCTTGCCCCCTTCTTCTCTAAAAAGCATTTTATACACTGTCTTTGAATTATTATAGTGTAGAAGGTTCATTATGGTGCAAGGATCTTATCTAGGGACTGCCTTGTCCTGTCCCGCTGACCAAGCAGGGCCCCCTACCCTCTTCTCCCTGAACATGACCCTAGCCTGTTCTGGGGAATTCCAGCCCCCTTTACCCATAACCCTCCACCCTACTCTGGAAAGCACTGACTATGGTCCTCCACCCTGTTCTAGGAGGGACCCCATGACACAAGAAGGTTGCACCCTTGTACCCTTGCACCATATTCCCAAATTAGCCCTGAGCTATAGATCTGACCAATGGCTGGTCTTTGCTTCTGTACATCATGCTTCTGCTAGCTCCCCTCCCTGATTGTGGTTTTTGTGGTTTTGGCCTATATAATCAAGTCTGTAAATCTCCCAAATCACTACTCATTTGAGTGAAGACACTCAGGTAGTCGCGTGCTTAATTAATAAATCCACACCTAAATTTATCTTGAACCCAAGTCTTGGCTCCCTCTTATTCTCTGCACAACACCAACATCTCAAGTTCATGAAGTTACCACAAGGGTTTGAAATATCTATTTCTCAGGATTCCTATTGGGTGACCTGTACTAAAGGAAAGAAACAGAAAACAGAAGAGGCAGCCAGGGAATTGAGGCCCTGTCCCATGTTCATTTGGGCAAGTACATATTCTTGATGCTATGTGTTTGACTTGTAACTGATACTAGTGCTAGATGAGTGGGGAGAAATCCTTGTTGCAAGTTCACCATTGGAACAGGTGCTGGATCTGTCTTGGCAGGTGCTTGGGAGCAGGGCCTGTCTTTTGCCTCTTTTTGTGTCCCCAGGGTTTGACACCATTCCTGGCACATAGTAGGCACTTAATAAATATTTATTCATTACAAAAAGCTAATGAAAAATTTCTAGCTCCACAGAGATAGAGTATGTATTTTATGGAGTTGTTATCACTACAACTTCATATGTATGCATACATGTACACACATTATGTATATATATATACATATATGTGTGTGTGTATGTTTTTTTTCCTGAGACCTAGACAGTCAGGAAAACGGGGTTCTAGGTCTGCAATTAACTAGTTTTGACCGCATGGAAGTTATTTAACCTCTGGATCTCAGCTCTTCCTTATAAAATGGTTGGGTTTAATAAAATGTCTCTTCTAGCATTAAGATTCTTTCATATGGCAAAGAGATTATAAGTAAAGAGTATGCTTACTCAGTAGGATTATCAGAACAATACTTCTGACTTCAAATGGTTTCTGCTTACATAAAAAGCCAGGATTCAGTGACAAAGCCTGGGCTGCATAACTGTAGGATGTTAAGAGTTATGAAATAAAGGGAAAAATGTAAGCTCTACATGCTAGGTTCTGGATAGACCTACTTTCCTTGGTTCACACTGATCTTCCTAAGTAAAGAAAAGGGTAAATCAGGAAGATATGTCTTCAGTGACAAAGGAGCAACTTAAAACAGTTTACTGGAATTTATTGACTTGGACAAGAAAAGAAAAAAGAGAGTGAGGCTTTTTGAGTGACTGCTTTATTGGGCTTAGACTTTTTGGAAGGGGAGAATGAGAATTGCTCAGGCCTAACCTGCTGTTTTCAATACCTAGGTTTCTTTCCTCATAAAGCAGCAGAAAACATGGAGAGTTGAAGTAAAAGTGGGAAACAGCTGCTAGAGTTCTTGTATTTCTAAGTCACTTATCACCCTGATGCCATTTTCAAAGACAGCAGGTCAGAAATAGCAGGTGTTTTACATATGGGCACCTGACCTCTCCCCTTGCTTGTTATTCACACAGAGAGTAAAGAAGCCACCCTGGGCAGAAAGTGGATGGGCATTCAAGCCAGTCCCCAGAACAGTCCTAGCTGGGTTTTCTTTTCTGCTCTCTGATAAGCTTTCTCCTCTCCTCTCCTCTCTGATAAGCTTGCACTTTTTATCCAGGCAGGCAAAACTCCAACCAAACTGGACTATTGTTGTTTCTCCTTCAGGACAGGGACTGTTTTTGCCTTTCTTTGTATTACTAGTGCTTAGCCCAGGGCCCAGCTCATAGTTCTTAATAAGTACTGGTTGATTGACTGATTGTCCCTTCACTATACCATGCTTATCTCCTGCCTCGGTGTCTTTGTTCATGCTGTTCCTTATACTTGGAATGCCATTCTTTCCCCACTTAGTGGACTTAGTCTTTCCCATTATTAAACTCAAACAATAGCTTCTCCATAATAACTTTCATTAGATCTTGTCCCATTTCAGGATGGAACTCCCCTCAGATCTCAAAAAAAACACTCTCCTAATATATGTAATGATATGTATTATTCATGCATTAGTCTGCTTTGGTGGAAGGAGTTTCTACACAGGTAGTTTTCTAGGCTGATAAGATCACACATTCATACCAAAATAAGTATGTATGGGTATCTGTGTGTGTGTGTGTGTGTGTGTGTGTAAGAGAGAGAGAGAGAGAGAGAGAGAGAGAGAGAGAGAGAAAGAGAGAGAGAGAGAGAAACATTATAGTTATCTGTATTTGTTTCCTATCCCCCAAACTATCCTATAAGAGTTGCTATCTTGTCTCTTCTCAGCATCCCCTCAGGGCTTTCACTTCCCCATTCCCACTGGCCTAGCAGCCTGAGTCTTAAGAAGGCAGCCAACTACTTCCAAAGTCCTAGAGGGAACCTTGAAGAATTGGAATTTCTAATGCTTTCACTCATAAGCCCCCACAGGGTGTGTTCTTCCCAATATCAATAAAGCAATTGATATTAATCAGTTTACAAAATGGGATTTACTGGTAAGGTATAATAGGAACAAAAATTACAAAAATATTTTCCCCAGACCAAAGCACATTCTCTCCTTATATACCCTTGGATCCTGGGGAGGGTGGGCTCAAATTTAAAGCTGTTGGTACAAAGCATCCACCACCCGATTTGAGGTGCACTCACTTCTCTGAATACACTCACTCTCTGGAAAGAGTGGATACAACTTATAATGGTGAGAACAAAATTTCTCCTCTTCCCCCAAAGGAGATACTCTCTCTCTCTTATACATACATTATTTACCTGGGGAGAGTGGGCTCAAACTTGAGGCATATAGGTACTAAAGCACCTAAGTAGGAAATATATGGGTCTTAGGGTTACCTCCTAGATGTAGAAGCCTTTTCTTCCTCATCAAGTTCACACCTAGATGAGGTACAGCCAATGGTGAATCATTGCTTTGTTTAATGCTACTTGTCAGTGGAATCTGAGCTGACCTTGATGGATTTCCTCATCTCATCAGTAACTTGGGCAATCGCATCTCAAGATACACCACTTAACATAAGGAGAGAATAAACATATAATACACATAACAAACACAACATCCATCGTATGCTCAGGGAAACATGGCAGCAGCCATTGCTTACCTGCTCCCATCCCTCTACCCCAGTCTTAGGCAGAAAAGAGATCAGCATTCAAGCCAAACCTCAGAGCAAAGACTGGTTTTCTTTCCTTCTTTCTGCTAAGCTTCCATTTTTAACCCAGGCAACTAATTGCTGGTGAATAGAGGTATAAATATGGGTTGGTACCGATCCTTTTCTTAAATACAAATTCTATTATCATTCCTTTTGACTCTAAAGCTAATCAGAAAACTTATCACTATGTAGCAGTAGACCCGTGGTCAGATATGTCCAGAGGAAGATTCACTAAGACTCTGTGTGTTGGAGTGAAACCATCAGAAGATATTATACATGCTCTGTAGAACCCATGAGGTAAGGTATAACTACATCTTCTCTGAGACCTGGGGCCTTATTGGTCAGTCTTCCATTGTGGTCTTTACCCTTTAAAAAAAAAAAGTTGTCATCCTTGACAAATCGGCTGGGGTGCATTTTTTTTCCACTAAACAATTGGGGTTAAGTGACTTGCCCAGGGTCACACAGTTAGTAAGTGTCAGGTGTCTCAGGCAAATTTGAACTCAGTTCCTCATGACTCCTGGGCTGGTGCTGTATCCATTGTGCCACCTAGCTGCCCCTGAGGTGCATTCTGAATATATTGTCCATTTTCTCCAAACTCTTAGAAAACTCCTCTGTAATCCTGGGGAGGCTCCAATACTGTCCTTTCATTGGTTTCCCTAGTGTCACACAGGAAAGGTTCTCCAAAAAAATCTATGTGTCACAGGCCTTATATATTCTGACTTATATAGCAGAAACCAAATGTACCCCCCACCCCAAACAGTTATGCAGATTCCACAAACAGCACATTTTACAATGTTTATCAGAGGTTATAGTTTGCTTAGTTCTTTGCAGGAACCTGTGTTGGTGCTTGAAATGGATTTCCTCAACCTAAAGGCCAATAAAGAAAAGAAAAAGTAAAAGAAACTTGAGCTTCCTATGTCAAAAGGAAACTTATTCTGTTCAAGATTTCCCAAAACGTATGAAGCTTTCCCCAGAGGGATTTAAGATTGGAGGTTGGCATTCTCTCATGCTAACATGAAACACTAAACTGTCCTAAGTGAAAATTCTTTCATGATTCCTACACGAAAGATGATTATCTAAGGGGGGGTCCAGACAAATTCCCTAGGTGTACCTTTCTATATAGGGCACTTCAAAATTGTTCCGGGGTTCCTGTACCAAAGGCAATCCCTTTGGAGGTCCAGACAAATGCTTGAAATTTCCCCAGTGGATCTCTGCCACTGAAATGTCAAGTTGATTGGAATTTCAAACTTGCATAATAAATAGAAGGATAAGCAGGTTCAATTTTAAAAGAAAAGAAATAGGACCAAGTAAGCCCCAAACACCTTTGGGGCTCCCTAATGAGATTAAGTACTTGTGGTTGGTTACTCAAGGGTGATTAGGACAGAAGGCAAAGCTTATCCTATGCATCATCAGCCCATGAGAATCTCACCTTAAGGCAAGCAGTCTAGATTTGTTTAAAAGAAAAATAAATAGCATTTATGAGCTGGGCACCAGTATTTTAAACCTGAAAATTCACATGGCTCATCTACATTTGCAAGAATATAGTAATATAACATATACTAAAACTTAAGCATTCAAACAAGCAAATGTTATCACAAAGAAACTGGTTTGGTTTGTAAAAAAAATGGGAAACCTGATGACTGTGCAATTATAGTCTAAAACAAGAGTGAGAAAAAATATTAATTTGTATCATGTGGGTCCTAAAATCAAGCTGACCAATTAATAATAGCCCTGCATAGAGAATTTCTCTGTTGGGTCCCCATTAATATAAAAAAAAAATCAGTATGTAACTCAGACAAAGCTTGCAAGGTTTGTCAAACTGATGTTAGTTTTTGCTGGGCCCTGCCATATGAGTGGAACAAGATTTTTTTTCTAAAGGGGAGAGGCAAAGGGCATCACTGTCCTATTTCCTTCTCTTATCTGCCCTGCCTCATACAGCTAGCCTCATTACTACCTGGCTCCCCACCCTGTCAGAAGACTGGCTTCTGTAAGGGGGGATAGTTGATTACTTCACTGGTAAGGCTGAGGCAGCAGGAAGATTGGGGATATCTCCCAGAGCCAGAACCAACTCTCTGCACTATTTAAGTTTCTAATCCAGTGAGCCAGTGGGGGGCGGGGAGAAAGAAAGAGTACTGGGATTCTGGATTTGCCACATTGGCTAGAGGCCAGACTGTGGGATGAGATAAGAAAGGAGTTGCTTACAATTTTTCACTTGCAGTTTTCTGTTGCTGACTTACTGCTGAATATCATAAGGGCCGACTTCAGGCTGAATGACAGGGCTAGATTCCACCCAAAGATACTCAGGTTCCTGACAATTTAGACATAAAACACATTAGATGAGAAGGATGGTCAGCCAAGGTAAGAGGAAGCAAACAAGTTCCTGTAGCTCCCCTTTGAAATTCCTACCTAGTGGCTTGTCAGGGTTTATACCAAGAATAGGTTCTCCCAGGGGAATCTCGAGAGGACTTCATTAATAGATGATGTTAATTGTCACATATATGTATATACACATTCACATAAATGTATATACATATTCACATATATTCATACAGAGAGAGAGAGAGGAAGAGACAAAGCCAGAGACAGAGAGACAGAGTACCTTTCCCTCCAAGGACAGAAAAAATCCTTTGCAAACTTAAAATTGTCAAACAGTCATTAATCTTTCTAACACAGGTGAGATAAGGTAAAAAATGTAGCTGAATAGCTCACGTTAATGACTCTCCTCACACACCCCACATCCCCAACAGGCAATGACAACATAACTTTTTATTATTTCTGATGATTTAGGAAACCAAGTGGGAAAGAAGGATCTCCTCACTTGAAATACCCCCCTCCCCTGTCCCCATGCCTACTCTGTATTGATTCTGATTGTGACACCTTTGGAAATACTGAGGGCTTCTCCAGCTATCCCCAGAACTTATCTGGTCCATCATCTACATCTTTAGTCATTCTAAACATATAGGTATACCATCTGTTCCCTTAGACTCCAAAGTCCTTGAGCTCATAGACTGTTCTTTTACCTTTTTTTGTATCCCTAGAACCTAGCTTATTGTTTGCAACATAGTAGGCATTTAATAAATGTTTGTTGACTGACTGTTCCTTAGGATTTTGGAGGGTAAAGAGATTCTATAAGCTTCTCAGATAATTCTACTTATTACTAATCAGGCCTGGGACTTTAAAACAAATAACTTAAATTCTTCCCCTATATATATATATATATATATATATATATATGTACATATATGCATACATATGCATATACACACATTTATTTATATAATATACACACATTTATATATAGTATGTATATATAGACATATATTATATGCATACTTATACACACATTTATATATATAATATGTATATACACACATTTATATATAATATATGCATACATATACATTTATATATATAATATATGCACATATACACACACACATATATATATAT